>JADFUC010002231.1:0-214877 GCA_019722365.1 Lithospermum erythrorhizon | reverse complement strand
ATATTGCTTCGTTTCAGTTACGTATTATGCGCTCCAGCGTGGCTTCTAAAGCTCTATGATTCCTCCACCCGACTTTTACCAATTTGTGGCTTCCTTGTTCCTCAACACCTTCTTTTTCGATCGATCCTCGCATTCCTACTTAAGCCAAATTGATACACACGAATTAAATCAATTTGAAACTCCAAGATGCGGCTTCGTCGGAGCATTACTTCCTCAATCGAGACACATGGAATACATCATAGATCCTCTCCAACTCTGCAGGCAGGCTAAGCGAAGAATTACTATGGATATATGAGTATAAATACAAATCCATAGTTCGAGGGATGCTAAAGTGCATCACTACGTTATTATTCTAAAAACATATAATTAAATTCTAGTAATTTTGAGCTCCCTTCAACTCCTTGTTGTAATATCGATGGTATGATATCTCTAGTTAGTCTAAAGCAGGGAGGTTGAATCAATAATAATCTATGCTAGTAAACGAGGATGAACAAAACGAGAAAACCCCAAAATTCTTGGGAGAATTTCGGCCCGAAAAGGCGTCTGGGGTTTTGGTGAAAAGTTTTGCAAAAAAAATTTATGATGAAAAACCTAAAGTTTGCTTATATATAGGGCTGGGTTAAACAAGCCCGATAAGCAACCCGTTAAGTATTAGCTTGACTGTTAACTACATTAGTTCGTTCAAGACACTAATGAGTTGCTAATAAGGATTGAACTATTTAATTAAGCTAATTAAATAGTAATGAGTCGATATCAATAATCTTTCAGTTATCGATAAATACTAAAATTACTCGAACCAATTAAATAACTATTTAATTGATTCTATTTGTTCAATCGATATTACACATAAAATGTAGAACCACTTGTAATTGATACATTTCTCGATTATATAGTTCTCTTTAATTTCATACATGAAATATAACTCAACGATAAACTCAATATGTATTAGCTGACCTTCTAGGCTCGGATAATAATAAGTTGTATAATAATAATAATTGACAGTGCTTATTATTATAGCGATTAATG
Organism: Lithospermum erythrorhizon; assembly: GCA_019722365.1. Classification (NCBI taxonomy): domain Eukaryota; kingdom Viridiplantae; phylum Streptophyta; class Magnoliopsida; order Boraginales; family Boraginaceae; genus Lithospermum; species Lithospermum erythrorhizon. Next base: position 213,851 of record JADFUC010002231.1, on the reverse strand, counting down.
GAAGTAAAGATCATGATATTTCGTCGCACTAAATTATCATGAGAACCCACACTAGTAATATACAATTACTAAGTTGAACACTAAGTTACGATGATACATTTAATAGGCCCGGTAAATGAATTGCTACATTCTTCATGCGGGCATAATAAATGGAACCAATTCTCATTGATTTCAATGGCTCCAGCTTGCCCTTGGACGATTATCCCTGATCCTTTATCAACGATCTACAGTGGTAGGCTAACCATAGAAGTGTGTCATGAGCACCCACAACTTTCTTTACTCGAGTATGAAGTGAATAAGCATTTATGGCGTCCATGCAACCAATCGGTACAATGTGTGAGAGGCACGAATAACATATCCCGAGGGCAGATGAAATCCACCACGATATATATGACATCTATCCCGTATACTCGCTGTGTGACCCAACATATGCCGTTATAATCCCGCTTAAGCGGGCGTTTGGTCATAGTCCAAAATCACCGAGCTTGTATAACACGAGATAGTTATATATCGTAGGTCTAAGAATTGGCGAACCTAAAATTCTAAGCAAATGTCATAGGGCCAGAGATATACAATATCTTCTGAATTAGTTTTCGGTCATGCAGCTCCCGAGTCACCCGGACGGCCCGCAGTATTGATCAGTCCTGGGTTAGCGTGATCAATCTGATCACTAATCAAAACACCATGTTAGTCGTATGATGCTTGTCGCCTAATTATCGACATCGACCCGAGGCACTTTTAATTTATCACTGTGTTTCTAGGCTTGAAGAGGTGTAATTATAGGTTCATGTTACCTCTCTAGAAACATAGACTAACCTAAAGGATTTAACCTTTCACTTTCATCGAGATGCGCTCATGTATATATTATATGTAAATTCAAACATATAGTCATAGCAAACAAATATATTAAATATAGAAAGCAATAATATTCAAATATTTGTTCCATAACACAATAGATACATCTGACTCACTTAACCTAACATCATTGCGACATCATCTAAGACCTATGTTATTTGCATATAATCATCTTTGCGACTTAGTGGTTTAGTAAAGGGTGGCCAGTTAGCCCTCTGTTTCTACTTTACATGCTGACATCGCTTTCTGCTCAGCATATCTACAGTAGGTGATACTTTCGAGCGTGCGTGCTTGGATTTGTGATGTGCTCGGGAGTTCATAGCTTGAGCTATTGCCCCGATGATATTGTCCTGAAAAGCAACTCCTTGGTCCTGATGCTAGGTACAGCAAGTTCGGTCACCGAACTTCTTTATCAACATGCTTCTTTAAGCGAGCCGAGGCCTGACTGCGATGTATACTCAAATTCTGTGGTAGAATAGAGCAACGGTACTGCATTTGGAACTCCTCCAAGATGCGCTCCACCGTTGAGACAAAAATACATACCCAGGCCAGGAGCGATAGTAGATGCACAATGGGTTTAGCTGGCGTCGGTGTGCCTGTCACTTTGCTAACTCCCTCGTCTCGCGTATACCAGAAAGCATCTTTAGTTCTCCTCGGATACTTGAGATGCACTTCCTTTAATCCAGTGGCTTTCACGGATTAGCTTGACGATATCTCTTGGTTACACTTAGTGCGTAAGACACGGAACAGGTCTAGTGCGCTTGGCAGCAAGCATACATGATGGATCCTATAGCCGAAGCATAAGGTACATGTCATTCATTACCGTTCATCACCGGCGCTAGTAGTGGGACAGCGTGCTCACTGAGTTGAACTCCATGTCTCATGGGAGATTGCCCTTCTTGGAATTACTCGTATTGAACCTTTAAGTACCTTATTCACGTAAGTATCTGACAAAAGTCAATCGGCCTCTGCAGGCTCGATCGATGGATCTTTAAGTATATATTGTGCTTCGCCTAAGTCCTTCATTGAGAAACATTTGCACAGCCAATCCTTGACTGAGTTTAGTAACTCTACGTTGTTTCCAATGATAAGTATGTCATCGACATACAGGACTATAAATGATCATGGCTCAGCTTTACCTTGCTGTATGCAAGATTAACCTTGCCCAGTTCTTGATGAAACCAAACTTCTTTGATTGATTCGTCAAAAGCGTAGATTCAACTGAGGATGCACCTTAAGACCATAAATGGACTTTTAACTTGCATACCTTCTTGGAGTCCTTTTAGGACATGTAAAACTGGAGGTTGTACCGTGTACATCTTCCTCTAAATTTCCATTCGGGGAGCGATCTTTCATCCATTTGCCATATTACCGTAGTCATGAAATGCAGCAATGGCTAAGATTATCCGGATGGTTAAGCATAGCCTTTGGCTGAGTAAGTTTTCGTCATAGTCCACTCATTGTTTTGAAACCTTTAGCTACAAGTCTAGCTTTGAAAGCATCAACGTTTCGTCTTTATCATGTTTAACTAAATACCCATTTACATTGATAGGGGCGAGCCCGTTGGTAAATCAGCAAAAGGACCCGAGCCTTCGTTTTGGTACATAGAATCCATCTCGGGGTGCATGGCAATTTGTCATTTGTCGACATCTTGCTGTTCATTTGTAACTTTGTAAGAAGTGGACTAAATCCTTTCAATGATGAAAACCGCGTACGGTAGCTACGGTTAGGTAAGCGTCCGGATCTCTCCCTAAGGGTTGGTTCTTCGCGGCTTCACGTGGTTAAGAACGGTCTTCTATGAAAGAAGGTTCCAATTCTTGTGGTGTGTTAGATGCCTCTTGCATTAGATGCGCCGATATTGACTTCATCGGCTTGAGCTTGTTAAGATGGTTACCATTACTTGATCATACGGGCCAGATATTCACTTTTCAAGGAATACTCTACATTCACGGCAATGAAGATTTTATTCTCTAGCGAGGTAGAAGTAGTAACCAACTATTTCCCTTGGATATCCTATGAAATAGCATTTATCAGATTTGGGCGCAAGTTTATCTTTTGTTAATCTCTTAACATAAAACTGACCCCGAATCTTTAGAAAACCAGTTGGGAATCTTCCCGACCAGTTCATGGGAGTTTTATCTGGCGACAGTTTGGACATCATTTAAGGTAAGTGCGGCAGCAGAAGTCATATCCCCGAGAAATTAAGCTGAGGTAGATCGGATAGGCTCGTCATAGATCGAACCGTATCCAGAAGGGTTCGATTTCTCGCTTTCGGTTCTGCCGTTATAACATGGCGTTCTATTTGGAGGTAGTTATTGACATACCACACTCTCTAAGATGAGTATTGAACTTCGTGACTCAAATATTCTCCGCCTCTGTCCGGACGGAGAATCTTTATTGTCTTGTTCAATTGGTTTTTGTGCCGTTTTGGAACTCTTGAATTTCTCAGGGCTTCGTGTTTGTGTCTCATCGGATACACACAAAACCGTATCACTTGTAGTCATCGATAAATGTAATGAAGTAGTTATAACCTCCCTCTTTGCCAGAGATGTGTTCATTGGCCCACATACATGAGTGTGTATGATCCCCGATAAATCAACATACTTTCATTTAAGCGATTGAAAACCTTTTTGGTCATTTGCCCGAGAAGGCAAGGCTTCCTTGTTTATCGTATGATTCATAATCGAAACCTTCAAGTATTCCACCCGGAGTGGAGTTTCTTGATTCGGTTCGTTAATGTGACCTGATGCGCAATGCCATAGGTATGTTTGGTTTAAGTCGTTAGGCTTATTCCGTTTAGAGGATTTATGTTATATGACTCGTTAATGTCGTGTCTAAAGCATTATAGACCATTTTGAAGGAGGCGGTACCAAATCTTTTACCCCATTCTGGTGATCCTAAATTAAATCGGGATCTATTGAAAATGAAGAAAAACCATCATTATTCAAAAGCAGAAATAGAAATAATATTCTGCCAATTGCGGGTACATAGTAAACCGGAGATAAGTTCAAAACAAGGCGAGTGGGCAAATTTAAAACTAATGGATCTCTCATCTTTGCGAGGGCAGCGACCGGCGCCATTTTCCCTTTGTGATCCATTTCCCCCTATTGGCCCCCAGGAGTCTTACACTTGACTTGAGTTCTGCGTATTACGACAGTATGAGAACATGACGGTGTCGCGAAGTAGATTAGAAGTTGTCTGAACTTGATAACATACGTACACAATAGAGGTTCGGCGGTCGTGAGACCATTCTTCTATCATCTGTGAACTTCACGCGAATTCGACTTGCGGTGACCCAGGTTTCACTTAATGTGACAACTTGTCATATTTCCTATCTCACTCCACTTTCCAGCCTGACCTTGGGATTACTCGAACCGCAGTGCTTTGCAATGGCTCTTAACCTTCTTGAATTCTTTCTTGTTTGGATCACCAAAAAGCAGAAGGAATAGAGATTTGGTCTTACCAGATTCGTCTCGGCGTCGTGATCATCTTATGCGATTCGTTTAGAGATAACTCAAACTTGTGCATATTGAGTTCATGATAAGCGAGAGAATTTACATGCAGAACTTCGGGATGAGATCAACGACGAGTTCTTCGAGACACTTTGGTGCCCAGGGCGTTGAGTCGATCGACCAAGCCAATCATTTTAATGATATGAGGGCTTGCGGCCTGTCCGTTCCCGACTTCTTGTCCGCGAGGAAGCATAAACGATGTCATATCTCGTTCGCTCACTGAATAATTCCTCAAGTTGCCGGTATATGTCATATCTTGCCACCTTTTCATATTGAATTTGGAGCAGAGTTCCCGTATTGGCAAGCATGAGACATGGGACATCCGACATCGGACTTGTGCTTTTTGTGGGATCCGCACTGCGATGGGAGAAGCTATCGTTGGGTTTCAGCGAGACCTTATTGTTGATACGTATTCGGTCTACTGCTTGCTTGAGAATGATTCTCAAGTTCGAGACCGCTTCGTCAAATTCGAGTTATTCGACTTGCACTTTTCAAGTCTTGACGAAAGCAGTTCTTAGGAGTAACAATAGTGGTAGCCATATTAATTCTACAAAGAATAAGTAAATAAAATAACGATTTCGATGAAACTATCGTACTAAAAAACACTTACAAAATAAATTGTAAAGTAAATCTTAATACTTCAAATCTCTGAAATATATTAGTATCGAGACCTATTACAAATTCCAAGCGGCAACACTTCTACATTTTGAATCCGGTTATAATAGTAAGGTTTATTAACCAATTATGTAAAACCACATAACTCTTGTGTCATTTATCTGCTACAGGGATCTTTTGACATTGTATGCTCAGCCGGTTAAACATACCAATTAAACCAAGTGTTACTTGGATTGATCTGAAAGCCCACAATTGGTAAATCACTTCAACATGATCCATTGTCATATCAAATGCGACATTGTAGCAACACCCGTCATCACGGTGTGCCAATTGATGCGATTGATTGCACAACTTTTTAAAATTGGCTTGATACTTTGCTTAAATTTTAATTGGTGAGATTATTATTACTTTGTTTCATTTACTCATGCATACTAGCACATCAAACAGCCATGCAACATGAAAAATAAAACAAGTAATGCACATTCAAGAGATATGCGATATGGCGCAGAGGCGCATTCTGGTATTTATCGAATCTTGCTTGTCGTCTTTAAATTAACGTATGCGTATACGGATCCATCACGGAGTCCACGAGTATCACCACCGTGAAATGATCTTGATATCTTCACTTGTTACAATATTTACATACTAACCCATCTTAGGCGACTTGCAAGCTTGTGGGTAAAGCATTAAATAAATAAATACAAGAAATATGACTCGGAAGGTCATTTTACAACATTCACGGTTAGCGGACAGAAAAATAAATAAATGGGCCGTATCATATACCTCCATTCAATCACCATTACAAAATAGGCACTTTATTAAATCACATAAATGAACTTAATAAATATTTTAAATGGCATTGGAAAATACATATTTATGTAATTATCAAATTAATTAATCCGTATAATTACACATATTAAAATTAATTAATATAAACTCAATTATCATACACATGTTAATTAATGAGTATTACCAATAATTATTAACGTATACATATTATAGAAAAAATGTTCATCACAATATTTTCTAAAATACATTAAGTAGTGAAATTGTTACCGTAATTGTTATATCGCTTTTAAATTAATTTAAAAAGATATAATATAAAGAGAGAATAATTAATTGTCATCACATAATTAGTACAATTAATTAGTTGATTAAAATGACAAATAATCAATAAAAAACGAAAATATAACTAGTCATAATTTTAGAAACGAAATAAGGAATAAATTCGAATTAGGGTTTTTCAAAAGTCAGGGCACCGCGTCATTTTAATTAGGTAAGTCGACCGTCATTTGGTACCAAAATCACCCGATCCGACACGGGCGCTCCCGTAGAATTAAGCGAATCCCGTCCGGCCGATTATAGTAATAATACCATATTTAACTCGGTTTTGATTTAATTTAATTCGTTTGTGAAATGGTTTTGGAGGCTTTAAAAGTTTTCCAAAATTTGAAATCGAACACATTAAACTTCATAATTTTCTTGAACAAATCCCACTGGTCGTTCATTAAAACAAATTTTCATATTTAATTATTAATTAAACAGTACAGAAATCTCAAAATTGTTTTGAGGCACTTAGAAAAATCCAAAAAATATGAAATTTAATGGAGATCTTCTACGTGCTATCTGGGTTCCAGAAAAAATTAGTTTGTAATTTTACAAAAATTTTACACACCCCAAACACGTTTTACAAAACTGTTTTGAAACAAATTAAATCGTCCTTTAATTTATGAAACAAATCCATGTTAACAAAATAGTAATACATCATCATAAACTTGTAACACATGTGGCAAATCAATAATCAGAACATGGTGATTTATTCTCATCATATATTTATCAATTAAATATATGAACAGAATTATCAAATAAAAAATTGATAAAACCTGAAAACAAGCATAAAATAAATAATGTAAAAGCAACTTTAATTTGGCTCATGATGCCACTTGAAAGAAAATTACTATGGATATATGAGTATAAATAAATCATGGATTAAGGGATCTTTAAAAGTGCATCTTACATTATTCAATACAGCTTATATAATTAAATATATATGCGAAGGACTTACGGTGCGGTGGAGTAAATTCCCACACGAAATCCAGGGATGCTTAATTCACAACGTGAATTTGACTTCCACTCAGCTCCTTGTTGTAATATCAATCGTATGATATCTCTAGTTAGTCACAGGGAGGTTGAATCGAAGCTGTCTATCTTGTAATGTGAGGATGAAACAAGCGAGAAAAACCCCAAAATTCTTGGGAGAATTTCGGCCCCGAAAGTATTTCTTAGGGGTTTTTGGTGAAAAAGTTTTACAAAAAATTTATGATGAAAAACCTAAAAGTTTGCTTATATAGGGCTAGGTTAAAACAAGCCCGGAATGCTTGACCCGTTAAGTATTAGCTTGACTCGTTAACTCTATTAGTTCGTTAAAGACCTTGACCAGGTTGTATGGATTGAACTATTTGGTAAGCTAATTAAATAGTAATGATCGATATCAATAATCTTTCAAGTTATCGATAAATACTAAAATTACTCGAACCAATTAAATAACTATTTAATTGATTCTATTTGTTAATCGATATTCTACGTAAAATGTAGAACCCTTGTAATTGAAATACATTTCTCGATTATATAGTTCTCTTTAATTTCATACATGAAATATATAACTTCAGCGTCTTGTATGTGTGACCTTCTAGGCTCGAGATAATAGTAAGTTGTATAGCCAATAATTGATCAATTACTATTATTATAACGGGTAATGAGTAAGATACATGTCGCTCATGCTTGCTTAAGTATCATGAGGAGCCAGCGCTATTAATATCTGATTACTAAGTTGAACACTAGGATTACGATAATCACATTTAACCCAAGCGGTAAATGGTGCTACACAATTGTCGCTTGGGCATAATAAGTGGAACCAATTCTCATTGATTTCCAACATAAGCGGTAACTCTTGCTCCGCTTTTTGTCCCGGAATTTCAAAGCGGTCCAATCTAATGGGGACTCGGCTTGCCTTACTCGAACACCATGCGCCTTCCATGGAGATATCTTGAAGCCAGTCACTGAATGACAAGTCTACTCGGCGTCGATCAGCGTATAACTTTGTCTATCTGTGCGTCCTCAAATGTTGTTGTATCGCCTTTACCTCTCTATCGAACTCCACCAACTCCGACCCATAAATCTTTCTCCGCCTCGTTCCGGCATAATAGTCCTGCGCCTCCGGCCATACAAAGGAAACGAGCGGTGCCGTCAATCTTGGCTTAGCTATTATAGCGAACTCCATTTCGGCAACTCCTGCGTCCCAGCTACCGGAGCTCAACACCTGAGGCTCTCGGCATGTGTCCTCTAACGTCTGCTTGAATCGTTCTCTGCATTGACCCGTCCGTTTGAGGATAATCACGATGCTAATTTGGACGCCGTCCCCAGCGCCTCTGGAATCCTCCCCGAAAACCTCGAACTGAACCTTGCGTCCCTAACAGAAACAATACTCTCGGCGCACCCCATGTAGTACTTTGGTCTACATACATCTTGGCCAACTTCTCCGGCCCGTGATTTGCTTTAATAGGTAGAAAATGGGCGGTCTTAGATGAGTACATCCACACGATTACCCAAATCCCGTCATTTCTTTTACGAGGAGTTCTTTCGGAAGCCCAAGACAAGTCATGGTATCGGTAGCGGTTGCGGCCTTGACCCGTGGAGAACTTTATGGTCAATCTTGTTTGTTGACAAATCAAAACAACTGCTACAAAATGCAATTTCTTTTCGTCCCGGCCTTGATAGTTCTCCGCCCAGAATTTCGATACATTTTGTACTCGGATCATCTTATATGAGGCATTGTGAGCCTCATCAGATCTCCCGTTTTTAGGTCGTAGAAGTGGGGGCACAACCACTCGCTCCCCTAACCCGAGGCTCACCGTCATCACCCACTTGTAGCTCCGACTCACCTCCCTCGTTGACCTCTTTGAACTAAGCCTCGCCTTTCGTCTTCCTTTTGCATCTCACATTTTATCTACTTAATGCAGTGCTGCCTTCGTATAGGCTGACAAAGATCCGTCTACTCACGACCTCAAAGTCTACCCCAATCTGTTTCAACTCTCTCTCTGGCTCCTTCAACTTCCCTTTTCGGCTCAAGGCATCCGCCACTACATTTGCTTTCCCCGGATGATATTCAATCGTCAGATCGTAGTCACTCAGAAACTCTGTCCATCTCCGCTGCCTCAAATTCAACTCCCTCTGGGTGGTGATATACTTCAAACTCTTGTGAATTACGTAAATATCGGCATTTAACCCCCATACAAGTAGTGCCTCCAAATTTTTCAAAAGCGAACCTGTCGCGGCCAACTCCAAGAAATCGTGGGTAGGTAATTCTTTTCATGATTCTTCAATTGTCGAGATGCATGTCGTCACGCACCATTCACATGTCACGCAACCTAACACGATGTAGGCATGCGTTGTATACCACATACCCTACGTTCCACACGGCCGGTAGTGTCCTTGCTTGGTGTTGTAGTCAATCTCCTCTTCAACTCATTGAAGCTTGACGCATCACACTCTTCGCCCCAAACAAATGAGTACGCGCTTCTTGTCCCAGCTTAGTCATCGGAGGCGGCCGATTAGCGAAAAGTCTTATGAGCATACATGTACCAGCTAAACAGAAACTTTTCACCTCAGTTACACTTGAAGGCCTCTCCCAATTCATCACTGCTTCCACCTTTTGAGGGGTCCTGGCGGCACGCCGCCCGAGAATAACATGACCCAAAGAATTACACCTTCCCCCAACCAAAATTCACACGTGGCTTTGCGTCTGTTGATTTTACGAAGTAAGATTTCGATACTTTCCTCAAATGATGTAGTTCCTCTTAGAATAAATTAAGATGTCATCAATAAACACAACCACGAACTTATCCAGAACTCTCGAAAAACCACGATTCGCCAGTCCATGAAAATTTGTTGGTGCATTTGTCAGCAACGGCATCACCAAGAAACTTCATAGTGCCCATCTTGTGCAGCTTATTGATTTTGATATATAAAGTGATAACAGCGGCTCATATACCCGAAGTATAAAGGCGATAATAGCGGCTCTTATACCGAAGTATAAAGGCGATAACCAACGCTCTTATACCGGCGTATAAGGCGATAAACAACGCTCTTATGCGACATAAGGCGTCTGTGGCGACTCTTTATCTCTTGAGCGTATAAGGCGATAAATCAACATAAGTCATTCTATTACTTTATCGGCGTATAAAGCTAAAATTTCAAATCTTATTACTTTATACCGGCGTATAAAATTAAAATTAAATCTTATTCTTTCATTATAAATCCAAACATAAGTCATTCTAGTTAATCGGCGGAGTCCACTGATAACAACCTATACTCCAAAATATCAGTACAACTCAACTTGGAATTAACACTTTTCAACCACATTCCTTTGTCGATTTTAAATCACGATTTAATGTAAATAACTATAATGAGTCCCAATTAAACTCCACACACACATTTAAAGTCTTATAAAAATATATTAAAAGTCAGCGAAACTAGAAAAGTCAACTCGACCATAACATCCTCAAGCGACCTCTAAATCGTTAATTAAATGACATACAGCATCGTAGAGCACTTAACCAACTAAGATTCATCATAAAATTGAGATATGGAAAAGTCAACTAAAAAAGTCCAACATAATATCAAAACCCAAGAAATATCTCGAAAGACTTGGGGAAATTTCTTACTTAACTAGAAAGAGAATGATGGGGAGAAAGATATTCTACAAACGATCTTGAGTTTGAGCGACAATCGAAGAGAGAAATGGAAGAAAATTTTTTCAAGGGGAGGGGGTGTGAATCTCGGCCAAATGAAGAGGAAGAAGATGAGATTTGCCTTGTGATGATGTGTTGGATAAGTATGGATAGATATTAAAAAAAACTTCGAGTCGTTAGGTTCGGTTAATTTCTCCACTTTATCGTACTTAAATCTCCAACGAACCCGGCGCAAGATAAAATTTTATAGCAAAAAACTACTAAATTATAAATGTAATGCGCTCCAAATAATTTCTGAAATAATATTATTATCATCGAAATTATTTATACAGATTTTCCAGGTCCCGCCGACGAAAAATTTTTAATTTTTTTTTAATGTAGCGGGTTATTCTGAGGATCTTCACTAAAATTCTTGATATTTAGTAAGGAACCAAAGAAGTGTATACTAGTCGCTGTTACCGGTCGGTCGGACCGGTTTCACAGATCGAACCCCGGACCCGGTCAGTGTCGATCCGGACGGACCGGACGAAAGCCAGGAGTTCGGGTCTAGGGAATCGGACGGACCGGATCGGTCACGAACCGGTCGGTTTGGTCCATCCCGGGAACCGGTCGGTTTTCGACCATCGGTCAGATAGTATCCGATATACGATATCGGTTCGATAGTATCGATATCCGAAACTTCGGATCCGATAGTATCAATACAAAAATAACAATTCGAAAATACAAAAAATTAAACCTAATACCAAAAAATCAATACCTTGCCAAAATCAAAGCTTCGTTTACATGAATTAAACTCATTTACACAAAAAAAATAACAATTCGAAAATACAAAAAAATAACTTAATTCGAGAAAAAAATATCAATTCATTTGCTTTTTGACTCAGTTTGGTATGGGTTTTATTTATTTATTTATTTTTAAAATTACTGCGGATCGGTTTCGGATACCGGATCGAATCTTGGATCCGGACCGGATCCGGTCCATTTTCGGATGGACTTTTCGGACAGTTCTGGATCGCCCGAATCATGACGGCCTACGTTATACATCATTTGTTTTTTATTTAATGAGATTAATAAAAATAATTATTTGATAAGATTTAAATAAATATTTATTAAACTTATTTAATAAAAATATTTATTGAATATGTATCCGTCTGGTCATAGAAAATATTTTTTGATATTAAAATATTTATTGAATATGTATCAAAAGATGCGGTCATAATTAACCATTTTTTTGTTTGGCACAGTTTGTTGTCGAACTCGTTCTGTATAGTACTTCTTAAATAATGAAAAAGCTCGCTAAAAATATTTTTTCAAGAAATAGTTGTGCCATTATTATTGTTATATTTTTAATATTATTACTCGCTTTATATGGAAAATATAGTTTCTTAGTGATTATTGACTATTTATATTTTGACACAATTATATATATATATTTATATTGTATAATATTTTTAGAGAAGTATAGTTTTAATGATTAAATATTAAATTGGATAGTTATTTGAATATAGTATATTTATTGAAATATGATATGTTTGGATGTTTCTTAATATTCTTACTTCTAAAAAGACTAGAAATCTATATAATAGGAAATAAATGAATAATGTATTATTATATATATTAATATATATAATAATAGAATCTGTTATTATTATGCATAATAATAATAATAATAATAATAATAATAATAATAAATTGAGTTAAAGTGAGGACAAAACAAAATAATAATAAAAAGGAAAGAAAAAAAATACATTAATATGAGGAGGAGGGTAGTGGGTATTTTTTAGCTAATGAGTATTGTTGTTTAACGTGAGGAGGTTAGGGATGGCAATGAGTATTGTTAACGTGAGGAAGACGAGTAATTATGTTTGCAGAAATAGTATGAAGAAATTAGTAGTATGTATGGCATATATGAAGAGAGTCTGATAATTAATATTAATTTAATATTATCCGTTTATTTCTATGAAGAACATTTGATGATTAATATTTATTAAATAGGACATATATGAAGAAAATTGTGTCTACTAATATTAATTTGATGTTATTTATTTATGTCTATGAAGAAAATTTAATGATTAATATCAGTTAAATAGGGCATATATGAAGAAAAATGTGTTAAATATTAGTTTAATAGGAGTATTAGTATTCTTTTCATAATATATCTCATCAAACTATATTTTTGCCTAAATTTTAGATAGAAGGGTAATTTAGTAATTAATAGTGTGAAAAGGAAAGAAACGGAAGAAACACAATCCTTATTCACACTTTTATATATGTTAGTGATTAGTGATAAGCACTATAGACATCGAAAGTTTATCAAAAAATAATTAAATTGATTAAGACGAATTAATCAAATTAATTAGGGAATCGGCTTATGAAAAATACCACGTGGTGATTAGGGTTCTAGATTAAATCCTAAATTCAAATCAAATCCTCGAGCGAGCGGTTCATCAGCCCTTGGGAGTGTCGAAGTAAAAATTAAGGGTTTTTACATTAATTAACCCTAGATTGAACTCGAAATAGGGTTTCGAGAAAAGCGACCTCACATTAAATGTCAGTGAAATTAGGGCCCGAAAAACCTAATTTTATTGATTAAATAAACCATATTAGACGTTCAGAAACCCATTAATGGCTTAAAATGAAGAATTTAAAAATCATGGGGTTTAAAATAAAGACTCCTTACGTTATGTGGTTCAAATCAAGGCTACAAAGAAGTTGTTGGTCGAAATCGGCCTCCGGAAGTGGGTGAATTGCAAAATCAAGGTTAAAAGGTAGAGTCGATATAAAAGCATTTTGGCGCAGAAAAATAATCCGAAACCTTCTTTTATCTCAAAATAGGCGCCCAAAATGATTGTTGTACTTCAGTAATTGCAGTGTCAGAGCGCGGTCAGATCTTTGCTCGAAATTGACCGAATTGAGAATCACACTAATCGGGCCGGTTGAGTGAAGCAAGTATTTCGAGGGCCCAAAAACTATAAATATCCCTCTTTTTGACCGAAATTGGATGTTTCCTGACATTTCACCACTAAAAAATACAAACAAAACACAAAGAGAAAATACGAGATCTACAGCTAAGTTAAATCTTTTAATTTGCCCAGCCGAAACGTGGTGGGTGGGAAAACACCTCGGTGGCCAAAATAGGCGCTGAAATTAAGGATGTGCACAAACATAATAATTCTTCAAGTTTGAAGCAAAATGATGAAATCGACAAAAGTTTCTCAAGAGCGATTCGAATATTCGGAAGGATTAAACTCATGGCACGTTGTTAAAAAACTTGGATGAAAACACGATAAATTTGAGTTTGATTAAATCAAATCTAGATATAGGAATAAGCGAAAGTGTTCGGTCACATATGGATTCTAAATGGAAAGCAAGCTACTTTAAGACCCTGTCTAGTTGATCAATTATCATTAAGGTTGGAGCCGTTCCATCTTCATCTTACGTCATCACTCTGCAACAATGAGGATTCTTAAAAGCTGCGTATATTAGAAAATTTAGAAGTGATGTTCTTGAAGAACTGCGTGAGTCGAGTGAGGCCGTCTCACTAAAGTCCCAGGTGGATGTATCCGCCGTCCCCTACAGAACAACGCACTACTAAGGCCGTTGTAGCATAAACAAGAAGCGGCAACTGCTTGAACGCTGGCTGTATCCTGAAAATGCGACTCGAAGGTGAAGTCACATCTGAATCAATTGTCATATCGAGGCACTAAGTTTCTTCAAGACAAGCGGCCTCTCGAAGCCCACATATAGTCCCACGACAAAAGGTGACACGAAATTCAGTCAGCTGAAGGCTGTAGTTTATCAGTACAGTCCCGCGGCGGTGCTCAAAGAGTCCCACTTGGCTATGGCAGCACGGTAAGTCCATCGAGTCTAAAATAGACGGAGGTCAGAGTCGAGACCCGAGATCCAGTCCATCGACCAGCACGAATACCCGGCGCTAAGGCTCCCCGACTCGGACCATATCGAGTCGAGATCGGTCTTAAGTTCATCGAGACCAAAACACATATCGGTTCGTGAAACTTATTATCCAAATCCAAGTTAAAATCCAAGTCAGCAGAATCGAATCAAGTCAAATCAAATCAAGTCGAGCTCAAGCTCAAATCAAATCAAATCGAGTCGAGTCAAGCTTCTCCGATATCCGTCGAGCTCGAGTTAGTGATGAGACGTCACCATGAATCGTCGACAAATCTTGGGAGGCCGTAGTTTAGACGATCGATCTCTTGATTTGATAAAATGCGTACGTTGAAATTTTATAGAGTAGATTTTTCTTTTAATACTTATATGTAAATAATAAAAATTCTTCTTTGCATTACAATCACGAGTGAATCACTCAGCTATTTATATATTTGAACTACAACGACGAGCAAATTTAAAATGTAACTAGCTAGCTAGTCAACTATCGAGTAATATTATTCCATATATATATTTCAACATCATTTAGTACAAGTAGTGCAATCAATGGTTTTTTGACTAGTTAAGTTGTTGTAGAGTATGTAGTAGTATAACCTTCGCAGGAGTAGATCTAGAGTTTTGAATTTTTTTTATTAAGATTTAAGTAGTCAGAGGTTATTCTTCACATGTATCATTTCATTGGAAAGTACTGTTGTTGAAACGAGTCTAAAAGTGAAATAATCCGTAATACACATCTCAGCTTAGACAATAATTGGTTTAAATATTACCATAATTCTTTTGACAATATTAATACGGAGTAGATATGATTTGGTGTTATTGCTGCATGCACTATTTAATTAGTGTTATTGCTGCATGCACTATTTAATAGATTTAATTTCCCAGCAGGACATACAAGAAGTAACATCACATGTTCTCCCAATACTTAATGTCGTATGTCCAACATTAATTCATAAATAGTCATAATTATACCATGCCCATTAATCTACCAATTCTATTTACAATCATGTATGACCTACTTTTGATTGTCTATGGCTTTTTCTATATCAATTTAATTGAAAGAATTTTAAATAGTCAATTTACTTTTTAAAAAATTCATGTACTTTCTCCATCAAAACAGTTGAATTTAACATTTAATAAGTTACTATAAAAAATTCGAGTACGAACGACCTTTTATGGAATGTAGCTGAGGAAGTTACATAGAGTGACTAGTGGGATCGATCATCTCGCCACAAATTTTAAAAATTATATTCTTGTTAAAAAATAAAATTTTTATTATTTATTTATTCAAAAAATTAAGTTGTTCATTTCTAATTTTTTGTATATTTTTAACTTACGTATATATAATATTAGTTCTTGTTAAAAATTTCGATTTAGAAACTCTTTGGTTACGTGGTATCGGAGTTAGTCATGGTTAAAGTGTAAACTTGTATATGGGGTCAAAGTGGACCAGATATACGTGTTGAATGGTATTGAGAAATCAATTTAGCCGTATATTTCAGCCCGGTAAAAACTTGAGTGTTAAGTACCAGCTTGTGCAAATGTATCGTCATGCGGTGTGGGTTCGAGTCACCCTTGAAATGGCGGAGGCTCTCCGTATTGAAGTGGTTTAAAGAAGGCTGAAGTCGCAATGAGTTAAAATATCGCCCGATTACCCCTCTAAGAGTATCCCGTAAGCCGGGGGTTTAAATGGTAAGATGACGGTTTCATCTTTTTTTTTTTAGAAATCAATTTCACATTGCTTGATTAAAAACTTTGGAATGTATTAATATCATATTATATTAGTATGTATATATCGAGATAAACTATTGACACTAAATTGGAATGGTGTTTGGTGGATGGGATGGTCAAAATGGATTGTGACCTTGATCAACAACTCGCCTGTGGCAGAGAAAGGTAACAAGAGAAGAGGGAAAGATTATAAAGAAGTCAAATTAATGAATTTGAGATTTTGAAACTCCCAAGAACAACCACATGCACCATTTTCTACCTCATCATCTGCTGCTTCTTCTGTCCTCCATCTTTAACTCAGTCTTTTGCTAAAATTGAGGGGGGCAGGGGGGGTAAAGTGGGGTCCATTTTTAAACTTAACATGTGTCTGCTCCCTCCGCACTTTCCGGGGGTGTACTTTGAACGTCACTTTCTTCTTTGTCCTCTTCACCATCAGTTTACTCATTCTTCATGTTACTCTTATTCACAAACAGAGTAATCAAGAAGTTACTATGTATGTTTTACTCAAGTTAAAATATAATCTATGATTATCTGCTTACGGGGTCTTGCAACTGCTGCTGGTAGAGTATATGCTGGATAAACTTCGGACGGATGATATAATAGTTCATAAATTACATTAATCAAGTCCGTATAATAAGTTCGAGTAAGAAAATGTTAATAGAAAGAGTCGAATTGGTAAACTTCCGGTCACATACAAGCTCAATTACTTCATCAATTTGACTATTTTTACGGACTTGAATATAATTCTTAAACCTACCATTGGCAGGCCATGGAATGTATTACAGTATTGGGTTAGCTAGTGTTTGTATAAAAAAAATATGCAACTGTCGATTGGTACCGTATATCGAAATTTATTGATTTTTTCGTATTGAATATGTCACAAATAAACTTGCAATGAAGTTTCGAAATTCATCGTTGGCATCTAAGTAGTCTTCTTAGACTAACTCTTAATCAATATATGTTGAACTTTAAATCTTCACTTGATTTGCAAATTGTTTGATCTTCTTCAAAACCATCACCCATATATATTATGGTACTTATTATACGGAGTAATAAATAATGTAAATTTTTTTACGTCGACTCAACATCTGTTCCTATCCTACAATAATAATAATAATAATAATAAAATTGATGAAGAAGTTTGTATTTAAAAAATAGACCTTTATCATTGCATCAACTTTAAGATGGTTTGTTGTTGGAGTAAAATATATTCGAAATACCTTACATGAAGTTCGTTGGTTGGTTGTCTTTCCTTCGGATACAAAGTCGTTATGTTAATAGTTTATACTTAACAATTTAGCATCTTCGGACAAAGTCGATAAAATTAGTCTTGACAACATAAATTTACTCGAAGAAAATGTAGTATTACCCTTTCATTTATCGGATGCTTCATGCTTGTACCAAGTATATTCATTTTAAAGGACATCGTTAGGTTTTTCTAATCCAAAGTCAATTGGACACCCATCTCATTATTAGAAGGACATTATTAAGAATGATTTTGCTGTAAAAAATTTCTACCATCATTTTGTGGTATTCTTTATGTAGGATGATGAGGAAGTTATCATTCTATTTATTTTGATCTTATTATAGTATAGATATATATAAATAGTTCGATTTCAAGTTATTTAAAAAATTCATATATATTATTGTACATGTGTAAAATAAAGTCCTCACATTGAAAGATTGTGAATGTGCAAATGAGTTTAGAATGAAGTTCATGATTCACTTCTTCTATCACTAATTAGTTTTGAAATAAAATTTTATACATTTTTAACATGATATCAGAATCATTCATTCAGCATGAATGAAAAATTGGAATATTATAGCTATACAATAGATAGCAGCTAGGATAGGGCATGTCCTCGTTTGACTGATATATAATGACTTGAGATTCTCATGGAGGAAAAAGACGCGTGGATGGCGCTGACAAATATAGGTGATCAAGTGGTGGATGAGCACCAGCACAACCACTGCATTCCCTCCGCAGGATTCGGTCATTCAACTCTTTGTTTGGATTCTCTTTTTCTTTTCTTGATTAATTAAATCTTATTTATAGATGGTCCTCAAACTCATACAACTCTCATGATAACTCCATCTTGATTTGAGCAAAAACAAATGTAATAATACATTAAATAACATGATACTCTTTGTCGGCTGAGTCCATTGGTTTCTCTTTGTGTTTTGCTTATTTGGTTCTAGATATATAAGAGATTAAAATGACCAGCTACTCAAATTAATTGGTTATATTATCGTTAAAACATATGATTGTCATATACTAATAGATGCAAAACAATTTGTAGATGTTTTGATCTTTATCATTATAAGTTTGGAGGTAATAGTCTGTTTAATCTATATATCTATATTTATATCACTAACATATATAAAAATGTGAATAAGGGTTGTATTTCTTCTTTTCCACAGTTCTAGTATTAAATTATCTTTATCCCAAAAAATCCCAAAAGTTAAGAGTTACAATAGGAATTACTTCTTCTCATTTTTTTTATTTAGTTTTCGTATGGCGGTATAAGCTTTGACTATCGATTATTCTCCAAATTATATGTTCAAAATTATAAAGAAAATAATATTATGAAACTATTTTCAAAAGCGAATATAATGATATAAATTTTATATTTATTAAAATAATAAATATTAGTAATTAATGGTCAAAAGTTTCACCTCGATATATAGAAAATATCAAATAAAAAAAAATGGAGGTAGTATTAATGTAAAAACGTGTAACGACTTCGTTAATTAATAAACTAAATATGAGATATTTAATTTATTTTCCGTAAAATTTGGGACTTACTAAAAAATTTTATGTTAAGTAATTAGTTGTTGAATTAGTTTAAGCGAGAGGTTCGGCGAATTAAAGCGGGTACTAGGTTGGGCTTTTGGGCCCAACCAACTCAACCATACAATAGTCCACCAGCCCAAAGAAACACAAACAAGGCTTTTTTTCTTTTCTTAACCGCGAGCATCAGCGAGGAGTCGCATCTTACATCTTTTTTTCGATTTCTGCCGGTGCCGAGGCTTTGGTTTAAAATTTCGGAGAAGTTCATCATCATCCCCACGTCGTTTCAAGGTAAGAAAGGTGCGATATATTTGAGTATTTGTGAAATCTCGGCTTTGAAACTTGTTGAGCTTTTTGATATTTTAAATTTTATTGCGCCAATTGATACTTGGGTTGTAGATTAGTTGTTGGATTGAAATATGGTGTTTGATGTGAAATTTTGAATATTTTTAGAGCGATTGACTTTTTTGAACTTTTGGGACGACTTTGGATTTTGGATAGATGAATAGAGATTATTGTCTGACCCAGAATTGTAATATAGGGATTGATAATGATCGATAATTGGGATAGAAAGTCTTTACATTATAGTGAATTGACTTCGGTGTCGTGAGCAGTTCAGGTAAAAATGTAGTTAATGTAAAATAAGTTAGTGGATCGTTATTGTAGTTGTTTTGGATCTGATTATGAATTATAAGTGTTGGAAGCGAATATGGGTTGGAATTGATCTTGAGTGGATTTTGGGTGGTAACTTGAACTTAGGAGTTTGGGTGAGAGTTATGGTTAAGTTAATGAGGGGAAAAAGTTAGATTGATTTATTGGAATTATTTGGAAATGTTGGGAGTTTGAATTAAGTTATGTTGATTATGTCGAATTTAGTCGGGTGGCAGTTGTCATCGAAATTGTTATTGAAAGCATGGCGGTAATCTTTCACATGCAGTTGTAAATTTACCATGCAGAAATAGGTTAAAAAAATCTAGTATTTGAATTAGGATAAAGGGTTGAAATGGTTACAGTTGTGATTTTATTTTTTGTATGTATGCGCTCGGACTTCGGGACGTGGAAGCAGTGAGGATCGATTATTTGCTTGAGGCGCTAATTAGTGCTGCCAGGTGGGGATTTATCGTTCGTTGTTATCTTATTTATGTTTTAGTGTGTGTATGGTAAATTGATTGGCGGTAAATGTACCTGTATTATGAACTTATCCGTGGGTATATTTGTGAAACTGTGAATTGTTGACTTGTGTGGTAGTCGCCTTAGATGCATCCTGGTGTGTTTATTGGAGAGTATTTGTGCTTGAGCATATTTATGTTTTATGTGAAATTTTTTAGTATGTTTTATCTTTGAGTGTATTCACAGCTATTCATGTTGAGTATAATTGTGTGGTGGAAGTATCTGGGAGTGTATCTCTGTTGAGTGCAGGTTTCGTACGATTTGGTTGTATTGTGTGTGATATAGATGCTACTTTGAAACTGTTGTGTGTTTGTTGTGTTTGACATTGTACGTGTGATTTGTGGATGTTGAGATGATGTGGGGTGTTCGAAGGGTGAGCCTGCCGGGAAAAGGATATGTTGTTGTTGGGTGTTCGAAGGGTGAGCCTGCCGGGAAAAGGATGAATTGTTATATATATGTTGTTGTTGGGTGTTCGAAGGGTGAGCCTGCCGGGAAAAGGATGAATTGTTATATATGATGTTATTGTGGTTTCACTTTTGTAAATTATTTATTTGTGGTTGTGGTATTAACGTGTTGGGTGAAATTTTACTGGTTACTTGTTTGTTTTGTAGTGTGATATATGGCTGTGAGTTACGTAAGTCGAGTTTTCTACAAGGTGTGCATTTATTTCGGTGGGTGATACCAACATGATGTCTTGAATAGTTATATTTCCATTATTATATTTGTATGTAATTTGTGTTTTACGTTTATTGCTACGATACCCGATATATTTTTATTCCTTACTGCGTACCTACCGTTCGGATATGGGTAAGTGCAAATCCGAGGTGATCCGTTTCAGCTAGGCGTAGAGCTTACCCTTTCCCTTGATTGTGGTGCCGCTTTGGGGCTTGATTGGGTCGCGAAGTGTTCGGTGACCTTATTTAGGTGAGGCGATGGGCTGAGATCACCGGCGATCGTCTCTTTTCATTTTAATTAATAGCAGTTGTTATTTTGGTTTTGGAAATGTGAAATTGTAAGATGTTTTTGGTACATTTGTGGCTTGGTTGTTGTGATGTTTTATGTTTTTTTTGGGTTTTGGCTAGTAATGCCGATGGTTAAATTTTGTATGT
Source organism: Lithospermum erythrorhizon (assembly GCA_019722365.1). NCBI lineage: Eukaryota > Viridiplantae > Streptophyta > Magnoliopsida > Boraginales > Boraginaceae > Lithospermum > Lithospermum erythrorhizon. Next base: position 192,412 of record JADFUC010002231.1, on the reverse strand, counting down.
GATGTTTCAGTTTCGAACTATGCTATTTTTATCATCGGGTTCTCTTGGTTTTTAAACGAGGTGTTCTTCGTGTCAGCCGTCGATTGGTATTCAGATATATACGAGTTGATAGCGACTCTAAACCTCGGTGCGGCTGAGGCGGGTGGGTCTGATAAATATTCATCCATATATGTAAGATTATCAATTGGAAGAAAATCGTGTCACTACGGTTTGGGGATGATAAATCATAATGACCACGTTAGAAAAAAAAAAAAAATTTAATTTTTAGGTCGGTGATTGGAGCAGGATAGTATAATTAATTTCGATGATAATATTATTTATTAAATTTTTTAAGCAGAATTACATTTATAATGTGGCCAGTGTTTGCAGGGAAGAATTTTATCTTTGAAATGAGTTACAGTGGAGATTTAGATGCGATAGCGGAGAATTAACCCGAAACCGAGCGGGACTCGAGTTTTTAAAATATCTTGGCATGCTTATCTTCACGTCGTCGCAACGCCGTAAATCTTCATTTTTTTCTTGTTTTTTGGCGAAATTTATCAACTTACATAAAAAGAATTTAATTTTTCTTTCTCTGCTTGATTGTCATTTCAGGCTGAAGATCGATTGTGAATATCTTTCTCCCGTCATTCTCTTCGAGGTTAAGGTAAGAAATTTCAAGTCTTTGAGATATTTCTTGGTTTTGACATAGTTGACTTTTCCGTAATTAATTTTATGATAAATTTTAGTTGGTTATGGGTTAATGACGATATAAGTGATGGTCCATTGATTTAGAGATCGTTTGAGGGCGTTATGGTAGAGTTGACTTTTAAGATTTTCGGTTGACTTTTATGGATATTTTGCCAGACTTTAAATGTGTAGGAGGAGTCATGTGGGACCTTATTATAGTTGTTGTGATGTTCGGTGGTGATTTAAAATTGATTAAAGGGGATTATGTTGAAAAAGTGTTAATTCAATTTGAAGTATAATTGATATTTCACTTTCTTGATTAATTAAAATGACTTATAAGTTGATTGGTAATGATTAAGTAATAAGATGAAATTTTAGCGGGGGATCGATTGGGTTGTGTCAGAATGGGATTATATTCGATAGTTTATCCGTCGAGTTAATTTGTTTAGAGATAGTTCTCCCAAAGAGTTGGTTATACCTTATCTTCAACGCCCGTGCCAGTAATGAATTCTTGATTATAATTTACGGGTGTTGTTTAGGCGTTGATCGTGGAAAAGGGTGAATTACTTGATTGTCTTTCGCGAAGGTTTTGCGGTAGCTAGCGAGAGGTGAGTCTTTATCTCGCGAATTTGTTACTTTCGTGCCTTGATTTGTAGTAGACATGTTATTGTATTTATGATTATGAGAATGATATACATGTAATTGTTGTGTTATGTGATTGTGTTTACGTAGGTGAAGATTAGGAGGTAAATAACGGCTTGAACTCTGACTTATATTCTGAATTACGTGGCACTTGGCCTTATTATATTATAGGGCCTTGTCGGCACTATTATACTGATTTGTGGCCTTGTCGGCACTTTGATATGTTTGTGGCCTTGTCGGCCGATTATGTGATTGATTCTGATTGTGGGATGTTTTAGGCGTGTGTGTTGTATCTTTGTTTGGGAGTAAGTAGGTGTTTGGGTTATGCATGAGTTTGAGGCCTTGAGTATCGGGGGTGACCACTGCGATTGGGATTACGAGGGGATTAGGTGACTCTCGCTCGCATAGGATATGTGATACTATTGGCCTTATACTTGAGTGTATAAGTGCGGTGTGCCTTATCACTAGTGCATAAGTGCGGTGTGCCTTATCTTTGTGTGTATAGGCCGATTGTGCCTTACTCTTTGTGTGTATAAGTGCGATTGTGCCTTATACTTAGTGTATAAGAGCGGTGTGCTTGTACTTAAGTGTATGGTAACGGTTTGGCCTTATCTTGCGGGGTATAAGTCTTGAGGGGTGATTATCGATTAGTCCATTCCTGGGTGGAGACGGATTATCTGCATTAGGGGTTGATATCTTGGGGTAGGTTATGAGAGATAGGAGGTTTGATGACTGAAGTTTAGTCGTTGTTGAGTCTCTTGGTGTCTTTCTAGAATTGTGTGTTGCGAAACCTCCTTGATATCTACGTGTATTATGTATGAGGCTTTACTTTGGGTTATGATGTGTGACACGATTAGATAGTCACGGATATACATTATTTAAATTCGTAATAAAGCTATCGTTGTATTTCTTGTCTCGTTTCGTATGGTGAGTTCACCACATTGTTAAGTTTCGCTAAGGCAGCTTACGCCGCTTTTCGCATTAGTGACATTCATTTGTGCCGAGGTTGTGGTGATTGAGCACGTTGAGAGTTTTGTTAGAGTGGCTAGAGTGGCGTCGGTGGCGAGAGGATCTCGCGATGCGATTTTGATTGTTGTCAAGCCCCATTTTGATTGTTGTATTTCCTTTTGAAGCTTTAAGCGTAATTTGTTGTCGTTTGTATTCGGAGTTGATATGCTTAATGTCTTTTGTAGCCTTGCCCATTGCTTTATTTTGGGATATGTTATTGTATATATATATTTATGGGTTGCGTCGTTTCGATGTCGGTGATGGATTATAAATTTTACTTGTTTTCGTTTGGGAAAACTTTAATTGTGTGTCAGTTTTTGGATGAAGCAATTTGTGTTTTTTAAACTAAATTAGATCCATCGGTTTTGGTGACTCTGATAATTTCAGTTTTAATGACTACTCGCCTCGGGCGGCCGACTTGGGGCGGGTCGTTCTGTCGTATACATTTGGCGTATATATCTTTATAATTGTCAAATTAAATCGATTTTTAATTAACTTTTATTTATTATCTAGGTGCATGTTTAATTATTGAAAGGTATGCATTGAATAACACGATTATTTTGCTTAATTTTGCATGTATAATTTTTAGCGATTCGATTCGCAAGAATATCTTATAATATATTATATATTATTAATTTGTGCTTTTTTAAATGATATGGGTTTTAAATGTATGTAAATTTCAATGTTTAATAATTTGTGTAAGTTCAATCTTTAATAATTATGTCACTAGAACGATGAATATATTTTATGTAGAATTATTATTATTATTATTATAGGTGTTAGTTAAATAATCATATATTTTTTATAAAATTATTATTATTATTATTATTATTTATTATTATGTAGAACTATTGTTATAATTATTATAATAGGTATGAGTTAAATAATCATATATGATTTTTGTAGAATTATTATTATTATTATTAATATTATTACTATTTAATTTCATGCAAATATGAATTTTAGATTTTAAGGATCCATAAAAATTAAATTATATTTTTAAAAAGCATACCCGATTTAACCGACATAAAAACAAATAATTAAATTGATACTATATTTTTTAATCAATTCGTCAATACATTTAGTCGGAGGACCTCAAAGCATTCTGATAATATTTGTATCTACATGAATCTCGATTTCGTATAGTATCTACTACATGGACATGGAAGTATTTGAGTGTAATTTTTATATTGTATTTAAAAGAGTATTTGTGATCAAAATATCCCTTCAAAAAATAAAAATATTAATTAGAAAAAAATTACAAAGAGTATAAGTTTGAAGACAGTTTTAGAATGATTTCAAATTAATCGTAAAAATGTATCAAATATTTGAGAAATCGATTGCGTAATAGATGCATCATGGCGTCTCAGATTACTAATGCCTTCTAAAAGTGTGAATGTAGTTTGGTGTTTCTTCCATTTTTTATAAATACATTTATGCCCTCCCCAAATAGTAGCAATTACTTACATTAATTCACAAATAGTAGCAATTTAATATGAAGTTAAAGAATTAGTACATTTAATAATAATTATTATTATTAAATGGTTGATAAAAATACCAAGAGTTTTCCATATTCTAATATCCATAGTATATTATTATGTATGTTATTATGTGTATATTATTATGTATAATTATTATTAAACATACTATGAATTTTATAATGATATGCTATAAGTCGTCAGCGCGTAATAAATAAAATATTATAACGTTAGACTTTATTTTAAATAAAACTTGAACAAAAAGATATATGATATACCTTATGATTAAAATATACATATTTATATAAGCTTTAAGAGTTTATATAAAACATCATACGTTTTTTTAGAAACGTATTTTTCTTCAGTAAAATCTTTCAACTAAAACTATTACATGTATCTTATTATTATCACAATAATTATTGGCTCTTACCATGTAAATAAAATAATTATTGGCTTTTTAAGAACATATTTCCCTTCCATCTTAAATATTTTAACTAAAACTAATTACATGCATCCTATTATTATCACAATAATTATTGGCATGGATTGGAAATTATACAACCATTGTAAATAAAATAACCATAAAAATATTATTTATTATGCTAAAGCAACAACTATAAAAAAATGGATTGAGCTAACAGTTTAACTTATGAATAAAATATCTCTATATTTATATATATTCTAAAAGTTTAGATGAAATCCAGCGATTCTTTATTTTTTAAATTTGTTTATTCTTCCAACTAAAATATTTGACTAAAATTAATTATTTTCATCTTTATTATTATTTTTATTATCACAATTATATTAATCATTAGGTTAATAGATGGTGATGAAACACAAAAAACCAGAATCATTATTAATATGTAGTAACTTATCTATACTATATAATGTCTTGAGGAGTGAATTGGCGATTCTGAAAGTGAAAGCGAATTAATGTATTTCTATTTTCTTGCTTCGATAAAATTTTTATTTTAATTTTCATAGTAACTTCTTAAATGGTGTAATGGCTTTAACAAGATAAATTACTCCGTAAACTACTACTATAAATATTAGCTACTACGTAATACTAAAGTAATTATCGCGAAAATAAAAGAAGTTATTTCGCGATCTCTATCTTTATTTTCTCCATGTTAACTTTTCATCTTATTTCTTTTTATTTTATTTTAAAAAAAATTTCATTATAATTTTATTATAAAATAATAAAATAATTTGCCTGAACAAAGGCATTGCACATATAATAGTCTTGATTAATTCATTTATACTATATGTATAATTTAATATAATTAGTATTTTGAGAAAAAAAGTTAAACTCTTGAATGAGTTCATATATGACTTCATTATAGATTCGCAATAATATTCAATTAATTATTTGGGTTACATATGAATTGATACATTATACTAATAATGTTCAATTTATTATACTAATAATTAATACAACTATGATAATAAAGATAACAAAAAGTTAATTTATATATCTTATTTAATTTATGATTTAATAAACGTGTGTTAAGAGATGGTTGTTACTTTCCTTTTTTGTTAGGATTAAAACTAAATCATTCCTTCCAAATGAAAATAATTACAAGAAAAGTAATTATAATTGAATAATAAAATAAGTTAATGATATTTATTCATTATACTTCATGATAATTATAACTCATTAAAATATTTAGAAGTTACTTGACCATTATAATTCCACCTCTTGGAAGTTACACAAAGATCAACATATTATTCTTATATTGGTTATTAAAATTGTAAAAGTGAGGAAGAAGCTAAGAAGAAAATCTATATCTAATGAAAGATATATTTTCGGTTTGGTTGTAAAGTTAAGGAGAAAATGCAAATAAGATGGAAGTTATATAAAAAAACTTTCTTATATTTTCTAATTTAAGGCGAAAGTTATGTTAACAAATATCAATATTTTATTTTTAGTTATGTTATTTTGAATTTCTAATTTTTTGTAGTTTTTCGGGACGGCATTCTTTATGTTATTCTTGATTCTTATATATGTTGATCCGGAGTACGAGATTACGAGTGATATTATGGCGATTTTCAAAATAAATCTTCGCTCTCTACGCCTCTTGAAAGTTATTTAAAGAATATCATATTATTTGTCCATGCGTGTAAGTATCATTTCTTGTATTTTTAATTCACCTTATAATACCTCGATTAGATAAAAGATATCAATTGTTATTTTATTTGTTAGAATGATTTGTATCTGAGTTATTCTTGAAATGTGAGCATCTATATTTGAATCATCAAATTGAAGCTAAACTAATATTTTTTAAGAGTACATGTGTAGCGACCCGCCTCAGTCAAATGCGCCCTCGGATTAGAATGAGTAAATCAGCGCGTATGCTCTGATGCTTGTCGATGGTTGACGCATTTTGTTTAAAACCCGCATAAAACACAGCGGTTTGATGAAATAAAAATAGCTCGAAAACAGCGTTTATTTAAGTTTTAACCATACAGTCAACCCAAACATGAATAAACATCCACGGTAACCCAAAATACAAAATATATCTTATAGTTCCATGATTTCCAAACCAAAATAAAAACAGCATTTACATGAAACTAAATAGAAAGCAAGGGAATTTGCCGAGGATCTAGCCACCCGTCGCTCACCTAAAAGGAATCACCGGCACTCACTTGGCTTCGTCGAACTAGGAGGACATGCACTGTCAATCACGAAGGGGAGGAATGGGGTAAGCTCGGCTGACTTAGTGAAGCAGTCGCGGATGGTAACTTACCCAGGTCCGAATGAACATACAGTATTGAAATACATACTCATACCTATCTATATATATATATATATATACACCTAGTCTCTATCAATAAAATGGGCAATTGCAGGCATATCAATACAATAAAGTAAATCATCATTTATCTCAGAACATACTAACAGAATACTCGCCGAAACAACGGCCTTTCGTGACGTTCAAACTTAAGTACGCGACTTCACGAAAATAACATGCTCATCAACTGGCGTTACTATACCCGCAGTAAACAAAACGCCGGTGAAATCTACAACCGCGTAATACATGAGCCGTCCTCCGTCTGCAACTGACTCCAAATTAGATAACGGCTTCGCGCCGGCGGGCGCGTAATATATATGTAACTCTTTGCGCCTTTCGGCGAGGCTCGCCTCAGCGGCTCCGGTATGACTCCTGAAAACACCCATATATGCTCAGGGCCTTGTATGTGACATAGTCTCGATGTATCTATGTCGCATAGCGATAAGTCAAACCGTTTTAAACACTTGAGATATACTTGCGGATACTTCAGTAGCATGAATTTTACTCAACATGGATGCCGAATACTCTGACACAGACATACTCAGATTTCACTAAAACACACATAAGTTGACCTGATATCCTCCCAATCGACTACAATTAACTCACACCATTCAGGAGGTTCTGATTAGTATACCTTGATGGGTACCTGTCTGAGATATTATCACGCTCGATTTACCATACGTAACATCCGGCACAGTAAATTAACAAGCAGTGATAATCCCCTCAGAGCTAGTACGCTTTAAGCGCTAACGTCGTCAAATCTCGCGCTAGTCCGTCCAATGCGAGCAGACACATTACAAAAATAATATCCTTACTAGTATTTTTGTATCAAATTTTAAGTACCGTTCTTGTGCGTTTAAGGTACAAATCTAGTTTAGTGAGTCTCAAATTCGTTCGACGGCCAAATTTTAATGTCAACCCTGTTTTAGGCTAATTCAATAACTCCCAAATCCTATTCAAATTCTAACATTCACAATTGCAACATAGGAGATTCCCGTTTACCAAATTCTATTTATAAAATAGATATGATTTTGCAATTCAAGTTAATATAAATTCAAGGCAGATCAGTTCAGGCCTGTTTATTTTGTGGTTCATCCCAAAACAACAATGTAATCAATGTGTTAATACTGATTTATAATTATCTCATGATCAGTTCATAAATGTTTACAGTGTCAAATGTTCATAGTTTCTATGTTACTGTTTGATTTCAAATAAATTCATCAAAATTTAAGTCAATTCTAGTTACAAAATTCAAAGCTGTCTAAACTTTAGAAGATTTAACCTTCATTTTCAGTCTGGAACAGCTGGCCCCGAGATCAAATGAATAGCCAGGTTAATTCAAAAGGTGGCAAAAGTCAGTGTGGTTTAGTACCAGAAGAATATTCTCAAAGCGGCAGGGCCAGGGGAGAACAGGAAAGTGAAATGTGGGAGGTTTGAACTTTATAAACGAGCACTTTGCCAGCTTCTCCACATGGCTTAACAAATTCAGATCTCCTCTTAAATGCATTTGGTCTTAGGTGACTCTGAGATGTGGGACTTGCCACCGACCCAGGGCCGCTTGGACACATTCTGAGGATGGCTTAGCGTCTCGTTTGGTTCCTCACCAGATCCCTCATTGCGTCTATCAGGCACAAATACTCACCACGGCACCCATTGATCATTTACACATACGTCGGCTGACTTTTCGAAGCCCATCCAGGTTTGCTGGCAGGTAGAAAATGAGGCGTGGATGAATTGTCCTTTGATCATCCCATTTCTTTTAAAATTCCCAAACTAAAGTCCATGGTGATCTTCTCAGTCCATTCAGTATCGGTAATGGTTGTATATTCCGCGGAAGCTTATGGTCGATCTTGACATTTGGCAAATCAAACACTGCTACAAAATACCGTTCTCTCTTACGTCCACAGCCTGATGAATTCTCCGCTTAAATTTTGAGCCACATCTTTGTATACTCGGATGCATACTATATGAGGCATTGTGAGCCTCGTCAGATCTCACTTTTTAGGTCGGCCCGAAGTGGGCGGCAACTCATTCCCCACAACTCACCGTCGTCTTGGCTGTAAACTCAGGTTACCTCCTGCATTGTACTCCCCAGACTAGGCCTGGCAGCTTCTCGTCTTCTTTTTGCATCTATTTTTGCATCAAGTAATACTGGTCTAAAAGCTCGCTGCTAGGCCAGCAAATTTGTCATTGGCCTCAAGTCTACCCCGTTGAACACCGGCTCCTCTGCGACTCCTTGGCTGACTCTTAGGCTTCAGGCATCCGCCCTTGACCTTTCTTTACCGGATGATACTCAATGAATCGTAGTCACTCAGAAACTCTGTCCATCTCCGCTGCCTCAAATTCAACTCCCTCTGGGTGGTGATATACTTCAAACTTCTTGTGAATGCCGTAAATATCACGACATTTGACTCCATACAAGTAGTGTCTCCAAATTTTTAAAGCGAACACAATCGCGGCCAACTCCAAGTCATGGGTAGGATAATTAGCACCATGATTCTTCCAATTGTCGAGATACATATCGCGATCGCTTCCCGTTAACGTCGATCACATGGCAACACGATGTGAAGCATCGGCATGCGCATACCCACCGTTCCACGGCGGTAGTGCAGTCTTATAGTCAATCTGTAGCACCAACTCATTGAAGCAGTACTATTTCTTCGCCCCCAGACAAATGGTACTCCGCCGCGGTCGACTTTTGTCATCGGAGGCGGCGATCGAAAAGTCTTGTATGAATACTCACAGCAATATCGGCTAAACCCCAAGAAACTTCTCGCCTCAGTCACACTTGAAGGCCTTTCCCAATTAAATTCTTTTGCTTCTACTTTTTGTGGGTCATGCGCCTCTCTGAGAATAACATGCCCAGTATGCACTCAGCCAAAACTCACACTTGAAAACTTTGCGTACAAATGGTTTACCGTAAGATTTCAACCTTAACTTTCCTCAAAATGTTCTTCATGTTCAGTGGCTCTTAGAATAAATCAAGATGTCATCAATAAACACAACCACGAACTTATCCAAGAACTCTCGAAAAACACGATTCATCGGGTCCATGAAAGCTGCAGGTGCATTTGTCAACCCAAACGGCATCACCGAGAACTTCATGGTGCCCATGCTCAGTGCGAAAGCGCCGATTCGATATATCCTCTTCTTTAATTCTCAAGCGATGATATCCGGACTTTCAAATCAATTTTTGGCTTCACCCGCCCGCCAGTGGTCAAAAGATCATCGATTCTTGGCAGGTACGGTTCTTAATAGTCACTTTGTTATTTGTCATTGAAAATCAATACAAAGCCTCGTCGTTCCGTGCAACAACGGCGAACAATGCTTTGGAGAACCCCCAAAGGAGAATAACTTCGGCTTTGATGAACCGCTTCTCTAGCCGGTTCCTGTATTGCGTGTTCAACCTCCTTGACTCATTTGGAGCCATTCGTCTGAGTGCCATAGATATCAGACCGTTCATTTGCAACCCGTCAATTCCAATCTCTGCATTTGGAGGTAGTCTGGCAAATCCTTCGGAAGCTTGCATCTCGAATTCTCTCACAATCCGGACATTTTTTCAAGCTTAGGCTGTCTGCTTCAAGTCCGTTCGTAACCGGATACCCACATGCGTCGCATTCCGGTAACTTGCGAGCCCAACACCGAGATCACGCAAGATGATAAAACTTCTCACATCGCTGGTTCGAAACTGCCGGACTAGTAAGCAATCTCCTTCTGATGACAATTTATTCACGGCATGGTGTTTCCCGACCCGATCCGTTCCAGATCGAGTCAAAATCCCTTGGCTTTCGAAAGGGTACTTGGTCTGCTTAACGCATGATTATCGACAACTTGGGACAATTTCTATAAACCTCTGATACCGACCGGCACTCCCTCTTGGCGTCGCCAATAATCAAAAATTGCTCGGATATTCGAAATTTAAAGATAGCCTTTTAGAAAAATTCACGGATAAAAGAGTGTGTAACCGGGAATCAAACAATACGCGGGCATCAAGACCATGCAAGATAAGTACTGTGGCGTTCTCGGAGTATCGTGCACTCTCTTTGCGTGGCGCGTGTCACGTCCTGCGCGTGCCAACTCCGCTCATCTGCTTTGCCAGCTGCAGGTCGATCACACGCGAAAACCGGCCCCGGTCAAATAAGTTAAATCGACCGCATTTCTACTGAGATCTCCCAATGTGTAGAAGCGGAAGTGGTGGCTACTTTGAACCCATATAAGAAGGACATCGTTAGCAAAATGCCCATTTCTTTGGCGTCAGAAAGCAACGCCTGCAGTCTTGTGATCCTTATACATTGCCCGTTACGCCCCATACTTATTAGCAATGAACTGTACCTCGGCCGGGCGAAATACCACCGTGAAACCAGCGCTCTGAGGAGTAGCGGCGAAAGCCCACTGAGAAAGTGCAGGTGAGCAGTGGTGCCTTGAAATGACTACTGTCACGGGCGGTCTTTGTGAAATTTCTCTGGAATCACTGTCATTTATTTTTGTATAGCTCAGTCCTTCAGGACCTTCCTGCTGCCCTGGATTACGCTGTCCGCTTTTTGAAAACCGTTCCTCAGTGATGAAAAGCTGGTGTAAGTGAATGGAGACGGTCTCGAATCGGTAATCTCGACCCACGGCGGAAGCCAGCGATCCTCTGCGATTGATTGGGTATACTCGAGATCAATCGGCATAAGAATCCTTAAACTTCTCCACCATGCCATCAGCGGTCCTCTCGCTCTTTGCGTCTGAGCGGCTCACTTTCTCCATGTGGCGTACATGTGAGTTTTAATGAAAGTACGCCTAAAAAAGTTCTCGAATCTAACAGTAATCGGCATCTCACCTGTCATCTTTGTGGACATGGTTCACTTTGACTCTGGAGCAAAGCCAGTGCAGCTGCGACTTCACCTTTAACTTTCGTCTCAAACCCGTTGGTTCAAACTTATTCTCCAATTTTTCAAAATTGTCGCCGCGCCTCGGAATGGCGGCGCTCTGAAAACTCGGTGGTCGCTGGCGAGCGTCAACGGCACAGTGCGAATCTGCACTGCAGGCCTTGGCTGCCGGAGTCGCGTGCGGGGCTGCTGTCGCCCACTTTCGCGAAGTTACCGTATAGGATTCTTAAAATTGCACCTCCTCGCAGGGGACTGATTTGAATTACGCTCGGTTAGCCTTGCCCCGCTTTCTACAGGCTCACGACTGCACTTGGCGCTCTGCTCAGAATTGCCTCGGCTCTTTCAGCATCATTCCTGCAACCTTTATCTCGCTTTCACAATCTGAAGCTTCTACCTCCCAGCAGTGCATGATTAAATGACTCGACTCTCGGTGGCATCCTGGGCAGGTCTGGTAAGAAAGCCAAAATAAAAATAATTTGAACTCGCCAAAGGCTAAGCGACACACAAAAAAATTTGTGCAGGGCCGCAGGCGATAACCTGCCTTGCGGAACCGATTAAGCGGAAGCCTACGGCTCGATGCCATAATTGTAACGACGGCGCAAAGTGGAATGCAGCGCCGAGGTGGGAATAATTAAATCGACACGGCCTTAATAAATTACGTCGATGGTTGACCTTAGCAGCCTTTGTTTAAACAGCGCTTGGCAGTTTGATGAAATAGCTCAGCCAGCGTTTATTTAAGTTTTAACCGTACGTGGCCTTGGCCTGACGTATTAGACAAATGCGTGGCAAAATACAAAATGTATCACATAGTTCAGCAATTTCAAACGAAAATAAAACAATTTGTTTACATCAAAACTAAATAGAAAACAAGGGGCGCAGAGGGATCCTAGCCACCGTCATACCTAAATGGAATCACCGGCCTTTCATGACTCGTCGGCTTCGGGCGCTTTGTCAATCGTGAAGGGGAGGAATGGGGTAGCTCGGCGGCTTAGTGGAAGCGGATGCCCGGATGGTAACTTTACCCTGAGTCCGAATGAACATACGATGACCACATACTTTCATACCTATCTATATATATATATATATACGCTTTAGTCTATCAATAAAATAGGCAGTGCCGGGGCATATCGATACAATAAAGTAAATCATCATTTATCTCGAGAACATACTAGCAGAATACTCGCCGAAACAACGGCACACCGTATGACATTCAGCAAAGCCTGCGCGCAAGCTTCCGCGAAAATAACAATAACTCATCCCGGCGCGTTATTAATGCGACAGCGGTGAAATCACAACCACATGTCATATGGTATCACCGTCTCCGTATTTCAAATTAGATATGGCTGGCGCTTTTCGGCGGTACGCCCGTAATATATGTAACTCTGCGCCTTTTCGGCGAAACGCTGTGAGCTCCCAGCAGCATCTCAACATCGCAGCTTGCGCGCATATAATATCGGGCGCACGCCAACTGACATCTGACGATCAATGTATCCTGTTCTCGCGCACACAATAAGTCAAACCATTGCAAAAAGCCTGCACTTAGCAGAGATATACTACGGTTTCGGCGCACGATTTTACCGACATGAATGCGAGAATACTCGCTGAAACACGAGACATACTCGAGATTTCCTTTAAAACACACATAAGTTGACCTGATATCCTCTGATTAACTACACGGTAACTCCACGAATCGGAAGTTCTGATTAACATATGATAGTTTTTGATACAGATATATTACATCACGCTCGATTTACCATCGTAACATCCAAGCACCGTAAATTAACAAGCAGTGATAATCACGCTTTTGAGCTAATGCAGCTAGCGCTACATGCGTCAATCGATCCTCACGCTAGTCCCGTCCCAGTACGAGCAGACACATTACAAAAATAATATCCTTTACTGAAATCATTTAACCCTTTTTTATCCCAATTTTAAGTACCATTCTTGTACTGCATTTTAAAATTATAATCTAGGTTCATTGAAGTACCGTTGCGTTTAAATGAAATTTTAATGTCGACCCTGGATTTCCCGACTTAATTCAATAAACCACTAAGTATATTCAAATTCACTAGTTAGTAGCCTTAGAAATTAGAGGATTTCTGGCTCTGACGATTGACCATAAACCTTTCCAAATCCTAAATTTCTAAATTAAGATTCCATACGAAATTCAAGGCGATCAGATTCGACCTATTTATTCCCAACACCTATGTTCATATTCGTATCTCGAAAACCAACAATATTTAATCAATAACGTATTTGTTCATCAAATTCTACATTATCGCATTTAGCGTCAGCCGCGATCATCAGTTTTAATTCACTACAAAACCAATGTTTCTACCCCAAATTTATCAATCGCTCTCGATTTACATATACGATTTAGCGCAGACAATAATTCGGTAATAATTCATCCAAAATTCCAAGTCAGGCTTAATTCCTAAAAATCGTATCTAAAATTTAACACTAAACATCATATTTCTGTCTAGAACAACTAATATACAACCCGAGAATCAAAATGAATAATAAAATTCAAATTCTCAAAAAAGTCAACAAAATTAAAAGTGTAGGATTTCACAAAATACTCAGAAAATATTACACCTTTTTTATAAAAACAGCGGGGTGGCGGAGAAGCTTGCCAGAAAGTTTACTTTCAAGCTCGTGAATTGAGGGAGAATTTGAAGATGAAAAATCAAAAAAAAAATGGGGAGGGGTTAGAATTTGGCGAAGGGAAGGGAAGAAAGCGATTTTGGCTTGGGTTGGGCTTAAATGGGCTATCTTAGTAGTGTTCGGTTGGGCTATTTCAGCCAAGATAGTCGGCGAGCTAGCTATTTCGATTAGCCGTTTAAACTGCTACGTAGTAGCTTCGGCAATAAATTTAGAATACAAAATATTTAGTAGTTTAATTTTGCGGGCTTCTGATAATTCGTTTTAGGTTTATTTTAGCAGTAGTGCAGATTTACAACATGAAAAGAAAGAACATATGGAAGCTTCCAAGCAAATATAATAATCTTAGACATAGTGAGATTATTTAGTAAGCTAACTATTGCTCTACTAACAAATTTTTTCAAATACCGTTTTTGCAATTTGTGATCAAATAATTGTTGGTCAGTTGGCAGAATAGTTACATCAAAGCATTGAAACCACAGAAAACTATGAGATTTTAAAATTATCTTAATTTTTCATTTGTCATTCTAGATGAATAAACAAAAATAGTTATTGTGATTTGATGTTGATATTTAATTAATTTTAATTTATCATGACTTAAATATTGATCTTGGTTATACTTTTGATTGTGATGAAAAAAACCAAATAGTTGAAACAAATACAAAAGTTATATTTTTAGAATTAATTAAAGAATTATTATTATTTTAATATGTAAGTGATCAATTTAAATATTGTCATTTATTGAGTATAAATTGAAGAAAAATATTCTATTTATTTATTATTTTTAAATAAACGTGATATTAGTAAGCCATACTCATCATAATTGATTATTAATTAATAATGAATGAAAATTAAAATCCTTTAGAATAATATATAATTAACATGACGATTATTCAATTTAGATATTTGATTATATGTATTCATACATAGTGATAATTATTTTCTTTTCTATAAATTAGTCGATGAATTTATATAAAACATTATTTGCGCATATTCAAAAATCAAACACTATTTACTATACTAGCACTCCTTATTTATCTATATACAATATCTATACATAGGAAACATGAATGTTATTTAAAATCTAAAATTAGAATTAATAAAATATAGTATTAATATAATGTAAGTTTTGTGACAATATAGTATACGAAACAAAAAATATTTCTTGATATTAACATTCATTACCGTTCATTATTATTTATTTTTTGCACTTGTTTGTTTTCTAGACATGAAGATTAATATTTTATATATGAATATTAGATGTAACCTATCTAATTAAAGTTATATATATTATAACGTGGTAAAGTAATTCGTAATTTTATATGAAAATAATTTATTTTATGGAGAAAAGCTTTCATAAGCGATATATGAAAATATGTTTAAATATTCTGAAATAATAAAAGCCCAGAATTGGCCAAGTGAACAAGAAGTAATAATAAATGGCCAGATTGTTTAATTTTATTGTGAAAAATAGAAAATTCTAAATTTATATTTCTTTTCATTTTTAAATTTAAATTTTAGTATCGAAAGAACTATAATCTATTCCCAAATTTTAGTAAAAGTTAACGTTGTATTAGTTAATTAAAGTTTATCACTCTTTGTGATTTATTTTATTTTTATCACATTTTGTTTTTAAAAATTTATATAAAAGGCATTAATGTCGCGTCACAATATGCGTATTGTAATATACTTTCGTTAAAAAAAAATTTAAAATTTTTCGTCGGTGGTGGGATCAGGAGATAATATAAATAATTGATAATAATATTAATTAAGTATAATTTATTTGATTCAATTACACAAAAAGAATCCAGCATCTATTAGTTTGATGTGGCTGTAGAATGAAATGGGTGGGACCATACTTATCATATGTGAATCTTGATTTCTGATGTGTCTTTCTATTGTTCCTTATCCTTCAGACCCATATCCTTGGGTATAAAAAACGGAGTTGCAACAAAAGATTCTAAGTACCACTTACTTCATCGTGGCTATGGCATCCCTTGTTCAATGGGCTTTTCACTAACTACTGCTTACCATGTTTGAGCAACTCATAACTAGATCAGGCCTCTTAAGGTCAAGTATTCCTCGTTTGAGTTTTAACAATAAGAAGAGAGCCATCACAATTGTTGCAGCAGTAGGTGATGTATCTTCCAGTGGTACAGTATATCTCATTCACAAGGGCTGCTACTGTGTACCAACAGAACTACCCTATTCTCTTCCCACAAGGACTTGCGTTGATCGTGGGAAGGGGCGATTCTGAGTGATTGTGATTTCGCGAAGAGTTTTGTGGTAGGCCCCATGAAGGTAATCTTTATCTCGCGGAATTATACGTCTTTCTCTTTTTAAATTGCGTGAAACGTATTGTTAGCTAGGTATGATTATGTGTGATTCGTTGTGAGTCATGATATGATTATGTGATTTATATTATGCGGCGTTGAAGGTGTTAATTATTCTTTGAGGTAAGTAATAAAACTTTGAACTCACATTTATATTCGATTTAAATGGCGCTTGTTGACAATTTGTAGTCACAATGGCCTTGTGGCGCTTTTGTATTTCTGTGGCTTTTGTAGGCACTTTTGATATGTCTACATCGTGATTTGTGTTGATTCTGATTGTGAGATCATTTAGTGTCTTTAATATTGTTTGGGAGTAGAGTGATTTGGTTGGAGTTATCGTGAAACTTTGAGGTGTGGCTCCGTCATCAGGATTTGTACTTTATAGTTGGGATGATTAGGGTTGGGTATTTCATTTCTTTGTAGGGGATATCATGATATGTGTCTTATATTTAGTGTATAAGTGCGGTGTCTTTATACTTGAGTGTATCAGAGCGGTGTGTCTTATACTTAGTGTATAAGAGAATGTGTGTCTTTATCTTTGGTAATATAGAGCGGTGGGCACTTATCTTTAGTGTATGAGTGCGTGTGCCTTATACTTAGTGTACTTAAAAAATGCTTTAGTGTATGAGTGCGATGTGCCTTATCTTTGTGTATAAGTGCGGTGTGCGCTATCTTGGTATAAGAGCGGTGGGCCTTGTCTTAGTGTATGAGTGCGATGTCTTGGCCATTGCTTTGTGTATAAGTCACGGTGTGCCTTATACTTTACAATGTATAAATGCCCGAGTTTTGGTATCTTGTATGGTATAAGTGTTAAGGGGTGATTATTGTTAATTAAATTCTGCTTGAATTAGACGGATTAGTATATGCGCATTAGAGGTTGAGTATACTAGGTGGGAATATGAGAGATAGGAGTTTTGATGACAGAGTTTTTAATTAGTTTGGTGAGTCTGCTTGATTTAACTGCGGAATTGTGTCTTCTTGAAACGCTATTATATCTTCGTGTGTTATGTCGGGAAACTACGCATTGGAATTATGTTTAATAACATGGCCTTTATTAGGTAGTCACGGATATATGTATTTTATTCACATTTGACTATTATATTATTGGTGACTGGATTCAGGTATGGTAGGATTACACAATGTTAAGTTTATATAGGCATGACACCCTTTTAGCTTTTTGGGCGTTCGTTGTCTTGAAAAAGTTGACAGGGCATTTACTTGAGTCAAGAGGTTGTTGGAGAGTTTGCTACGAGTGGCTAGGTGAGCATCGGGTGGTTACACGTATCACGCTATTAGTATTTGAAAATATCTTCATGTTGCAATTTGATTTAGGACAGTGATAGAATTTTTAGTCTCTAGTAATTTATTTACAAGTTGTAGTTGGATTGTCACTTTGATGAAGACGTTAGCAAGGGATTAACATCATCATAATTGTCCATCCACATTTTTTATCCCCGTTAAGTTATGAGTTATGCTTTAGTCAACCAATGTACTATCAAAGAGAGTTGCCTATATGAGATTTAAAATGATATACATTATTAATTACTCACTTCGTTTAACTTTTATCTTTTAATAATTTTTTATTTTTAAAATAAATAAACACAACGTGAAAATTATGTATTTACGTTTCAGTAAAAAGCTTTTTTAATTTCTTTAATTAAATTCTCATAAATAGGTATATAATTTTAATTAGTGAAACATTTATATTTTCAATATATTTTTTAACTACTTTTTATTTTTCTTAATCTATGTGTAAATAAGTAAAAAGACAACTCAAACAAAAAGAAGTATTAACTACAATGATGTAATGAATAATGCGATGAATATGCAAAATAACTTTTATATCCCTCTACGACAACGGAAATTTTATTATTGTCCGAGACAAAAAAAAAATAAAGAGATGGGCTTATGTGATTTTGAATCATATTTCTACATAAAACTTTGGGGAAAAAATCGGCCACTGCTTTGTTCTAGCAAGGATGTGCACTAGCTGAAATATTTAATCGCCCACAATTTAAAAGGAAAGTTAAAACGGATCTAGTCTCATTCAACTTTTCTCGAATAAATCATGAATTTTCTAAGATTTTTATGCTATGGCGAACAATGCCAAAGATGAGAAAAACACAACCGAGTGTTTACCATAAAATTTATTCAAATTACATTGAATTACATGCAAAAAATGAGTACTCCAAATTATCAATCAACCTAAACTATTATCTACCAAATAAAGGAGGAGGCAACAGAGATGCTCCCGTTTTCCAATGTGATGTGGATCATTCTGAATACAATACAAAGGATTTAAAACATAACATCCTTGAAGAGACTTCATGGCATGGCTCAAATTGCTCAGCACGGCTGTCCGAAAACAAGTGGAGAAGGATCCGATAACAAGAATTTAATTATGTAGTGCATGATCATCATCCTCTAGTGTAGTATAGATCATCCTGCAGAGTATGAAGGATTGAAGCATAAGAACATTGATGTTTTGGATTCGTAGACTGACTAATATGAATAAGCTTGGTGATCACAAGATCTTGCTAATGGCTTACCAGAACAAGGATATGCACAAAAGCAATAAAATATGGCCAAGTTTGAACAGTCTATGTTTTTTCTCCCAGTTCAGCAAGTT
The DNA here is from genome assembly GCA_019722365.1 of Lithospermum erythrorhizon. NCBI lineage: Eukaryota > Viridiplantae > Streptophyta > Magnoliopsida > Boraginales > Boraginaceae > Lithospermum > Lithospermum erythrorhizon. The sequence goes on along the minus strand of JADFUC010002231.1, from coordinate 173,329 downwards.
AAAAATCTCGGTTACATCTACAAGGTGCTGCTTCTGCATGTACCTAAATCCATGCCACATTCAATTGAGAAGACCATAGACATCATGAACTGATATCAACAAGTAGCATCATCAGCAAAGGACTGATTCATATACGGAGTAATATTTATCTACTGTTTTTTATAACATATTAAAAATTTAACATCCATATTACACCGGAGATTTCAGTGCTTTCAGTCTCAACAACTGCAATTCACAAGTACGAACATTTCTAGAAGGTTGCCTATTTTAACTCCTCAAATGTTCCCCATACCATTTTATTGTGGTAGTTATCTCCTATTCATGTTCTATTAGGTTCATTAAAATTTTAGGAGTATTTACAACCCAATCGTTTTAGGAGCTGCATAACACACTAGGGTGCCACCATCCTGGCCCACCATATTCACTCCTTCGTCCTTGCACAGGGCCATATAATCAACATATCATAGGAAGTGATGGCAAATGAGTTCGGGTGAAAAGTAATTAGAAACTAGAAATTCAGAAGTATACTCTCAGTGATGATGGTGAATCGATGAGTACATGGTCATTTTAAGAGGGGGAGACGAAATGATAAATACAAGGAGAAAACATCAACAAAGAAGAAGTAAACTCAGCGTAATAATAACTCACTCACTTACTCACCCACCACAGACAGGAAAGGAAAGGTAGGCTAGATTAGGAATACGATAGCTGTTATATGAGGGAAAATTAGAGTTTTGCATTAAGCATATTCTAATTTCGGGAATTAGGGAGTACTTTAAGACATGCCCTAGTGAGTTTCAATCTTCTAGAGGGATAATTCTTTCTGACAAACAGTAAGAAAAAAACTACAGTTTCTGATGCAGGGTTATAGGCATTCTTCTGAGGGAGCTCCATAAGAAAAAAAAACTACAGGCTTATGATAAGTTGAATAAATGATACGGAGTGGCTACAGTCAGACAGTGCAATATGAGTATATTATCACAAACCAAAGTGCAATCACTAAAAACAGCATTCGTTAGTAGACGACCAATTTCTGTCCTGATTCTTAAATTTTAGCAAATAGCCTCTTTCTGTCCTAATTCTTAAATCAGGTAAAATTTCATAAATAAATAAACAAAGCACAAGGGTGCAGCAGATAAAGGAAAGAAAAGGAAGGAGAATAATATTGTCAGAAGGCCCCATTCCGTGCAAAAAAAATAATAATAATCGTGGGAAATCATTAAGTCCTCCACCAATTTAAAAACACCACAATGTAATCCGAAGTAATTACACCATCATATAAAAAATCTCAGATGTTCTGAGGACTAAGAACAGATAATATGTGCAATATAACATTTTATGCTAGATTGAATTTAAGAAGTAACTGCAATAAAGCTCACAGCATTGATCTTCAAGATAAAAAAAAAAAAAAGAAGCTACCACACCGGCATGCCTTGAAAGCCTCAAACTACATGCCTTGAAAGCCTCAAGCTATGTAAGAAATATTTATGAAGTATACACTATCTTATATCACATGGTGAAGAAAACAAACTTCAATATGATAAACAAAGGCAACAATATAGGGAAGTTTGACCAATGATGTAAGTTTTCTATAACTTCTCCACTTACAAGCTTGGCTAAACACCCACAGTCAAGTTCGTGAAGACTTACAATCTCACGTTGAAGTATAGATAAGGGATGCTGAGAAGCGCCATAAACCAATGACCCGTTACAAGATAGATGAAGCTTAGAGCAGCTTGGGCGATATACTCTGGTAACACAATTCTGTTTATCCGTGAAGCAGAATCATATGGGTTGATATAATCAAACTCTAGATCCGCCAAGCACATTAACTGAGAAAGCAAACATTCAATGTACTAAAAAGCTCCAACATTTATCCAAATATTCCACAAAATCACACTAAAATGGAATGCTTAAATCTTTATAGCATTTTAAAAACAGTACAGCTGTAGTTCTCCTTAAAAATCAAATACCCACTTAGTACACTCATTAATAAAGGACACAATTTATTACATAAAATCAAAGATTGAAACGCAATGTTATACTACATGAACTAGAAATGCAACTTTTGGAACTATACTTCCAAACTAATCGAAATCTAAACTCCTTATAATATTAATCCGTAATGCTAAAAGAATGGGTACAGTACTACAGTTCAACAATACTTAAGTAGATCAGTTATATCCAATAAACCAATCGATTTCAATTCTTATTCTAAGGGTAGATATAAATAGGGAAATCAATGCACGAACTCCAAAAAAAGTAAAGAGTTCTTTAGAATAACATAATGATACAACCACTTTGACTTAACTAAAACCAAAGCTAAGAAATCCCAGATGGATATCAAACTAAAGATTAACTCACAATTTTTGACTATCAAATTAAGTTGTTCAGAATCCATTTAAAATACCCCCTCCATCCCAAAAATATAATCCGGTTTAATTTTCAATACCAAAATTGTCAATTTAGGATTTTAAACTTCGGTTTGAATCAAACGATCATATTCGAGGGGGGGGGGGGATCGAAATGTGTTGCTACTACTAAACTACATTAAAAATCCAATCTTTTGATATATTTTTCACCAATTATTACACAAACATGGATAAAAACACTTGATAACCATCACAATTCAAAACTTGACACACATAACTTTGATTCGAATCAATACGATCAAATTAATACTAAACCACAATAAAAGTCCAATCTTTAATATATTCTAGACCAAATATTATTCAAACATACATAAAAATACTTGATACCCATCAAAATTCAAAAGTGGACAATCTTTTTGGGACAAAATGAGTAAATAAAAGCCATATAGAAAAATAAAAGTACCTGGTAAACGACCATGATGAGGAGAGCAATAAGAGAGAAGAAGAACAATAGCCATGTCCATACCTCACCCATTTTTATTATGTGTGGAGGTTCAAATACAGAGCCCCCCCACTTGGACAAGGTAAATTAGATCTGGTTGTAAGAAGAGTAGTGATGCTATGCTACGACAGGGCTTGCTGTTGTCTTTTATTTTATGTATAATAATGGTTTATTCGGATTTAGTTGAATGGAGGGTTAAATTGGAAATTGTTCGAATATAACGTAATTTATGAAAGAGCTGACAGTTAATACGAAGTTTACTCTAATCGTAAGACTAAGATAGTTCTCGATTTCTATTGCAGATACTTGATTGTAAGTTTGTAACACTCTTGGATCAATAACACATTTCATGGGTCATCTTGAATTGTAACTCTGACAACCTACTCAACGCCGCTTCGAAAGTACACGGTGGTCAGGACCTTAAACCTTTGGGTCTCAACTTTTATGGTTAGAAAATCCTAGTTTTCAAGAAAGTTGAAAAGAAAATTAGTCGTTATGAGTAATCTAAAGTATCTAATTTTAATACCTACTCATAATGATTTGAATATTTTTAATTTATTTATTTATTTCATTCTTTCGACTCAATTATTGATAATTAAATTTCAATTTCTCATTTTTATCTCAATTTATTTTATGAAAAATTACATAGAATTATGATTGATGAAAATATCAAGGATATCAATGTAAAAAAAAATCAACTCGAGATGTATCAAGGTGGAAAATGATAAAAACACAATTAAAATCTAAACTCCTCGAATACCGGTATCTTTGAGGGTAAATGATTCTAGTAAGCATTAATACCGTAGTCCCGACTCGATTAACATCGAGATCACCAAATAGATTTTTTCGAATCAAGTATCAAGTTGGTATCGAAGTACCAGCTCCATTTAACTACCCTACTTCTCCAGTCTCTACTACCTAATCACAAAACCCCCGGGTGTCGAAGTTGAAAGACCTTTTTCTCGATGTCGATATGAAGACCAAACGGCTTTCAGCAATAAATTTAAACGAGGTCAAGCCAAGGGGCCGCTTGAGGTGCGCTTAAAACGCGGGATACTTCTCTTTGAGCAGAAAAGACCCGTAACGGGTCGTGATTTCCCTTAAAGTCGCTACGACGCCAATAAGGGATTATTCGAGGCATCTTTTGGGCTTTTCGCGTTCAAATATTATTATAGCTAGTTACGTTTCGGCTTCATAAATAGATATTCATTAGCACATGAAGTCGATGCCAAAAACAAATGTAGACAATAATAATCATGAAAGAAGAATATTATGGCTTTAATATTTTTAAGAACTTAGAGAGTTTATCTTTGTTCTTGTATGCGCTTATGGCCGAGATTTTTAAGTATAAAGTAAAAGAATTCAATTGGATAGATTCTTATCTAAAATGTGGCTTCTAACAATCTTCCCCGATTATAAATGAATCGCAAAGACCAACAAAAGTGACGCATCTTCATATCGGCGGGAACTTATATAAAAAATCAGGTGTGTCTCGCTTAATTGGTACCCTTAAATTCTATCATTCTTATTTATTTCTGAAACTGAGGTTTGTGAGGTCTTAAATCCTAAATAATTTCAGACGTAGGCTTCAAATAAGTAGCTTTAAGAATCAATTCAATATGAAAAGAAAGGAATTATAAACATCGGGTTGTAGAGAAATTGATGAACGAGTTTTGCTATCGGAAGATGGATAATGAGTAATATTCTATGGAAGAAGAGTCGATGCAATCATTGTGATAGCCGGATAACTACGATGCATTTAAGCTCGAAAAAGTCGGATGTAATCGTTCTGGGCGCCAATGCAACACGCTTATCAAGGAACGCCGTTGCCGACGTTGCAAAAAGTAATCACCACAAAAGAGTCGGCTTAAGGCCTTCAATGACGATGACGAAGCGAAAGTCATCAATGGTTCTATATTTAGTGCAAGTAGGGGTGCGAAGAATCGGAGACGGAATTTCGTGAATAGCTGAGTTCACAGCTAAGAAAGAGTAATTCTCGATACTGGTATCGTCATGTAAAATCTGGTCACAAGCAAAAACACTACAAAGCTGGGTGCGGTGCTCATGTACAGGAAGTAGTTGTTTATTTTGATGTTTTGTACTAGCCGTGGAACGCCATGGATTCTCGCTGTAAAATTTTGGAACGCCTTTCATACTACTCATGATAGAATATAATGGTTAATTATATTGTCGATAATTTTGAGACTGCTCATTCCTTATGATTTGGTGTAAATTGACTTTAAAAGTGTGCATGTGAGATGCTAATTGAGGTTGTCTAATGGTTCTACCCTCGAAAAGTTGACAAACGCGAGGTAATGTCAAGCCAGGAAAAATTTAATTCTCATGAGTCACCGGATTGTTGACGGTTACATGACTACTTGTGCTGATGGACACTCAAGGTAGTCTTCGGGAGCTTTTGCAAGCTATAGCTAAAGGGCGTAAGTCGCACATTATACTTGGTCAATACAATTCTCAAGAATACGAAAGAGGATCCGGGGTATAAGAAAAGTACGCGAGATTCGATACGGAAGTTTCTTTGAAAATAGATAGGTTTATCGTTGGTAAAATTCCTCGCTCGATGCCCCAGAGGTTCGAGGTTCTCGAGGAGCGTAAACGGTCAGATTATCAATGCGTCGACGGGTACCCCTAACCGATGTAATGCAAAACAATTTCGTTTTCTCAGCGCGACGAAGTTCGAGAACTTCCGGGGTGCGGACGCAACTGCTCCCTTGCGGCCGCATGAATCATCCTAATTAGAGGGCGTGTTTCAAATTATGTGAGAGGTATTCTCAACTTCCCGATTATTTGCTAACTGCTGGGGCGAGTGTTCGACAAACATCGAGCGCCAATGAATTAGATCAAATTCATTGACGCATCAATCAAGCTGAGGTTTTCCCCAAGGTGCCTCGGTAGCAAATTTTAGCACGGTGATTATCTCAATGAAAGTAAAGTCCAACGGGTAATGATAATGACTATTGCGTCTCCGCTCGATAGTCAAGTCAAGCCAATGATATTCGGGATCGTGTTAAGATTTTGAAGTCGTGGATCAACTTCGGTGAAGAGTTTTGGATAATGAACTCGGGGAGGCCGCTACTGATAGTGCTTCAAGATGGTGGTGATCCGCGAAAATAATTTTGATTCTAACCTCTCTCCCGCGCCAAGGACTAATCTGTAGATATCATACGCATTGATATTGGCAAGCAACAAGGAGTCGGAAGTCACCCACGCTGTGGAATTCAAGCTCTGTGGATTTTGTGGAATTTACTCCGCCGCATCGTAGTATTCTCTCTTGCTCATAATTTATATGTTTTTATATGAATAATGTAGTATGCACTTTAAAGATCCCTGAACTATGGATTTGTATTTATACTCATATATCCATAGTAATTTTCTTTTTCAGATGTCGAAATCAATGGTGAATTGATTCCATTTATTATGCCTGCCATGACAATCATAGAAGAATTCATTTACTACTGGTTAAATGTGATTATCGTAACTTAGTGTTCAACTTAGTAATTGTATATTACTGGGCAAGGGTTCTCATGATAATTTTAAGTGGGTTACGAAAGGACAAGTGATCTTACTCATTAATCGTTATAATAGTAATTGGTCAATTATTATTGGCTGTGACAACTTACCATTATCCGAGCCTCTGGGCGTCGCTACATTACATACAAATGACGCTGAAGTTATATTTCATGTATGAAATTAAGAGAACTATATAATTGAGAAATGTATTTCTCATTTCATATGGTTCTATATTTTTATGTGAGAACATCGATTGAACAAATAGAATCAATTAAATAGTTATTAATCGTTCGAGTAATTTTAGTATTTATCGATAACTTCAAAGATTATTGATATCGACTATTACTATTTTAATTAGCTTAATTAAATAGTTCAATCCTCATTAGCAACTCATTAGTGTCTTAACGAATCAATAGAGTTAACGCAGCCGCTTAATATTTCTTAACGAGTCGCTTATCTAAGTTGTTTAATCTAGCCCTATATAAGCAAACTTTTAGGGTTTTTCATCATAAGTTTTGTAAAACTTTTTTCACCAAAAACCCTGCAGAGTCGCCTTTGGCCGAAATTCTCCCAAGAATTTTGGGGTTTTTCTCTCGTTTTGTCTTATCCTTCTCAGTTTACTAAGATATTGGCTTCTTGATTCAACCCCCTCCCCGACTAACTGTAGATATCATACGATTGATATTACAACAAATGAGTTGTTAAGTCAAATTCACGCTAGAATTGGGGTCATGTGGATTTTGGGCGGAATTTTACTTCCCACAGACCTAGTCCTCTCTGCTCATAATTTAATTATATAAAGTATATGAATGTAGTATGCACTTTAAAGATCCCTGAACTAAGGATTTGTATTTATACTCATATATCCATAGTAATTTCTTCTCAAGTGGCATCATGAGCCAAATTAAAGTTGTTTTACATTATTTATTTTATGCTTAAGCTTTGTGTTTTATCAATTCTTTTTTTGATTAATTCTGTTCATATATTTAATTTTGATAAATATATGACGAATAAATCACCATGTTCTTGATTATTGATTTACACATGTCTTACAAAGCTTATGATGATGTATTATCGGTATTTTGTTAACATGGATTTTGTTTTATAAAAAATGACGATTTAATTACTAAGCCAAAAACAGCTTTGTAAAACGTGTTTGGGGGTACGAAATTTTTGTAAAATTAAAACCCTTAATTTTCTGAACCCGCATAAAGACGTAAGATCTCGACAATTCCATAATTTTTGGATTTTCTAAGTGCCTCAAAACAATTTCTTTTTGGGATTTCCTGACCGCTTTTAATTAATAATTAAATAGAGGAAAAATTTATTTTAATGAACTAATTAAAGTGATTTGTCTTGAAAATTATGGAGTTTAACATGTTCACCCTTATAAATTTTGAGAAATTTTAAAGCCTCCAAAACGGCTTTACAAACGGTAGAATTAAATGAATCAAAACCGAGCTAAATAAGTGGTATTATTACCATAACGTTTATCGATTCGCACTTACGGGGCGTCCTAAGGTCGGATGGGGTGATGTCGGGTACTCAAAATGACGGGTCGGATCTACCTAACTAAAGCAGGGCGCTGGTTTGTGACCGTGCCGCGAGAAAGTGTGCCCGTCCCGAGCCCATTACATGATTGCAGGCCTACTCCCCGAAACCCCTCAATTCCGGAATTTATTCCTATTTTGGTTTCAAAAATTGCGGGACTAGTTATATTTCGGTTTTTATTGATTATTTGTCATTTTAAATCAACTAATTAATTGTACTTAATTACGTGATGACAATTAATTAATTTCCTTTATATTATATCTTCTTTAAATTAATTTTAAAAGTAATATAACAATTATGGTAACAACTTCACTACTTAATGTATTTTAGAAAATATTTTGTGATGAATATTTTTCTATAATATGTATGAATACTTGGCATAATGACGGTAATAATTATTAATCGATACGCTTTTATTACACCGAGTTTATATTAATTAATTTTTAATATGTGTAATTACATGGATTAATTAATTTGATAATTACAAACACGCATTTTCCAGTTTTCATTTAAAATATTTATTAAGTTCATTTATGGATTTTGAATAAAGTGCCTGGCAATTTTAGAATGGTGGATTTGAAATCTTATGATATGATACTACCATTTATTTATTTTTCTGGCCCCGCGAACCGGTAATGTCAGAATGACCTTCTCCGAGTCATATTTCTTGTATTTATTTATTTACTGCTTTACCCATGCTCAAAGTTCCCCTGGCCTAAGATGGGTTAGTATGTAAATATTTGCGAATGCTGAAGATATCAAGATCATTTCACGCGATACTCAGACTCACGGATCCAAGTACAAGATACAAGAATTAGACTTATGTTAGTATTTGATAAATACTTGTAATAAAGTTCTAAATATATCATCGTATATCTCTTGAATGTGCATTACTGTTTGGCTTTTCATGTTGCATGTATTGCTTGATTTATGTGCTAGTACGCATTTAGTAAATGAAAAACAAAGTAATAATAATCTCACCAATTAAAATTTAAGCAAAGTATCAAGCCAATTTTAAGTTAATAGACCAACTGCATCAATCAGTACACCGTGACGGGCGGGCAAGCATAATGTTGCATTTCGATATGAATAACGGATCACGTCAAGTGATTTACTAACGCCAAGTGGGTTTTCGATGATCAATCCAAGTAACGCTTTGGTTTAATCAGATGAACCGGTTTTCTGGAGATACAACGCTGGGTAGCATCCTCGTAGCAGACGCTAAATGACACAAGAAAGTTACGTAGCTTTTACATAATCGTCGATTAAACCCATTATTATAATCGGATTCAAATGTAAGCAGTTGTCGCCGCTTGAATTTCTAGCGAATAGGTCTCTGCTACTAATATATTTCTTCGTGAGATTTCAAGTATTAGTATTTACTTTGCCACCCTCTATTTGTAAGTGTTTTAGCATGATGAAGCCATCGAGTCTCCGTTATTTTATTTACTTATTCTTGTAGAACTAATATGGCTACCACTATCAAGTACCCCTAGAACTCGCTCAAACTACATTAACTCGGGCCGCGTGTACGACGGTGCAAATTTTTAGACGTGGTCTCGCGAATAAAGTGCCGTCTCTTTGCCGCACTGATCGACACGCCTTGTATAAAAAGAATTCCCTATAAGACCCTCCTGGGACACCGACGTGTACGCCTCGAAGAAATATGAGTTGCATAAGAAGCGACTTTCTAAACGCAAAGAAAAGTGTCTTACGCGACTGACGAGCCAAGTTTCTGTGCCTTGTATTTACTTTAAAGATCACGATATGACATTTATCTAAGCTCTGAGTGAATCGAAGAAGCCGCGTATCAGAGAAATACGAAAACTTTCGTGCCCTCATTGACTCCCAGCCGGTACCAGCGCCTGATCAGCGCACTCTCGAGGGCAACGGATCTGCCAAGCTGCGCATCCTTCGATGCGTATAAGCCCCAAGTTAGAGTTCTTTATCACCGGCTTTAGACCGCTTTTAGTCAATATGTCTAAGCATATCAAAGGCTATAAGCAGTACAAGTGCCCAATGGGTTCTAGATTCATAAACAAATAACCATCAGCCGATGCTAACGAAGTTTCTTTGGATACGAATAGCAGGTCTCCCGCCTTTACTGCCGTGCCGAAGGTAAACGCCGCAGCATGTAGGTGGCAAGTGATGTTCAAGCATTTACATCCGCCACTCATTTATAAAACTCAAGGGTCACCGGAAAGTCGCCCCTAGGAAATTCAATCGAGATGTAAGAAAATGGTTTAATAAACACCAAGCCTAAAGGCTCAGATGTTATCGGGCTCAGACAACTTAATTCTACTTCTCAAAGGGGCGCTAGACAATCGTCGCGTTCTCCCTATTTGTCGTAATATGCGTGAACTCAAGTCAAGTAGAAGACTCGAAAAGCAGGGGAAATGGATTCAAGGCGCGAGAAATGGCACGGTCATGGCCCTTGCGCAGGATCCATTAGTTTTAAATTTGCCCACGGGCCTTGTTTTTGAACTTATCTCCGTTTACTATGTAATTCGCACTCGTGGTGAAGGTTATTTCTATTTCATTTTGAATAATGATGGCTTTTCATTTTCAATGATCCCGGCCGACCCTAGATCACCAGAACGCAGTATTTGGTACCGCCTCCCTTCAAAATGGTCTACACGCTTGTGACATGATTAACGGCAATACAAACTTAAAACTACAAGTCAACGACTTAAACCAAACATACCTATGGCATCAGTCACATTAACGAGAACCGAATCAAGAAACTCCAATTCAAAGAATACTCAAGGTTTCATTATGAAATCGGCTACGATAAGTAAAGCAGCCCTGCCCTCTCGGAAAATGACCAAAATGCTTTCAATCGTGCTTGTTCCAGTGGGTGCTGATTTATCGGGGATCATACACCGATGGCCAATGAACACATCCTCGGCAAAGAGGAGGTTATCATTACATTTTACTCACTAATACAAGAGACACGCTGTGTATCCCATTTAGACAAAACACCCAGTCCTTCGAGAAATTCAAGGAGTTCCAAAAAGAAGCACAAAAACCACTTGAACAAGATAATAAAGATTCCTCCTGTCCATGTGGTGGAGAATACTTTGAGTCACGCAGTTCAATACTCATCTTGTAGAAAGTGTGGTATCAAGCCTTCACAATCCCTTCACTCCAGTAGGAACGCCTACGCAAAGATAAATTCTAAGGCGTGTCCGAAAGGAAATCTTAACCTTCGACACGTTCGACGCCCATGACGAGCCTATCTCGATTCACTCGGCTTAATTCTCTGGGATACACTTCTAAGCAGCACTTACCTTTAAACAGATGTCCAACCAAGTCGCAGATAAAAAACTCCCATGAACTCGTGGTCAGAAGATTCCTGTTGTTTTCTAAAGATTCGGGTCATGTTTTATGCTAAGAGATTAAAAAAGATAAACTTGCGCCTAAATCGATAAATGCTATTTTGCTAGGATATCCAAGGAAATAGCTTGGTTACTACTTCTACCTCAAGAAGAGAATAAAATCTTCATTAAGTTAAACAAAGAGTATTCCTTGAAAGGAATATCCGTCTGTATGTGACTAAGAATGGTGTTCATCTCCTGGCTTAAGCCTCGCCGATTTGTCAATATCGACGCATCCAACGCAGGCATCCGACACACCACAAGAATTGAACCTTCTTTCATAGAAGACCTGGGGCTCTTTGATCCACGTGAAGTCGCTGAAGCAAACCAACCCTTAGAGATCCAACAAAGACGCTAATGCAATCCGTAGCGCCCGGTAGCGTTAAGCTTTACCAATACTGGTGAGCGCATTTAGCCTCCACTTCTTATAAAGAAGCAAACGACAGCAGCGATGTCGACAAATGGCAAATTGCCACGCACCGAGACGGATTCTATGTACCAAAATGAGGTTCGTCCTTGCTGATTTAATTAAACGGGCCCGCCTCTATTGAAACGGTGAAAATGGGCATTTAAGTAGCCAGCCTACTTTATTAAAAAGACGAAACGCTTCATGTTTTCTAAAGCTAGACTCAGAGCGAAGTTGTTTCAAAAACAAAGTTCACGGAGGACTATGACGAAACTTACTTCTCGCGTTATGCTTAAATCCATCCGATAATCTTAGCTATCACGCATTTCATGATCATTTAAATATGGCAAATGATGTGTTACCCGCTTTCCCCGTAATGGAAATTTGGAGGAAGATGTGTACATGGTACAACCTCCAAGCTTTACATGTCCTAAAAGTGACTCCAAGAAGGTACGCAAGTCAGTAAAAGTCCATTTATGGTCTTAAGGTGCATCCCGCTAGCTGGGAATCTACGCTTTACTAATCAATCAAAGAGCTCGGGTTTCACTGCTAACGGCTGTTAATCTGTTGCAGCTACAAGCAGCGTAAAAATGAGTTAGGACATTCATAGTCCTCGTATGTCGATTTACATACTTATCATTGGAAACAATGTGTAGCCACAAACTCGCCTGGGCGATCGGGCTGCAAATGTTTCTCAATGAAGCGACTTTTAAAGGAAGACAATATATACTGGGAATAAAGATCCATCGATCGAAATGTGATTGACTTTGTCGATACTTATGTGAATAAGGTAATCGCAAAGGTTCAATACGAGTAATTCCAAGAAGCGGTAATCTCCCACGACACGGAGTTCAATCCCGCCAGAAAGCACAAATTGCTCCACCGCTAGCTGCATTTAACGGGTAACGTAAGTGACATACCTTATGCTTCTGGCTTATGATCCATCACGTATGCTACGCCAGGCACAGGACCGATGGTCTTACGCACTAAGTGTAAATCCAAGTAGATACCAGTTTCATCCAGCGAAAAGCCACCGATTGTGCTGGAAGCTGCATCTTGGAAGTATCCGAGAAGAATCCAAAGATGCTTTCGTATACGCGGAGATGCAGGAGTTAGTAATGTGGGTACACCCACGCTAGTTTTCGAACCTATATCTAATTTTATCATTCCCGCCCTGGTATGTATTTTGTCTCAACGTGAGCGAAAGATTCGAGGAGTTCCAAATGTAGTATCGTTGCCGATTCTACCACGTAACTGGTACACGCAGTCATTCTGCTCGCTAAAGAAGATAAGTTTGAGATAAAGAAGTTCGTGATCAACTCGCGCTGGTACCCAAGATTGGTGACCAGCCGAGTTGTTTCTTGTGACAATATCGCAATACCAAGCCAAAGAACTCGAAAGCACATCACAAACCAAGCACGCATCGAAAAGCATCACCCGACAGAGATACGCTTTGATGACGCGATGTCAAAGTATGTAAAGTATAAACAGAAAAGCTAAGCCGAATTCTTTACTAAACCACTAAAATGCAAAAGATGATGAGCATGCAAATAACATAGGTCTTGGCTGTATGTCGCAGCTGTGTTAGGTTAAGCTGGAGTCAAGATGTGTATCTATCAGGCTACGCGGAACAAATATTTGAATATTATTGCTTCTTATATTTTAATATATTTGTTTCGCTATGACTATATGTTTGAATTTACATATAATATACATGTAGTGTATCCTCATTTTAAAGAAAGGTTAAAGCCCTAGGTTAGTCTATGTTTTCTGCAGTAGGTAACATGAACTGCAGCACTACACCTCTTCAAGTCTAGAAACATGTGGATGCTCAAAAGGCCTCGTCGATGTCATAGTTAGGCGACAAGCATCATATGACTAATACGGTGTTTGATTAGTGATCAAGATTGATCACGCACAGACGGGATCAATACGCTGGCTGTCCGCGACGGGACTGGTAGCGACCGAACGAATTCATAGAAGATATGTGAGAATCAGGTCATATGATATTTGTTTAGAATTTTAGGTTCGCTAATTTTAGACCTACGATATATATAACTATCTGTGGTGCTATACAAGCTCTCAGATGATCGTGACCAAACGCTCCGCCCTTTTAGCCGATTATAACGGCATACGTTGTCACACAAATGAAAGATAAATAGATGATGCTGATATATCGAGGATTTGTCCTGCCCTACATATGCGAAAGATCTCGTGCCCTCTCACACGCTTGGTACCGATTGGTTTGGCTTACAAATGCTAATTCCGCTCATACTGAGTAAAGAAAGCAAGTGGGTGTTTCATGACACACTTTTTACGGTTACCTCTACTGCGCTAGAGATCTAAGCGGATAAAGGAATTTAAGATAATCGCCCATGTTGTTGAAATCAACGAATCGATTCCGCATTTATTATACCATGATAATCATAGAGCAATTCATTTAACAAATAAGTTAAATGTGATTATCGAATCTCAGTTGCTCAACTTAGTAATTGTATATTACTAGCGCGGGGTTCTCAAGCGGATAATTTAAGGCTATGAGCGATCAAGTATCTTACTATTAATCGTTATCTATCAATTATTATTATTATACAACTTAATATTATCCGAGCTTCAAGGTCACACACATACAATGACGCTGAAGTTATATTTCATGTATGAAATTAAAAGAGAACTATATAATCGAGAAAATGTATTTCTCATCATGCGGTTTTACATTTTATTACGTAGAACATCGACAACAAATAGAATCAATTAAATAGTTATTTAATCGGGTTCGAGTAATTTTAGTATTTATCGATAACTCGAAAAGATTATTGATATCGATCATTACTATTTAATTAGCTTAATTAAATAGTTCAATCTCATTAGCAACTCATTGTCTTAACGAACTAATAGAAAGTTAACGAGTCAAGCTAATACTTAACGGTTGCTTATCTAAGTTGTTTTAACTCTAGCCCTATATAAGCAAACTTTTAGGGTTTTTCATCATAAGTTTTGTAAAAACTTTTTCACCAAAAACCCTAGTAAATTTCCTCCCCTTTGCACGAATTTCTAAATTCTCCCAAGAATTTTGGGGTTTCGGTTTTGTTCATCCTTGTTTACTAGCATAGATTAGTTCTCGATTCAACCCTCCCGTGATCATCTCACTGTAGATATCTGCTACTTGCATTGATATTACAACAGCGGAAATTGGTGGAAGCTCAAATTCACGCTGCGGAATTGCCGCTGCGGATTTTGGTGGAATTTACTCCTACCGCATCAGAAAAGTCCTCTGCTCATAATTCTAATTATATGTTTTATACGAATAACGAAGATGCACTTTAAAGATCCTCGGAACTATGGATTCAGATTTATACTATATATCCATAGTAATTTTCTTCACAGCGAAGTCGTGATACGGAACGCGGGCGTAAGAGAGAAATCTATCACTTAATTGCCAATCAAGCTTGAGGTTTTCCAAGTGCTCTGTAGTTAAGGCAAATGCAAAGTACGCGACATTCAATGAAAGTAAAGTCTTGGTAATGACAATGACTATTTTGGGTTCCTGCTCGATAGTCAAGTCGGGTGTCATTCGCTGATATTCTCGGGATCGTAGCAAGATTCTGCCGGGATCAACTTCAAGAAGAGTTTTTGGACGACAACCGTGAGTGGTCGCTGGCGACGGCGCCAAGATGGTGATCCGCCGAAAATATCTTCAAGCCGAGACGTTGAATTGAAGACCTTTTTCTCGACGCTCACAGTTGAAGACTAAACGGCCTCCGCAATGGCCTCACTCATGTGGCCGTCATATGCCGCTAAAACCCAAATTTATCTGTAGCAAAAAAACACTTGTAACGATCGCATTTTGTGCTGCCGCATGGGGCCGTTAAGCAGTTGATTATTCGAGACTCGCTTTTTGGGCTTCTTTCGTAGTTCCGGAATATTCTAGCGATTATGTCTTTACTCTATAACAGATAAATTATTCATATGTAGCCGATTATCACAAAACACAATGTAGACAATAATCATCATAGAACAATATTAGGCTTTAATATATTCTTGAAAATAGTTGTGAGAGTTTATCTTTTGTTTTTGTAGGCTTTATGTTGAAATTTTCAGGATAAGAAAATACTAACCCGGATAGGATCTTTGAAGCAAATTAAGTAGTGGGCTTCAGAATAATCTTTCTCGGTTATATGAATTTGTTAACATGACCTACCTTCATATCAGCAGAACCCGTATAAAATATGTGTATTAATTTCAGATTTTAAATTTCTATTGCTTTTATTGACATTGAATTTCAAGAGATTGTTTAAATCTAAGATTCCGAATTGCTTTTATATATGGGATGGAGGGCCTTGTGATATAATCAAAATACTCGACATTGCAACAAAACTATTCAATAATAAGAGGGGTATTCTATAGTTGGTGTTAGGATTTTTCTACTTTTCCTCATTAATGTTTCTTTTATTTATATTCCAAGACAGTGCAACAAAACTACTCATTGTGGAGTGGGACCAATAGCACACCCGTGTTAAGAATAACTGCAATAACTATTTTTCCCCTAATAAAATTTTCTCAAAAACTATACTTACAAATAGGGGGCTAAAATAGTAATTTCACATGCATATGTTACACTATTTAAATTGTGCTTATAGCACCAGATCTCATTGTGGCATCGAGAGCTTAGGTTTGCAACTGCTTATTTTTAGGGACCTCTGTCCACAATAATTGGACACACAAATACATAAGTTACATAGTATTGTACATTGATATAGGCAAGAGTTAAGTATTATATATCTTGAAAGATATAAAGTGATCAAACCTGTCTAATATTCCACTATTGTTAACTAGACCCAAACACTATTACAATATATATTTCAATACAACTCGTTACGTACCATATGGTACAAAGTAACAAATTTATTAGCAATTCATGAATATTCATTTTAGTTCTTCATTTGTCCTATTTCATATTTTCTTCATAGCAGAAAGTCCATAAACTTCATCAATGGGAATGAAAATTGAACCCCTTCTTGAAAATCATGACAACAATGTTTGTTTGAAGTAGTTGAGCTACTATCAAGTTTGTGGCATAAGAAAAAATTCCGGGAACCCAAGTTCATCAATTGCTCTTCCCAATTCAAACCTGCACTTGGTGCAAACATTACAAAAAATCAATTACCTGGGATTGACATTTATAACTCATATTCTAAAGTTATGGTAATAATTTTGAGAGAATTGTTCATCATTTGAATGGACATTGATTAAGTTCTGCCTCCAAAAAATAATGAACATATAATATATAATGCAGTTAATGTCACAAAAAGAAAAATGAATAGCAAAATATGGACAAAGTAAAACAAAACTTACATTCAAGACTAAACTGGGAGTAATGAAGCTCAAAACACATTGAATTATGACAATTCAAGAAAGGCCTCCTCTTTTCCTTGACATAAACACTAATCCCCGCCGTTATCAAATCCTTCACGGTGTCATTAGGCTTCATAACCACTTGAACTAATCCTAAACTGTTCTGCACAGTTACATTCAAAAGCAACTTAGTTAACTCCATTTGTTTCCTACAACAATTTGCATTATTACTATTTTTCGTCGTCATTCGCAATATATTCCTAGGAATATCTAATTGCCCACCATGCTTCCTTACTAATTCTCTATTTGTTTTGGTATCAATAGGCTGATGAGAGCGAGATTGTTCATATTTCGACATTGTTGTTTTGTGTTGATGAGATAAAGATATAGAGGTCGTTTTTAAGGACTAAATATAGATAGATATGAAGAGTATGGTTAGAATCTAGAATCTAGAACTTGACATAGGATAAATAACATAAAATAGTTTATAAACATTTGTCATGATTTTAATAATTGAAATTGAGAATGTCACATATATACATTCTAATAACATAATGTTGGTTAAGAATTCATGAAATCATTCTATCCTAAAATCGATTGGTATAAAGTGGAGTAATTCAAGATCATATAAATCATCTTGATGTGTCATATTCAATAATGTGTGATGGTTCTTCCTTTAATACCCTCCCACACGTTGAACCCGATTTTTCCATGCATGATCATGTGGACGAAATCGAACGGATGCGTGATTTATAATGCCATTTTAAGAATTGATAGGTTTCATCTAAAACCAATTGATATTAATAAATGGAGTAATAATCCAGAACCATATAAATTAAATCACCTCAAACGATTTTACATATCTAATATAGAACAAGTAATCCTCAGTCGTACCCTCTATCCGGTTCTACAAATAATGTTATTGCACCACATCACATTATACCAGACCAAATCTACAGGGTCCGTGCATAATTACAAATTAAGAAGTTCAAGACGGCTTTATTTATTTTGAACGTTTTTTGCTTTACCTTCTTTGGTGTGTGGATGGGAATTTGAGTTTTTTTTTTCTTATTAGGCAATAAAATGAGATAGTTGAGGTGTCCAAGGAAGAAAGATTGATGATATTTTGGCAAATATGTGCCAAGAGGATTATTATTCGGTTAGATGAGTTCGTTTGCCACAACGAGATGACATGCAAGAAATTTCCAGGAAGGTGCCCATCTGACATATACCCCAATATATAGGAGTTTCAATATATTGCAATTCTAACAGTCTCCAGGTGTTGATTGTTGGTTTTGGGTAGGATTTGGTAGGGTAGAAAGCTACGTTTATTCATATCATATATCAAGATTTATCAACATGCATGTTTAGATGGATCCAGGGTTGAACCTCAACTGGTGTAAGGTTTTAACTGGAATAGGAGTGAGGAAATGCACTGCATGTGTACATCTTATCTAGAAGATCGATAAGGATGGTAATTGATGAATTATTGGTGTGACATTATATGCACCCAAGACATATATGATAATGCTAAATGTTTTAAGATTGTAAAATGCACCAGTTATATATGACTCATGTTGTCATGTTGTCATGTTGTCATGCACCAAATGTGATTTTATAATCAAATTAAACTCCCACAAAATTTACCAAATGAATAGGGTAAAATGTGTCCATTAAACCCCCATACAAACTCCAACAATTCACTAGGAAATCCAAAAACAAAACATGCCATGAGAGCTCGAATTCAATGATTCGGATTTGAGTCTTGCTAGCATCGCTTTCTTTTTTGATAAGTTTTACTTTAAAAATGTTTTCCTCAACCATCGCATGAAACGAAACCTAGCTACCTTCACTATCGAGCATAGACGGTTTGACACACAACAACCCAGACCTTTTAATTTATTACCAATAGCCCAAATGCTCAATAATGCTCGATTTAGATTATCCAGATAATCCATGAAAGGTTGGGTAATTGGGTTAAACGCCCTAAAACATCAAATGAGACCAGAAGTGCATAATTATAACTAAGTCAAGTAGAGACCTATCACCTATATTTTACGGATGGTCGTCGTCCGACCAACGCAGATTCCACGCGACATACGCTCATGAACTGTTGGGTCCTTCATAACATTTGGTCCTTCATTTTTCATGTAATGTAATTTCGCCCCACATATTTTTCGTATTTATGATTTCGCCCTACTATTCATTAAACCAGATGACGCACCATCTAATTAACTTCCACCTTTAGCTCATAATTTGCCACCTCATAATCCCAACATTAATTGTAGACATAATTTACTCCTTCATTCCATCAGTTTCTCAAACATAATATGTACTTGCAATCCAGTACTTCCAATTCAACAATTCAAATTATTATTCAATTCATATTTATGGTTTAGTTCATACGGTTCACCTTTGTTTGATGTTCATCATATGGAGTTCATCAATTCGAATTCCATTTATTCATTAATTTATCAGGTTAAATTCATGCTTGTTTTTTGCTGTTGCATATTTTATAATTTTGTATTTTTTATTTCGTAAATTCAATAGAATTGGTAATATTGATATTGTGTTTTTGTTCACTTCTAATGTCACAAAGTTAAATAATTTCAATTTTATATATACCCATTGTAATGTCATAAAGATGTTAAATTTCAGTTTTATGAACAGTAAATGAAATCATTGTTAAAAAATGTAGTTTTAAGAATTTGAAATATGTAGAATGGGGTAACTGGAAGCTTCTCCATTTTTCATTTTGATTGATTTGTACATTAACCTTGAATATTTTATTAATTAAGTGAATAGTTAATTATTTATTATATTGTTTATGTCATTAGGTGAATAGTATATTTTGTCGATGAGAAATAATAAGGGTATAGATGACAATATACACTCTATGAATAGGCTTATAAGTAAACTAATTATTATGTCTAGCCGAGATATCAGTATTGAATTAGAAAAATTACATTATTGTTTATGAAGTTAAGTAGCATAACATGAAATAATTCTTCTTTGGAAACCTTATTTGTTAGACCAACCGGTCAATAATGCCGGATTAATGATGCAAATCGGCAAGCAAATAAAGCGAAATAAATAGTGCGAAATTAAAGATCTGAAGATGGTAACCCGGTTCGGTGTGATAGCGCAGGTGCAGGCGGCTGCCCGGTGAAGGATTTTCGCATGATATTGGATAATACAATAAGGGCTTATACCGCCGAGCGCCTATTACCTCGAGAACTAGTAAACAAATGCAGAACCACGAGCATCCGCCGCAGCTCGGTGTTTCTGATAAGAAAAACTCTGATAACGAATTGTTATAACGTGGTGTCATAAATAATCGTGCATTAGGAGTTAAGTTTAGAGAATTCTTAGCATTCGACTACTACAAAAATATAATCTCTCGAATCTTTTTAGCTCGCTCTTAAAGCGTAGAGAATTATTATGTATGGAGTCGTATCTTTCCGAGATCTGTGAGCGACTCACTACGTAGAATGCGAGCTGGCCGGCAATATATGGAAATATCTTTCATAAATAATGCTAAAGTATATGCAAATCTAAATCTTACCCGTCTTGGGGAATCTTTCCGAGATTATTATCTCGTCTTACATTACTTGAAATACTCGGCAAAATCGAAAATATATTCGAGAACTTACAAGTCATGGCCAACAAAAATAGCTAGCCCAGCATTAAAAACACCAACAAACTCCCTTTGGTGATATTTTTGTTGGCAGCCTGCAATACTCCCCACTTGTCGCATGTCACCACTGCATCAAAAATCAATCCACCTTACGACAAAGATGAATTTTTCCATTAGGTATCACCAGCAGTGATTAACACTAGTAGAACCTCGGCACGACCGTTGGCTCGCGTATCGAGTTTACCACGGCGTGTACATTCGAGGCGAGATGTAGCTTCTTTCGCTCACGAAGATCCTGCTTGACCTTGGCGGCTTTATGATTGGCAACCGCAAAGGAATTACCTCGATGTCGTTCTTGATTTTCCATTCACTTGTGTTGAAAGTACATCGAGAATTTACCACTGACCAGCAGATTTCTTATGATGAATAATTTTTAGAATTTGAATATGAGAAATCGACCATGTTGATGAATGTTCCTTCAGCAGAGCTTGTAGCAGTAGGGTCTTATGTGACCTTTCTTTCCGCAGTGATGGCATATCCATTTCTTCTTCCTTTTGTTCTTGGGTAATGCGTTAAGCGTAGGAGCGACCGGTTGTCGAACCGGTGATTGTGACAGTTAATTATAACAGTTGAATTCTTTAACTTTTATACTTGGAACAAACTTTGATTCTTTAGAACATTCTCCGGCCAACATATCCAACGCTGTATGGTCGTTGGAGATTGACCCGGAGAAAAATTTCATCCGGTTTAGATGTACGAAATTGAGCATATGGGGCCAGTTCTTCATAACCCAATTGACATTCGATCCATAACCTTCGTTTAACCTAGAGTTGACAATTAACATCTCATTATTCTCATCGAGGCGTTTATTTTCTTTTCTTGTTTAAATATGTCTGGCGCAATCGACTTATTCTGATAGGCGGCGACTTTTTAAGTACATCCGCAACAACCGTAAGACATTCTTTCCTAAATCGCTATCTTCGCTTTCTTCAATCAAATACGGTCGGATTCGGTGGCTTTGGTGTAAATGCAATCTTCCCACTACTGCTTGCGTCGTTTAGTTCTTTGCTCTTCGCGGCTTAGATAATATTACGCTTGCTTTTTGTGAAAAGTTGGACATTGAATACGATTATGATCCTGCGCCCGCATCGCTGCCGGATCTACGTAGCTTGTTGATCCATCCGTTTTCAACATTTATGTAGTAGAGTACCGGCTGATAGATGGTATCATTGACATTTCTTTGTGATGTTGCCGGTTCTTATCTTTCTTGGCGTTCGATCGTGATAGATGTTCAAACTTGATAAAGAAGACGAATAGCTAAATACACGCTTCATAATCGGATAACCGTTAAACAATACGTGACAACCAACTTTGGAGTCGAGATCTATTGGGAAAGAGATAGGGAATGCTTCGGCCGATCTTTTAATGAGGCGTAGTTTCTCCAGGTCATAGAATTCATTGGATATCTCCTTAAGTTTGATAATGAACTTCAATGATGGTTTTCCTCTTCCGCCGTCATCCAGTTCTCAAATTTGGTGGTGAGAAGTTGGAGGCGACCTGTAGCGAACTTTGTGGTTCAGCAATACACAAGAAGAGTTTCCCAAACTTCTTTGTCTTGTGAGTTAGCATCCAGTATATCAACATTTTGTCGGATGGTATACTGATATTTCATTACTAGGTTAATTGATAAAGCATGTCTCCGGAGGCGTGCCTTGTTCATCCGGGATTGAAGAGCGTGGGATTTGGATCTTCGATTATATGGCTTCCTACGTATTCTTTCGGTAATGGGATGTAAAAAATAGAAAACCATATGAATTAGGGGCCCTCGACCTGCTTTATATATAGGAAAATATAGGGTTTTACATGAAATTACTAATGGGCATATCATCTAATAGAATCATAAAGCGAGGTTTACACGTATTAACCCATGCAATTACAATACCTAATAAGCCCGATAAACTTAAATATAAATAAACCAATCACTTTTCTTGGCTAACTTTAAGATGGCTTTTATACATGCTATAATGCATGTTGTGACACGATTGTTCTACTTGATCGGCAGGCACATGTATTTCCTTATGTAATATGTATAACCTTAGGAGCTCAAAACCTTTGCTATCATAACCAAAGGTATCACTAAACAATCTCGTCCATTAATTATGCCACATAGAACCATTGAAACTTTTGTCATCTTTATAGTGACTTCGTCCTCGATGATCATGTATATGGTAATAACAAATGACATAGATCAGTATGGATGTATAGCATGGAAATTACATGTAATGTGATCTTAACGTATCTATTTCAGTAGTCCCTCTTGAATTTCCGAAGTGAGAACATACAAAAATATATCAGAGTGAACCATAGGCGAAAAACTTTTATTTGCGAAACAAAATCCAAAACCAAAATTTATGTCTTTAACAAAATGAACATTCTACTTGCCAAACTCAGCTAAACTGAAAAATGCATCAAATGACATCCCAGCATATGAGCGGTATGCTCGCAGAAAGACGACGATGGTGGTAATCCGCCTACAATGGCGGATCCATGAGCAGAGTTTGTTCCCGATATGTTTACCAATAGACATTTTTCCACTCACGAACTCTTTTCTTTTTAACAACTCGAAACTTAATGTCGATGTGCTTTGACTTTAGCGAACTTTTGTTTTATTAGAATACGACACTGAGACATTGTCTGAAAAAAATCTTTAGTGGTCTTTTAATACCATCTTATCCGTAATCCGGTGACCAAATTCATGACCATAAAAGCGTGATTGGATGCCTCGAAACTTATCTTTATAAGCTACCCTTCATAGTAGAAGTTGCTTTATAAGTTCTGTTTGGCACTCTTCGAATATAGCTCACTCCAGAAATGACCAAAATAAACATATCTGGTGGATGCAGGCTGTCTTGGCATCCAGCGTAATCAGTCGGAGTACCCAATGATCTACATCGACTGATCTTTATATGTGAGCATGTAATCTTCGTTCTCTGAATGTAACATTTTATTTGTCTTCGATGATCGAGCCAGTTATAAGTATCACGCTAACGTACCCTTGATATGCCTTGATATCGGACGGCGTACAAACTGAGCATACATAAGGCTCCCATTGTTGAAGCGTAATGAACCTCTTTAGTTTGGTTTCTTTCAAAATCATTTTGGGACAGTTGAGACTTAACTTATCTCCACCTTTCTGAGGGGGTATTCACGGCTTCTGATCTTGCGTACGGGCAGAACACTGCCGATATAGTTCTTTGCGATGAAATCCGAGAATACCTGAGAATGATCTTGATGTATCTCGATTCTAATCTGAAAGGATCTTCCCAGATATTTCATTTCAAATTTATTTGATAGAAGATCTTGGTTTCATCAAATAATTGTATGTCATTCTTGTGAAGCGATATGTCGTCAACGTATAAATTGAGAAAATATGCTTACTCATTTGAACTTATAGTATATACAATCTTCCATGACATTCACTTTCAAAACCAAAAGAGATGATTACTTCATGAAACTTGAAATACCATTGACGAAGCTTCTTGAGTCCATAGATGAATTTCTTTAAGTTTTGCGTACCACTTTCTTTAGTCGCTTTGATACAAAGTTTTTGAGCTGCGCCATATAAATTGTCATCCCGATGTTACCATTGAAAGCAGTCTTTACATCCATCGGTAACTCGAGGTCAAATATGCCACCAAAGCCATTATTATCTGAAAGTCTTTCGGCAGAAACCGGAAAACGTCTATGCTATAATCGATGCATAACTTTGAGTAAATCCTTTTTATGACAAAGTGAAACTTTATATCTCGTATTACCTGTGAATCCTTTTTAGTTGTAAATATCCACTTACAACGATAGAGGCAATACTTCGAATATCTGAGATCCCATCTGTAGGTGTCTTTTCATGGACTGTCTCTCGTTCGTGGCATCAATCCACTTTTTGAGAGTTAGGACTTTGCATGGCTTCGCGGGGGAAGTTGATAGGATCGTCTTCACAGCCAATTGATATCATCCTCGTGTTTCTGAAGAAATATTATATAATTATCGGGAATCACGTTTCTATCACTTTCTCTAGTAGATCTCACCCAATGGCGTTTGTTCTTGAGATGCTTGAGTTTGTTCTTTGGAATGACATGTGTAACATGTTGATCTTGATAAGAATGATTTTGATTTCGTCTTCTTTGTTGTTGGATTGTTTCATGAATAATTCCGACAAGCTGCGTCTTGATCGTGTTGTCAGCCAATGGATGAAAGGAAACTAAATCCTCTTGAAAGAGCGAAATCCACAATATCTCCCCAATTTCAGCGTCTTCAAAAGGCAGGCGTTTAAATACCGAAAATTGATACATTAGTGGGATCATAAAATTTATTGCCCTCTTGATGGATTCGAGTATCCAGCAGTAACTCTTAACTTGGTTTTTTAGTCCGGTTTCTTTTCATTTGGCTTATAAGGCGCTGCGCCATTTGGACGTCCCAGATGTGTAAGTGTCTTATCTTGGGTTCTTTACCCGGTCCGTAATTCATGGGGTTTTAGTAGTTGCGTTAGTAGGAACTTCGATTTAAGATATAAAATTTGTGTTCTTAAAATTCTTTCTCCCAGGTGATTCGAGGTAAGTAGTGTGACTAATCATCTTTCACCGCGTGTCTTTTAATACGTGCGTCTACCAATTTACCCATTCGTGGTAGAGATCGGCATGGTGTATTGAGAATGCGATTCAGCGGCTCCTCTAGGAATTTGGCAAATGGCCCTAGGCGTTGTTCGCTGATCCGTCATATCTACCGCTAGTATTCTCCGCGCGGTCGGAATCTAGCGACACTTAATTGTTTCTTAAGTTGATTTTCCGCTTTCCGACCTTGAAAGCTTTGAGCAAATCCGGTGATTGAGACTTTCATGAATGAGATAAAGATAGCCATATCGAGAAAAATCATCATGAGCGTTATAAAATAATGTTGACCATTTAGGCTGGTGTAGGAAATGGTCGCGTATCTTCTGTATGAATAAGTTCTGCTTTATAGTTCGATTGGCTTAGTCTCACTTTGTGTTTTGTCTGTTCCCACTAATACATTGGCAAGGTTTGAAAATATGAAAATCAAGGGGATCAAAATTCCTATTTGACCTGACTTCTTTCAATTCTTTGTTTAGATATATCGCTAGCGTTTGTGCCATAATGTAGTAGAATTCTCCGTTAGTTAATTTTCGTTTTGTACCTCTTAAACTTGTATGCAAGATTTCATTATAAGAAGCTTGATAGTGTCAAGCCAAATATAGATTGGTCATAGTAAGACAAAAGAACCGGTACTAATAATATCGAGATTTAAAGATGGAAATGGCCCGATTATTTACAAATGAGCAAAGAATAGCGGTTGTCGATGTAGAAATAGAAACCAAATTCCATCTAAAACATGGTCTGACGAAGTATCTTTCAAATCCAAATAAGAACCGGTCTTTAGTAGCAATCTAAATGTTCTATTCTTTGACATAGCGATTTGCCGTCGCCCCGTAAATGAATCTTTAACATCGGCTTGGATATCGACGGTCGTACGACCTGCGTAAACTGGCGCTTATATGAGTAGTAGCACCGAGAATACACCCACAAAGTATGGCTAGTACTTGAAAGGCCAATTAACCTCGAGCAAACTAAAGCCGCGCTGAGTACACGCTGCTGCGGCCTTGGCGTGAAATATTTGAATACAATCCTTACTTTCGTGTCAGCCTTAGAAAAATAACAATAACGCGCCAGGCTTATTGTGTTATTTGTTTCTTTTATCTTGGGCTGCTGCTTCATATCAATTTTTCTTTTGTTTTCTTTGCCTTTAAATGCATATCAAATGAGCACTTTCATTCTTCTCTTTGCCCAAAGTGCTCCCTCTTGCTTGCCTTGATGAGATATGGTACCGTTAAGAGACCATTTCTCCCTTTTGGCGATTGTAGTAACCTTAAATTGGTAAATTGTGCGGAAGAGATCAAAGCTAAATGCACGTGAGTCGTGAGGGGCGACTCAGCAAGTGCCTTTGGTTTGAAGCAAGATGAACATCTCCATGATGTACTCCACTTATGTTAACTGTGCACTTTATCGCTTGTAGATATTACAACGAGCTTCGGAGAATGGAGGAGGTTGAAAGAGGCTCGAGGACTAGTAGATTAAATCGTTGTACACATGGAGGCTTGGTATTAACTAAATTGGTTTAGGGAATAAAACCGATTTAGTTATTTACTTTACACTTGAAGCTTACATCTTGTATCCAGCTTCTCATAAATGGTACTAGGCATATTTAATATATAGAAGGAGACGCTATAGGTAAGCTTTCGCCTGTGGTGGTAAAAGCGACCCGGCCTCAGTCTTGCTTCCTGGCTGGTTATCTTTCACTTTTAAGTTGATTATTAGAACAGGCTTAAAGGACGCCAGAACCACTTAACTGCTTGGGGGAGAAAATGGGACTCGTGCTCAGAATTAGATGAACATGCCATTCTTTATTATCGACTTTTGATTTTCGATTTAATAATTCTTAAAAAAGGTAATAATCATGTTTTTATTTAAGTTTTATTTTCTTGCTGTAATTGGGATTATTCATCAAATTTGGAATGTTTTCGGTTGAATTTGATTAGGTAGATTCTTTTGTCGACCTTGAAAAGTAAAATTTGATGGTAGAATAGAAGCTGGGTTGTTTGCTTTCACGGAATGGGAAGGCGACCCGTTCATAGTTGGGTCTCGATGCAAGTCAAATCCTTCCATCGGCAAAAATCAATTCGGAATCTGGCTTGATTATCTTCTTATTTTAGGTTGAATTTAATTTCAATTTTAATATTCTTGTGGTTGAGTTTGAGTATTATAGGATCTTTGATGTTTAATAGAAGCAGATTCTCATTTGCAATGTATATCTTTAAAAATAACAGTGTTCATTTTATAATTGGTATAATGTTCTTGCATAGTCCATGGTGTTCAATATCTAACTTACATAAGTTCAATTGAGCTATAAAATAGTGTGTGTTGAAATTTGAATTTACGGGATATATAACATATAGGTTTGCTTTTCTTCTGTTGGTAAAACATTTGTAATTAAATATTCTAATTGGGTGAATGATATATTGTTCATCTTTCACAAATAAATCATCGCCTCTTACGCTCTGTTATACTTCAACTAGCTTCTTTCTTTTCAGAGTTGCGGATGTTACAACGATTCTAATTCTAGGTAAACCCTTTTTTTTGTCTTTGTTGATTTTAATTATACCAATTAAATACACTTCACTTTTTGTAGATGATTTGCATACCTTATTGATGTTTTAGCTTCTGTTTGTTGATTTTAATTATATCAATTAAAGGAAGTTTAGTTTTTTATGTTGTTTGACGCTTAGCTCTACCTATATCTCATTTTAATTAGGAGATTTGATTACTTTTTTGCGTTCGAAACTATGTCTTTTTTAAGCTTTTATTTAGATGATTTGCATAACTTTTTTCTTTTGTCATTTGTAATTGGAGATTACATTGTCTTGATTATCTTAAAACCAGGCTTTATTGATTTGAATGAAACTTGCCTTGTAATATTTTAGATATGTTTGAGAGACACTTTATGCACGAATTAAAGAAACGCGAGATCACGTCGTATGCTCCCGGGGACATATTTACCACTTAGTTGATGAATGAAAATTTTACAGATAGTACTAAATATGCTTCGTTGATAATTGAGTTTATTGTAGTGTACCTTTCCGACTTAATTTTTTCCTGATAAAAATTAATAATGACTAAACACTTTTGGGATCAACTGTCATGAATCTCTTGTTTTTGGTACGAGAGTCGATGGTGTTAGATATTACTTTATGTAATTAGGAAGTTCATTATATCGGTTGATTGACCGGCATAGACGTACAATTATGAAGCCATAAATTTGTCTTTTCACTGCCGAAACACACGTCAGCGCTTCATGTATTCTAATTGTCTTTTGTTTGCGTAGCGTCCCAGTTTTATACATATGTTAGTTCGAGGGTTTTGCGTAAGTTGAGCTTTCCTTTTGGCAAAGATTCAAGTTTAAGGGAAGTTTGATTTGGATCCTCATCTTATATCCTTTAGCTAACTAAGAAACAACGAGAGTGCACTTCTTGGGCTTTACCATTATTGAAAGCGCTTTCTTTTGATAGAATAGAAAATATTTCTATATTCATTATACATGTAGTGCCTTAGGCAGTTTGTTTCGGAGCCTTGGTTATAACATCTTCTTCCATCATCGACACTTGATAAAGCATCGGTCCTAAATATATGCATGTTAAACATGGCTTCAGCAACCAATTACTTACTGATATTTGTCGGCTGCACATTTAAGTTATTATTCGCGTTATTGGTATTTTCTACTCTTGCCTGCGAACACGTGTTTATTATAACGAATAACGAACACGTGTTTATTATAACAGTCTTGATCTGAGACTAGGAATTAAGTAAAGACTTGAAGAAAATACACGAGTTTTTCACGTGGTATCCCAATTAAACGTTTGTTTAGGTAATCCCGACTGCCGAGATCACGAAATTTCATATAATAGAGGAAGGAAACGGATACAAGATTTTCTTTAAAATAAGTTGAGGTAATGCTACTAAGAGTCTTACAAAGCCACAAACTATTTGGTGCAAAGAAAAACTAAAAAAAAAAAAAAAAATCTAAAGCCACTTTTGTAGGACCCAGTATTGAAACTAAAGCTGCAAAGTTTAGATGTAGGACTTCATGCTTAAATTCAAGTCATTTTTCTAACAAATCTACATTGACTTGAATTCTTCTCGGATTCGAGATAACGGAAAAACGGTTTCACCGAAGATGCTACTATTTGAATGATCTAATACCTCGAAGATGCCCGATAAAAAATGGCAGGGGCATTGATTCTGCCATGATCCAGATCGCCAGTGTAAAACAAATTAGCCCTTCACAGGTAGATCCATCTGTGTAGAAACTAGTTGAAATTACTTAGTCAATCCATATTCGAGAATTCATAGCATGCGTCGAGCACAGACAGCGTAGATCGATACCGCGTTGTGCTTAGATCGAATCACAGGATTGATGAAAGATGCAAATAAACACATACTTGAAGTTTTAACGGAATATAGGATAGAGGGGCAGAAAGATCACAATGAAGCTAACTCTGAGCTGTGGGACATCAGAGTATATACTAAATCAAGAAGGATTCACAGAGTGCAATACTACTACGGGTGCTATGATCGTGCGATGCGGTATTAATCTTTTCAAATGGTGAACCCAAGGTGAAAATTTACTGACATACCGAGAGTTGGATGTTCAGTAAATAAAAGAAAAAAAGAGCTGGATATCAGCAATACGGATGACTTCATGATAGAATATATTAGCGAATGAGCAAAGAGGCATGTGATGCATATTCTATGTGCTTAGTATACTATATGTAATTGATTTTATTTGAAGTTCACAGTGCAATTATAACTATTATTATTACATATTCGGTTCACAGGACCAGATATTGACACTTTCTATGGTTGTAGTGGTGATGGTCATGCCATCAAGCCAAAATGAAAGCATGAGAAGCAAAAAACGGTCAGTTGTATAGAGTATTATGTGTACAAAGGAATTCAATGCAGCGAGAATGACGGAATGCTACGTTGTTCGGTTGAGGAGATTATTCCATCCGATATATAGTGGACATGTATATCAAAATTGAATCAATGAGACTTGAATTTTGAGGAAACAAAAAAAAAAAAGCAGATGAGCATTACGAGGGGTGTTGGATAGTGTAATTTCAGGAGTTCTTGTTGGAGGAAAGGTTGGCAAATAGGTGTATGTCCTTTATAGGTGGTCAGGAGGATATGGACACCGTTATTTAGACTCAATGGCACTTGTACAAAATTTGGGCAGGACATCTTCATAATAATATGCAATCCAAATTGGCGAGAAATCAAAAAGGAACTCTTGGGGCGTGGTGAAGAATCTCCAAAATAAACTGATTTAGTAGCTGAGAGTGTTCGAGGCAAAAGCGGAGTATTCTCGATGATAGGATCATGAAGGAGATATATTTGGTGGGTGGTTTCGGTACATGTTGTTGAATTCCAAAAGCGAGGCCTACCATGCTCGTTTTCGTTATTACGAAGCCCTGATTGTTGATGCGGGCATATGATAGGATTGTGTCTGCTGAACTACCAGACAAGAAAGAAGATCCCTATCTATACAGTCTTGTAGTCAAACATATGATGCATGGTTCGGTGTGGTGAAATGAACTCTGAAAATGTTTGCATGATAGATGGCCGATAGAATGGGTATCAAAGTATTATTGGAAGGATGGCTAAAATCGGGGGCATATCACCGACAACAAAATAGATGCATCTGATACAATGCGAAGTTGTTGGTGAATTTGATTGCCACGTAAATGTTGAAATCTATTGTGATATCGAGTTGTGAAGTATCTGCAAATATATTCCTGAAAGACATGATAAAGTCTTGTTTCATAGCTCGAGCAGGTCTTAGTTCCTAATATTGATGAAATATCGGACTTTAAAATGCAAGGTAGGTGTCACCGGTTAGAGCTGACTTGGAGGATATCTGATTTCTTCTTTGAGCGGAATGTTCAGGTCAGTTTGATACCTTTCTGAAGTTCATGTCCACGATTTCCAAGCAATCTGAGTTTGAAGATGATGTAGATTTGGAAGATATCATACAAGATAGAAGATTGAAACGGACTATGTTAACTGAATTTTTGAAACTAATCGCACAAATCCTAATGCAAAGAAACGTAACTTACTTTATAAAGACTTCCCCAAATATTATGTGTGGAACACACAATGGAGAGCATGGACAACAAGGAAAAAAGGAGTTGTGATCGGCAGATTGTGTGTTGTCAATCCAGTTGAAAATGAGAGATATTACTACGGTACTTCTAAAAATGTCTGATACCCAGCATCGTTTGAGAACTAACGTGGTTGGTGGAAAATTGTGTGAATCATTCGAAACGCTTTCATGAGGACTCTCCCTTGTGTTGGTAAACATCGACAAAACTATGGAAGAGAAGCGTCGATATATCGAATACTGTTGAATTTATCGGTTATTTGCCTGGCTAGCTGCATTCGCTGCTGACCCTCGGACCCAAAAATTTATTTAATCATTTTTATGATCGCGCGAGAAGATTTCAAGAGAGTGCAAAC
Organism: Lithospermum erythrorhizon; assembly: GCA_019722365.1. NCBI lineage: Eukaryota > Viridiplantae > Streptophyta > Magnoliopsida > Boraginales > Boraginaceae > Lithospermum > Lithospermum erythrorhizon. Next base: position 141,460 of record JADFUC010002231.1, on the reverse strand, counting down.
TGACTAAACTATCTGAATCGTAAAGTTTACAAAGGAGCGAATGACACGTTGGAAACCTTGGGGAGAAGGCAATGATAGTACATGGGTGTGCTCAACTCGTTACTATAGATATTGAGCGATACACAAGGAAAATAAGCATTTGAAAAGAACATTCAATACGGAGGAAGACTTACGTCGTATTCGGCGAATGCGAGAGCAAAAAAAAAGGCCTTTGATATCATATTCAGTGCGGAATGACAAATACGGTGAGTTTTTCGTTGATGGATCGCGGGGCCAGTAGCTAACATACAAAGTGTTATTAGCGCGTATTCGGTCAAGGGTTCACCAACAACATAGTTGCGTCATCCAAACATAGCATCTTCAGGTTTTTTAGGAGGTCGGTCTGCACATAATTGATTTAGGATTCCCATGTGGAGGTCTAGGGTAAAATGTCAAATCTAAATGCCCAGAAAGCGTTGAGGGAGAACTTATAAGAACATCGAGGATCATTATTTGGGATGGGCATGACAAGCGAACAAATGCGTGATACGTACTCTAAAACAGGATCTGAAAATAGGGAACCTTTTGGTGGAAAGTTAATAGTATTTGGCGGTGGCGTTTAGTACTTCCGGTTGAGGGAGGAGGTAGAGCGAGCAGGGTGGAAGCAAGTATTTGTGATTCAGGTTATGGAAATGCTATTAAGTTGTAAGTTAAGCTGACAAAATGAGGAAAAGCCAGCTTGACCAAATTTTGATTTTTCGATGAGAATAGGCAATGAGATTTGCGCTTTGCAAATGAGAAAGATGAGATTGACATCCCCGAATCCTATGTTAATACCATACGCATGTTAAAATCTACGTATGAATTTTACTCGTGATAAAACACCAAATTCACTCATCCCGGATCCTCAAATAATGTATATTAATCTAAAACACATAGAATTGCAATATGAATAAAGTTATTACATTCACGGCGGAAGGCGAAATGAAACGACTCCTGAAACTGACAAGAGCGTAGATGCCTTGAAAACTCTCGATTCTTGTTCGATAAAATGATGTCACTACAGATTGTCTGGCGCTGGGAGGGGGAATCGAATCAGAAACGAGCTTCTTTAGAGTTGTGAGAGCAAAATGGAGAGAAATTCTCTTCCATGCAGCTAGGAAAGAGAACTTTCCCGAAGGGAAGCGGGTTTGATTTTCATGAAATAGAAAAAACCCTTGTCTGTTTCCTTAAATACAAAATGCCTAATTCATGCCAAGCAGCTTCATTAAATGGAGTTTAGCTTCCGTTAAGCTTAATTAGACCGTTATGGCTCTAATCCAAATAATGAGTCAGCAGTGAGTTGTTCCGTTTTAATTAACTTGACGAAGTCAATTAAAATACTAACGAGTCGGCTATCGAATAACGCCGATTAAACCGATTTCAATTAACTTAATTGATTAAACTGCAAGTTTAACCAATTGATGTTCATCGATATATATATTCATCAAATATATAAATATTGAGAGGAATACATTACAAGTCTCGTTTAATTTCGTACATGAAATATAATTCGAATATCATTTGTGTGTGTGAGCAGGAAGAGTTCGAGATAATAGTAAGTTGTATAATAATAATAATTGACCAATTACTATTATTATAACGATTTATAGTTAAGATCTAGCTTGTCGTTCATAACCCCTTAAATTATCATGAGAACCCTTTAGTAATATCTGATTAAAAGGTGAGCAACTGAAGTTTCGATGTCGCATTTAACGGTCACGGTAAATGAATTGATACCTGATTGTCGCGGCGGACATAATAAAGGAATCAACTTTCAGTGATTTAAGCAACCTGTATATTTCTGACAATGATTGGGAACTTAATTACATATATATTATCCAAATTTGAATCTTTTCGAGAATTCTCCTTTTGAAATGATGCGAGAGGATAATCTTGTGTCCGAAAATAAATTAAATCGATGATGTAAATAATAAGGCGTCGATAAATTCCGGGACAAGAAGTAAGGTATGCATTAGTGACGATCATTTAAGCACGCTATCGATCAGGGGATTATGTGGACTACTGGCGGCCTCGAACCAAAGTTACGACCGGTCGATGCGGAAAAATTGTCAGTCGTTCTTTTTGAGGAACATAAACCCTGTTGAAGGTTTATGTAATGCCACGAGACTAATATGTAAATATGTTTAGTTGGTGCTACTCATTCTTCTGAGCTAGTTTAAAAGAAAATCATGTTTGTTTGAATGCAGTTCGCTGGGGCAAGTCAATGGATAACAAATATTTATTTCTTTGTGAAAGGCCTTGATTTCCATTGCGTTTGTGCTTTGCTATGACTATTAACAAAGAACAAGGTCAAACACTTGATTGTGTTGGCCTGTATTTAAGATATCCTGTTTTTTCTCATGGCCAACTATATGTTAACGACACCGAGAGCAAAAGCAGGGAGAAAATGTCAAAAGTTTTGATCGTCCAGCTTTTATCTCGGCCGACCGGGGAACTAAGTACATGGCGAATGGTGTATAATGAAGTTCGTCCAAAGCAGTGCGAACTAACATTTTGACATGATTCCTTTTGAGTAGGATTTTTTTACTATATAGGTTATACAATAAAAATGGCATTATATAGCAGAGATAGCTCGGCTGTCTGATGCTCTTTTCAACTAGCATTATATTTTTATTATATTTTGATATTTTGCATACTCTCCTTTTCTTTGTAGGATCTAACATTAAGCTTACTCTGCTTTATATAATGGCCATTTCGTTCTTTTGATGATATGTGTCTTTGATTGTTCTTTTGTACAAATGAGTGAAACTTTTGAATGTAAAACTACGTGACGACTTAAATCTAACAGTCATCAATTAAACTTACACATGTTGATAATAAAATAGCCCCAGACCAACGACATTTGATGTGTATTATCTTAATTATTTAAATGTCTCCATTCGGATGGCAGGAGAAATTTGCTTATACACGAGATCACTCTTGAAGCAGATGGGCGGCAAGATTCTGTCCTTTGAGAATTTATACTCGGCTATCATGGAAAAAAATAGAAGATGAAATATATTTTCAACAGCGAAGAGGTATGATAACTTATTTATGTAAATTTGCATTATCCTGTGACTAATTAAAATAATAATACATATTAATACACTGCAGCGTCAATTAGTTCTTTACAACTTGGAATTTCCACATGCATGCACAGTTCAAAAACTATATTTATTTAAAGTATATGATATTACATATGCTCACGTAAAGTCAGTTGAAGCACAATATAGAATCTTGCGAAATCCTTATCAATGGGTCCCTCTGGCGAGACACGTTAATCGAATCAAAAAGTAAGTCGAACCAAATGCGGGTTGCTTATTTGAGATAACGACTTCATTAAGAGAAATTACGGCAATAGCTGGCAATCTTAACAACATGGGTATCATACTTTTCAATTTATTATAGATATGCAGTTGAATTTAGCTCTTGGTATTTCATAAGTAATAAATTTCCTATTGGCCAGACATTATGGAGTTATTCTAGCTTATGCCCGATCAACTATTTGTAAATCCACCCAGATCACGGACTAAAGAACATTCAACGATTCACCTTTGTTGATATGGAGTAAATTCATTTTGCCCTCTGATAATTTACATATTTTATTGAGCCTTCTGATATTTATTACCTATAGAATTCACCCATCTCTGTCACGCTTTGGGGAGAAATGAAAGAAATTATGAGTCGATATTGGAAGGATTCTTTAACAACATCTACTGTTGTAGTCGCTAGGTACATACAAAACAACACTAAATACTCAGTTGTTTTACTAATCATATAATTCTGAAAATACATTTTCCATCATCACAGTCCATTAAACTCTGCACTTAAAAATAGCTCATCTTTACAATCGATCCGCACAGACTGTTTTCAACTTGAAATCATGGTAAGGATTATTCTTCTATGATAATCATTAAATTGTCCGATCATCATAAGATCATTCATGCATTGGATATAATTATCTTTTAATAACTTGAAATCATGGATTGACAGCAAGACTCGTCAAGAACTGGAGGAATTTCTTGTTGATCAGACCATCACTTTATTGAGAAATCAACTCACCCAAGGATCTAAAAAAATACTTACACTTGCCGAAATTAAAACTGCAGAGAAGGTACAACTTAAATTACAAATCTATAATTATAAGAAAAAGTATAAGAAATAATAATAATAACTCTTTTTATTAAATTATAGAATGGTGATTATTGGGTCAAAGGCCTCCTCCAAATAGCAACAGAGGAACAAAAATTTTTCTATCTTGGTTGTAACAACTGTTCCGCCAAAATAAGCGCGGTCAGAGGTGTCGAATATCTTTGTTACGATTGTCAAAAGGAAACTCTCACGCTTAACCCAAAGGTATAAATGCTTTACGTATTAATCAAATTATATATGCTTAATCATCGTAATAAGAGAGAGAATTGCTTCGTAAACTTTTACCTTCTGGGGCCTATAGTACTAATGATCTTTAGCTAATGAAGCATGATGGTCAAAGTCGTGAGATTGACAAAATTCTTGAGCGAATATATTACAAACTCTGTGTGAAACTATTTAGGCTCTACTTGATTGGTATTTCTCAGCTTCAAAGCATGATTCTGATATTTTAAGTATTGAATGTGAATATAATAATTCACTCTATTACAATACATGATCAATCTTATGATGTTAATACTTTGAGCTCAGAATTTGAAGGAAAGACCTTCCCTAATGTTATTAACGTCGCCTTAGTCGTGAGCGGCGTAAAAAGAAAACTCATGTTGTTAGATCGTTTGGACAATTCCCAGTATTGCAGTAAATAGCCATTCAGTATTTCGAGACATTCGCCTTAAATAAGTAGTGCATCAGAAAAAGGAAAAGCTGCAGAGATTCCCCATAGTCCATTGTCTCCTTTGAAGCGCCGACTGAGTGAAATTACTCTTTATAAAATATCTACGCGTCAGCGTGAAGAATGCGTCGTGAATTTGAAAAGTGATGATGCAAATGAAACTGATTCAGCTTGACGCTTGTTTCGCCAGCCAACTACCAAATTACCTTTTGAACTCAATATATGTAATATTATATATACTTGCATTAGATGGATGTCTCCATCTTATATTTTATCGCCTAGACCATCTTTATATACTTGCATTAGATGGATATTTCGATCTTATCTTTTTGTGAACTTTGAACCGTTTTAAAGCTTAAGCTATTATATATGATATATGCTACGAAATTACTTTATAAGTGCATCCCCATTTAAGTTAGATTAATTAAAAAAAACTAAATGTTGCAGTCATTTTGGCCAGGCGTGCTAACAGTAGTTATCTAGCGTCCCAATAATAAGTATGTGTCACTTGGTTGAAATGTACTATATATATAAAAAGTGGGCAGCATCTTGGGAGCTTATACGTAATATTGTAAGCAAAAGAAATTTACGTAATTATCTGTGGATTTGGATCATTTATAAGTAAGATATATTATCGTACGGTTCATATAAAATAGGGGCATTTAAGACATTTTAGGTTTCTTTTTCGTTGCTTAACAGCATTAAATGCAATATTTGTAGGTGTTACATCCTTCTATTTGAATAAAGGTAAAAGTACAAGTATACCCTTTATAATCACCATGTTTACTAAATTGTGTAAGCTCCGATCCTAAATGGAACTATGGTCTTTTTTAGATCAAACCGACTATATAATAATGTGTCAATTTTTTATACTCAAATAATTTAATGTCAATACTTTCAAAATAAATGTCATTGGAATACAAGAATATGAAGTTTCTATATTTCGAAAAATGACACGTACATAACTGGTAACCGTGATTCCACATTCTAAAAAGGGCACTTGATATATATGTCTAGGGGATCTAAATTATTTTACAAAATATTTATTTAAAAAGATTAATAATTTATAAGGCATGTAAAAAATTTATTACGTATCTTTATTATTATATTTGTAATATTCGTTATTATATTTAACATACTCCTTTCGGTAATATTTACTTATCATCTTAAAATAACACATACAAATTAAGAAAAATGAAAAGTAATCAAAATTGAAAAAGTAGAATGATAATTAATTAAAACTATATCATTGATTGGTTGATAGTTTAATAACAAAAAGTAGTCAAAAATAAGTAATATTAAAAATGTAAATAATTAATTTTATATGCTAGAATGACAAGTAAACATATTCAATTTTTTCAAGATAGAATAATAAGTAAATGTCACCGGAGGAAACATATTTTAAGGGTTGGGTGGGGGGTATTGGAAGGGTGTAAAAAATTTACGTTTATTAATACCGTTGTGATATATTTCTCAAATTGACACTTCCATTATATTGGACAAATGAGACGTTATTGTTGACCATAGTCATTACACATTGCTTTTTTGTTCTTTTATTGAATTGAGACGATAATAATATATTTATAAACTGTAGAATTATTATAAATATAATTGAATAAAACATACTTTTACATCAAATGATCACAGTACTTCTTCAAAAAAGAAAATAAATCAAATGAAAATATGATAGAATCACATATCGATATCTACCAAAAGAAAATTACAGTACAAAATTACAAATTAAATACAAAGTATCCCTTAGCTACTAAACCAAACAATGTGCCTGCCTCCGAGCCTCAAATGTACTTTGTAACAGCCCGAACCTTAAGCCGTCATGGAAGGCGTAACGGTTTTAGGTTCGGACTGTTACATACTTGATGATATACATCTTCATCTTGAAGTATATATCTTTGCGGATGAATAAATTGTATTTGTAAAATAACCGTCAATTGAAAAAAGATATCGAAGAACAAATATTAATCTAGAAAAAACAATAATATTTAACATTTTATATTACTCCGTATTAAAAATAGAGAAAAAACAATAAAGGGATAAGAATAACACCATATTCTTGTCCAAACTATTTAATGTATTTGAGACTTCGATTGATTGAGATTGGAGGAATTGGAATTTATTGTTGATTGGGGAAGAAGAAAAAGAGAGGAAGTGGGAAGACGAAAAAGATGGTCATTATTACACAGTCGTTGACCAAGGAAAATTTGAAAAGAGGTTGATTTATAAGTTTATTTGATACGGAGTACATCCCCAAATCGAATTAATTAATTATTTCAATTGGATAATTATATTTTGAAATTCAATAAATTAAAGCATGTCCTCAGATGAAATATGTTCACGTGCAATCATTTTTCAAACCATAATTAATGTCGTATTGAAAATAATACGGAGTACCATCATATCTTAATTCGACACATAAAATAACCAATATTGTAACAATAGGACAAAAGACATCGCTCGTGTACATGCTTTCCTTTGGGCTTTGTTTGATACTTTTTTCCCTTTTTTTATAATATTCGTTTTAGTTAAAAACATTATTTTTTATAGTTATCGTTTTAACATAATAAATAGCATTTTTATATTTTTAATATATTTTTTAACTATTTTTTCTCTTGAAATAAATAACCAATCAATGATATTATTTTAATTGATTGTCATTTTACATTTTTAATGCACTTTTTAACTATTTTTTCTTTCCTTAATTTATGTATAAAGTACTTAAACTATAAAAAAATGGAAGAAGTAATATACTGTATATGTTTTGAAAAGATCATCAATTTGATATGGGCCATACATTTTCATGTTTTGCATGTGACATTTTCTTAAGGTTAACTTTTCTCATTTTTTGTCATTTTATAATAAAAAATTAAAACAATGAGAAATGTGAGTTGTTGCATATTTCTTGACTTTAAATGGAAGCTTTATTTTGTTGGTTGTGCTTTACAAAAAAGCCAATCAGAATCCTTAAAATATATCTTTAATATGTTGACTTTTTAAACATTAATCTTAAATATATATTTTTCCCAAACATATATAACTCACTTTATTAGAAAAAAAGTTCTTACAAAAATAGTAACATATAAATTTGAAATTTGATAAGATAACTTCTAGTAATAATAGAAATCCATATTTTTATTCCTAGATCATGATTCTCTGCTCTACTTTTTTTAGAATGACTTTTGAGCTCTTTGAAATTGACCGGTCATGTCCCAGCTTTGATCTTAAATATTTTAATATTTTATAAAATATTATGTTATTCATTTTATTTTCTTATTAATAATATCTAATTTTGGCTGAACTAAAAAGTTGTGTGGCGAATTAAATAACATAGTGTCGTTAAATTTTCTATTATCCGCAGCATATATTTTATTTTCCATTTAAATTAATAGATTTTCATTTTGAGACACGACTTTAATCATTAATTACTTCTTATATGTATTAGTGAAAAATTATAATAAAATAATATTATGAAAATATTTTAAAAAACGAATTCAATAATATTAATTTTATATTTTTTGGGTTAGTGAATAAAAATTTATTTGTGATTAAAGTATTGATCTGAAATTCAGCATTGAATTAATTTAAAATATAAGAAGGAAACATCTTTCAAAGTACCTTTAAATGATTAGTAATGAATTACCAAACGAAAAGGAATGTCAAGTTGTCAACAAAACTACCATCTTGATATTTCAATTCAACCATTAATTTACTACAAAACATAACCGAATCCATAACTTTTATTGATAATAAATCACTCGTCATTCATCAAACATACTAATACATATATTTTTCATTTCCCTCATACTTGAATAACTTTCTTAAACGAAGTAAGCTTCCTAGTTTTCTCTCCAATGAGCATCGTATACTTGACGATCTTTGGTTTGATGTTTCCCCATCTTTAGCGGAGATGTAAAGCCTGTAATTCATTCCTGCAACCACTTGTTGTTCTCCTTTTACGACGGTTTCGAAAACCAAGTTTGTTTTGGCTTGCTTGTTGTGTTCATCAATGGCGAATTGTCCAATTTCGATAATGTATTTGTCCTTTGGGTTCTTGATTGGTTCGAATCCTCCTACGAGTTTCCGGCCACCTAGTGAGGCGGCGGCGGAGGAGGAGATGGAAGAGATGAGGATGGTGAGGAGGAGGAGGAGAAGAGGGGGTGAGTTGAGAGTAGACATTGGTTTTTTTTTTAGGGGTGGGGTGAGTGAAAATATTTACAGTACAAAGAATGAAATTTTATGAAATATGGGTTGGGGTATATATACTGAGTATCATTGGACAATAGGGTGTGGAAAATCGCCACTTGTCAGTTGTCATGAAATCTAATTGTTTAATTGTAGTACTCCGTAACATTCAAGATAGATTTTCAATATATATTTCTAATTTCTAGAATGAGCTCATTAATTTTTCAAAATTAATTGTTATTTTAATTTTTTATATAAATCGATTTTTATTTGTTATTGCTCTTTTACTTTTTAGAAGACTCATATTAATTATTTTATTTTTGTGTTAAGAAATTAGATTATAATAATCAAGTTCGCATATGAATGTCGGTATTGAAAAAAAAGCTGCTACTTTACATAAATCAAGGCTACTCGCCTAATTTATACGATGATTTTAATTTAAACATACAATTTTCACTTCCCAATACTTCACATTATCTTATTCATCTATCACCAAATACTTCACCACCAATTAAACCCTTGTAATTTGCAATGGTTTTGTAAAAACAATTTTCTCTCTCTTTCAACTTCTAATATAAACCATACAATTCTTTATATCCAATTATTTTCATTTCATTATTTTTTATATAATGTAATGGACCCTTTGTTTCATATTCAATATGTTGAATAAATTAAAACACTTCTTTCATTCACTTCGATTCAACACGTTATTCAGCACATCATTACACACCCGACTAAACTTTCGTTTTGGTGTGTGAGCATGACCGTTAGATAGTTCAACACCAATTGATTTTAGGAATTATTTACGATGGTATCTTCTTGGACTTATGAAGTGTGTTTTATCTCCTGAATTAGTTACAATTACAACTTACAAGTAAATAAATTATTTAAAGGAATGCACAGAATGACTTATACGAGTCCAACAAATGTCAACTTCAATTTCTCGAGAAATGTGTAAATACATCTAAGAGAAAATTGGAAAACTAACACTAGTTTGACTAATTATTTAATTTTTAGCATCTATTTAATTTTATTTGCCTAAATAGCACTATTCCTTTTAAAAAGATAAAATTGCCCCCAAACACTTTCTTCTTCATTTCTTCTCTTTCTTCTTCTTCTTTTTCTTCTTCTTCTCTTTCTTCTTCAAAAAGTAGGTTGAAGTGTTGAGTTGAAGGGCTATTTTCGAATTTATTCTTTGTGGAAGCCAATCGGCCCCGACTTTCTGAGGGCCGATTCTGACCGCCGATTAGGCAATTTTTCGGTTATTCTTGGAAAGCCCGGCTCTTGGTCGATTCTTTGGAAGAGGCAATCCAGGCCGGGCGTATTAGAATTGATATTTTTTAGGCGGTTTTCAGCTCGTTTGAGGCAGTAGAAGGTTCTGGATTAGGTTATAACTTTTTTCTATATGTAGAGTGAAGCATGCAGTGAGTTTTTGTATCACAAAAATGATCATTCTAAACAATTCTTGAGAGAATATTATTGGATCATCATCAATAATATTGTAAGACTTTGTTATTGAGAATAATGTGTTATAAAGTATTACTCAATTGAGGGTTTAGCTTGATAGATGATTGTAACAATCTTCCGAATTTGGTTTTAGTGGATTTATGCGGCGTAATGATGCGTATCTGCGTTGAAGGGAACTGTATAAAATCGTGTGTGATTACTTTCGACATTTATTTATGTTATTATTGTTTGATTAGATTTGGTGATTGAAATAGACCTTAAAATCACAACATGAAGGTGTATTTACCGCGTTTGTAAATATTACAAGCGAGCTTGAGGAGAATGGAGGAGGTTGAAAAAGAACAAGGACGATGAATTAAATGCCGTTGTACCGCTGGAGGCTTGGTGTAACTAGAATTAGTTTAGGGAATAAGGCGGTTTGTTATTTACTTAAAGCAGACCATCTTGTATCAGCTTTCGTAAATGGTACTGGCATATTTAATATATATAGAAGGAAGCCTTGTTGCTAGGTAAGCTTTGCTGTGGTGGTAAGCGACTTGACCTCAGTCTTCAGCCACCATTGGTTATCTTTCACTTTTAAGTTGATTATTAGAACAGGCTTCAGAAGGACATGAATAACTTTCTTGAAAAGAAAATGGGACTCCATTAACTCCCGTTAAGTCAGATAGACATACACATTCAAGTATCGAAGCTTTTTGAGTTTCCCGATTTAATAATTCTTAAAAAGGTAATAATGATATTTTTTTTATTTAAGTTTTTTTTCTTGCATTAATTGTGATTATGCATCAAATTTGGATTGTTTTATTAGGTTGAATTTGATTAGGTAGATTTCTTGTCAACTTGCCCGAAGCAAGGAAAGTCGATGGTCGGAGGCGGAAATTTGGGTTGTTTGCTTTCACGGAATGGGAAGCTGACCATTCATAGTTGAATTCTCCAATGCAAGTCAAATCCTTCCATCGGCAAAAAATCAATTCTCAGATACAAATGATTTTCTTATTTTTTTTTTCCTGGCGATTGAAATAAATTATTGAGGCGGCGATCTCGTAGATGTCTTAGGAAGCGTAGAGTGAGGGAGAGCGGCTGCCGCCTCCGTGGCGGAAGCACGGGGGCAAATGCTGACCGAGTCTCACTTGACAAGCGGGACGGGAAGGATGCCTTTGAGTATCTTCTTTAAATAAATTTATCGATGCTTTATAATGAATGTGCTATAGGTAGACCTGAATAATGTTGGTCTTTATTAGGATGCTAACATTATTTCTTTGTTTAGATTTAATTGAGTTATCTTTCTTTTTAATTTCAATTTTAATATTCTTGTGGTTGAGTTTGGAGTTTATAGAGATTAACGATGTTTAGCCAAAGGCGATTCTCCATTTGATGTATATTTTTAAAATTTTAAAAATAACCATGTTCATTTAATTGGTGACAATATTGCTTGCGTAGTCCGTAGTGTTAAATATCTCTTTTTACATAAGTTCAATTGAGCTATCAAATAGTGTGTGTTTAATTTGAATTTCGGGATATATAACATATAGGTTTGCTTTTCTTCTGGTATTTGGTAAAACATTTATGAGTAAATGCTTCTAATTGGGTGAATGATATATTGTTCATCTTTCCTCAAATGCGTCCGTCGCAGCACTACGCTCTCTTATTTGCCATGACTAAAACTTAACTGTACCGAGTTGCGGATGTTACAACGATTCTAATTCTAGGTAAACCCTTTTTTTTGTCTTTGTTGATTTTAATTATACCAATTAAATACACTACTTTTGTGAATGGTTACCTTATTGATGTTTGCTTACGTTTGTTGATTTAATTATATGAATTAAAAGAAGTTTAATTTTTTATGTTGTTTGACGCTTAGCTCTACCTATATCTCATTTTAATTAGGAGATTTGATTACTTTTTTGCGTTCGAAACTATGTCTTTTTTAAGCTTTTATTTAGATGATTTGCATGCTTTTTCTTTTTGTCGTTTGTAGTCGAGATTACATTGTCTTGATTATCTTAAAACAGGCTTTATTGGTTGAATGGCTTGCGCCTTAATATTTCGTATGCTTGAGGCGCTTTATGCACGAATTAAGAAACACCGGATCCGGTAATAAACTATATCGGGACATGTTGCAGCTTGAGTTGATGAATGAAAATTTTAGAGATAGTGCTACGTATGCTTCGTTGATAATTGAGTTTATTGTAGTGTACCTTCAGGCTTAATTTTTCTGATTGTTAGTGTGTGGTTAATTTGAGAAGTTTTTTTCTTGTTCGGTCGTTGAGCTGTGGCTTACGTATCCCGCGTAGACGATGTTCAGCAGAGTGCTGAAGTGTTAAAGCGATCTGAAGTTTGTTTCTTTGCGCCACTAGGTTTGGGCACTTGATAATAGTTTCGTGGGAACCTGAGTATAGTAATTATTTTGTTTATTCTGATTCGCGAATGGCAAGTTTTGGAGTTGGTATGACTCGAGTTATGAATAGTGAATCAAGTTTTGAAATGGGTCTTTTTGCATTATGGGCGTGATTCCTTAGAAGATGCTTCCGAAAATCAAGACCAAAACCTATGCTTGACTCTATAAATGGGCCGGCCTTCTTGAAGATGTGGATGCCGAAAAATGTTTTGCTACAAAGTTGATATCGTATTCATGGCGATTTATTGAGTGTCAATTCGGTGAGTGAATGTGTGGTTGGGAGTTTACTCTGCGCTTCTCTTTGTTATGCAGTTTGCTATAGCACCCAATATGCTAACCTTCTTAGAGTATTCATTTCTCGTTGTATTGTGATCGGTGGGTGTTGATAGTGGTGAGAATAGGTGGATCTATTTCACTGTAAAGTGAAGGTTAGTTAGAGCGTCGATTGATGTGGAGGCATCGGTGTAAATGCCTCTTGTAATAACTTCATCTTTATAGTGGAAAGCTTTTCACTTGGGCTTGTTGCCCCCAGGGCGTAAGTCTTCTTTAGGCTGAGCGGAGTTACCATTTCATGTGTCGTTGTTTTGGTTTATCACTAATATTGAAAGTCGTTCTTTGTTTTAAGCTGTTGGATTAATATTTGCAATTTCGAGGTTAGTTCACACTTTCAATTGGTATCAGGCGGGCCTCGACATATAAGTGAAGTCTTTTTGTGAACCAATGGAAGGGAACGAGGAAAAGCTCGATAAAACAGATCTCCCGCGGCTGATGGAGTACAGTACCCTCTTGGAAAATTTAAGATATTGCTTAGCTAACTTCGATCGGTGAATCTGAGAACACGGAAAGGCATTGCTTCTTGTGGACGGAACCCCACGAGAAACAAATGATGAAGGAGTTCGGTGATCGAAACAGCGGGGTCCCATCTTAGGCGAGAATTGTCCTTGGGAGCAATAATGTGCAAATGTATGTACGTGCGTAAGTCGAAGTGTTTAAACTTATTAGCTCGTGTCTTTGTGGCCAAGGAGGCATGAGAAATCCTCTGGTACTTTATGGAGTGCTTGAAAGTAAGGATGTCTAGACTTGACGATTAACCGCTGGTGGGAAAATAGAAGATGCGGGAGGGGCCGAGCGATCACGACTCTGATTCCAAAATAAAGGACCTTGCTAATGAGTCTTTTCCTGGAGAAGATGAGTAGCAATAGTTAGAAAATAAAGAACTCTTCCTAAAAGATTTGCTCACAAAGTTACGGCTATAGAGAGGCTCGGGATCTATCGACTATGATTTCGATGGTGATGGGGAAATCTTATAACCTTGAAATATTTCTGGAGACGGCCAGATAAATCAGGAAGAATAGCTTTGAAGACATCAAATACGAGAATGCGAGGAAGAAGGTGCAATTTGAAACTATAAATCTCTTGCGGCAAAAATTTCCATGAAAACTCTAAAAAGGTTTAGCAATCTTTCTTCGGAGGAAACACACGAGGCGTTTGACCCGACGGAATGGCCAGTGGAGAGGCAAAGTCGGAGGATCGAGGTAATGGTGGAGGCGAATAATAATCCATCAAGGGATCTGATGTAGGGAGTGCGAGGCTTTGGTCACATCGAGTTGAATGTCAAACTACGTGAAGAAGCGGTCAAAAGTTACTATACCACTTTGTCGGATAAGAAGAGACCGGTGAAGAAGAAGAAAGCCTTGATAGGGTTAATAATTTTGTAGCCTTTACATTTCATGAGGATCGAAGCTTGATCGATCCGAGGGTTAATGGTACATGACCACGGCAATGAGTGAAGAAAGAGGAAGAACTTCTTGAAGAAGTTGATGGCCCAGCTATCGTTCTTGTTTGAAAAATGGTCCACATTAACAAAGGCATACGCCTCTGGCGAAATTGAAAGAAGCATCTTTGAAGAAAAGCGAACAAAAGAATTAGAAGAAACATTGAAGAACAAAAATTGGAAATACGCGTTACGGAAAACAAGTAGAAAGAATGACAAAAGGAATAAACATGATGAATTCGGCGCTGATATTGGATGAAATTCTATATAAAGAAAAAGATGTGTGACAATTCGGGAATAGGATCTGACCATGAAACCATACGACCTCATGGAGGAAGGATGTTCTTAAACTGCGGAACTTCGGTAAATCGAGTAATCAAAGAAAGCACTCTTGGAGATGCCATTCTTTGCGGAAAGAAAGGACATATAGCCTCTTGTTACAAAATTTATGGGAAAAGGGCGAAGCCGATATTCTCCGCTTGAGTCACGATGGGTAAAAAGAAGGGTTACGTGATAAGCAATGTGGTTTTACTTCTCTTAAAGCCCGCAGTATGGGCTGGATAGTACTTTGGCGGTGGTTGTTCGGACATATGGCAGAATAGAGCTAATCTTACCCGGCGTCAAGGGCGTTAAAGCGATTTTGTCACTTTTGGAGGAGGAAAAGCGAGTTATCGAAGGTCTTGTGAATGTTGAAGGATTACCTAATCTCGAGAAGAAGTTACGTTGGTGGAAGGGCTACATTTGCAAATCTTATTAGCGTTAGCCAACTCTGTGTGATGCTTTAAAGGTTGCTGACAAAAATACATGTAATGTAGCGACCAAAACAACAACCTCGTTATGCGAGAAATTAGATCCACCAGATAGCTTCTTTATCATATGGACACCGTGTCGTAGGGCCTTGGTTAGCCGACTCGAGAGGATGTAAAGCTATGGTACAAGCGACTTGGGCTTAGCATGACTTCTGCTTGATATTCGACCAACTTATTTCTAGAAAATGGTGTCTGCAGCAGTTGCCACATTTGGTGGTCGAGGAAAATGTCTGTGGGGAGTGTCGAATAGGCGAAGCAGGCTTAGAGATTACTGTAGCCGATTCTGACAGTGGACACCACGAGGGGTTACGAACTACTACACATGGATTTAATGGGACCCGTCTGAGTAGAGAGCATAGGTACATGGGAGAAAGTATGTTTTTGTGTGTTGATGACTTTTCGAAGGTTAGCGTAGGTTGAGTTTCTCAAAGAAAATGCAAAAACCTTTGATGTGTTTAGGGCTTGGCGATACAAATCCAGAGAGAGAGAAAGAAGCCAACATCTTGGTTATTGGCTTGATCGTAGTGAGAATCGAGAATAACAAGTTCCAAAAATTTTGTGGTGAAGTGGGAATCGAACACGAGATACTCCGCGCTATCATTTCGCAGCGAATGGAATCGTGGAAAGGAAACGAGAACACTCCAAGAAATGGCCAGTGCATTATACTGCGTGCTAAGGATCTACCCGTAAAATTAGGAAGGCGGAGGCATTAACACGGCATGTCACATCCTGATCGGGTTCTGGCTCGGCCAGTCTTTCGTCGACATCACATGAGCGTAGCGGAAGGAAGCCAGGAATGTACCTCTTTCGTGTGTTTGGAAGTCGTGTTATATGCAGCCGGAAGTAGAGAACCGGCAGAAATTTGATGTTCGAAGTGATGAGAGGAATGTACCTAGGATACTCGGGAATAGCCGTGCTTTGAGAGTTTAAACAAGCGAACTCATATGGTTATGGAATACATAAATGTGAGTAGTGGATCGAGCGTCGTGTCGATAGATGAAGAAGACACCCCCAATTGTGAGCTCATCGGTCGCTTTCGCAGTCAAGATAATGAAGAGGATGAAGAATATGCCGGAATTGGAGAAGGAAATTGAACATTTGCCGAGTGAAAAGAATCGCCTGCCCGAGAACATATCATTGGTGAAGCTTGATCGAGGAATAACCACTTAGGGAGGAAGGACCAAAGGTCGTATGAAAAATGGCGGGGGTTGCTTGGAGAAACATGTTTTCACATCTGAAGTCGAACCAAAAGAGCGTGAAAACTGCATTCAGCTTTGATGAGTCTTGTTAGGGGAACTCCGTCGGGTCGGTTCGGTTAGGTTTTGGGCATTTTTGGAGCAAGAACCGACTGGTCGGTTCGGATGAATAGGCAAGAAACGGTTCGGTTCGATCGGTTCCTTCGTCGGTTCGATCGGTTCGGTTCGGTTCTCGGTTATTTTCGGTTCCGGTCGGTTCGGTTTTTTTCGGTTTTTTCGGTTATTTTCGGTTATTTTCGGTTCGGTTCTCGGTTATTTTAGAGTTCGGTTCGGTTATTTCGGTTATATATATATATATAATATTTTATTTTTTTAATTAAAAAAATTCAATCGGTTCGATTCGGTTCCCGAACGATGATTCGAAAATCGAACGAACCGAAATTTTCATTTTATTTTTAGAACGAAATCGGTTCGGTTCAATCGGTTCCTCAATTTGGTTATTTTTAGTTCGGTTCGAGATTCGGTTCGGTTGGATTGTATTTGTTGGAAGCACAATCTTTGGATCGCGAGGCTGCCGAGAAAGAGCTTCATTCAGTTTGATAAGAACGATGTGTGGGAACTTGTTCCGAGACCCTCTGGATGCAATATTATTGGCACTAAGTGGATCTTCAAGAATAAGATGGATGAGTCCGGGAATGTTACCAGAAACAAAGCTAGATTGGTTGCACAAGGTTATACACAGATTGAAGGTATTGACTTTGAAGAGACATTCGCGTGTGAGCTTGAAGCCAATCCGTCTACTCTTTTTCTACATCGCGTGTCTTGAAATTCAAACTCTTTCGGATGGATGTCAAGTGCTTTTCTTAATGGAATTGTTCGAGAGGTCTATGTTGAACAACCAAAAGTTTATTGATGCCCCGAAATCACGGCGTGTGTATAAACTAAAGAAGATACCAGCATGGTCTCAGCGAAGCTCGCGAGCTTGGTATGAACTTCGCCGTGTTCGATCAAAAATATGGACCTTTTCGAGGGGGAGTTGATAACACCTTATTCATAAAAAGGATAAGAACCCGGATGATGGTAGCTTCGAATATATATGTCGATGGCCTTAGTGTTCGGTGGGGTGTCGAGCCGCTTTGGTAAAAGCAGATTCGTTTCAACAAATGGGCGAGTCGAGATGAGTATGGTGGGAGGTGAAGTACTTTTGCGGGGTTCGGATTAATCAAATGGAAGATAGCATTTTCATCTCTCAAACCAATTATGCGAAGAACATGATGAAGAAGTTTGGATTGGAAACATCCCAAAATAAAAAGAACTCCGTTGGCGGCTCAGCAAAAGTTACCAGGATCGAATGGGAAAAGATGTTGATGAGAAACTCTATAGAAGCATGATCGGTAGTCTACTACACTCATTGTGAGAGTCGTCGGGATATAGCGCTCCGTGGGCGTGTGTATTAGATATCAAAGCCAATCCCAAGAAAGTCTTGAACATCGAGAATTCTCAGTATGTAAAGATACGTATAACCATGGACTCTTATATCTTTTTGGCCATGCCTCTCTTGTTGAATCTTTGTGATGTTGGTAGGCGAGGAAACACGGAGGATAGAAAAACTTTATACGGAATGTTTCTGTTGGAAATAATCTTGTCTGCAGTTGTGAAGCAAAATTCGGTGTCCACTCGCGGCGAAGGCTGAATATATGGCCGGCGGGGAAGCGGTTGTACTCAAGCGATTGGATGGGAAACAAATCTTTGGAAAATATGGTGTCAAGCCAGTCGAGGACTACTGCTTGTGACAACATAAGGAGTGCCATAGCATTTCCAAAATCGGTTGACATATAGATATACGACATCGCTTCATTAGGGAGTTGGTGGAAGATGGGAGTCGTCAGTTGGAACATATAGCGATGATAAACAAGCGGCCGATATTCTTACGAAGGGTTGCAGATGTTAATCGGTCGAATATCTGAAGGCAGCCTTGGGGTTGTGTGTAATGAACAAATAGCAATTAGCCAATTTATAACGCTGAATAGAAACCAAGTGTTATAACAAGCCCCGGATAAAAAGTGGCGCAGCCGGTTACTTTTGGAGAATTGGCGGTTTCTTGGGCACTGTTGTGCGCGCTCTTTTGAAAAGAGCGTGTGTTGAAGTTATTCTCTCTCCATTTCGCCCCACTAAACGCATTCATACACGATACTCTCATGATCCACCGCATCCTCATCCTCACAAACTACTTAATCAATCTACCGTCTTTCGAAGCCTCATATGTACTCACCATGTTGAATACTCGAAAACGCTAAAGCTTGAAAGGCTGTAGAAGGACTCGGGCGAGAACAGAACTGTCCTCTTGGGTAATTCCCTCCGTGGTGGGCGCCGGTTGAAGAAACCCAGCCAATCTCTACCATGGGGCTGGAAATTACAGTATAGCGAATGAGGCCAGTGACATCTGGGCGCGAAGTCAATTTCTTTGCCGAATCGGGTAGGTGTGGTTAATACTAGTTCGGATTGTCTAAAGTAGCAATCTCGAAGGTCAAAATTCCCGTAGAAAATCTCCCAGGTTTGTGCACGAGGATAATGTTGACGAAGATCGACCTATTGAAGTGGAAATTAGTGATGATGATGCAGATGTTAATCCATCGGTTAAACTGTCGTTCCATACGATGAAACAGAGTCATAAACGTGATACCCAGTCCTCCCGAAATTGACCTTGGCAGATTAACTATCCCAAGAAAGAGGAGAATCGAAGTCTTTGCCCAGCAGGGGGCCACGTGATTTGTTCGGAAGTCGCCTACCGACCTGCGGCCAGCTAAAGAAGATGATGACATTGTAATTGTCTCCGTCGACTCAGTCGAGAAGAAGAACTAAGTCGATCTTGCGGCCTCTAAAAGAAGAAAGAAAGGTTGAATTCGCGGGAGAAATCTCTAACTGCTTGAGAAGAATGTGGACTTAGATGATCTTGTGAGAAGATGGTGTGAGAAGAGAGAGAGAGAAGCGAAAGGGCAAACGAAGTACTGAAGGGAGGAGTGAAAAAGGGAACTCAAAGAAAAGAAAGGGGATTGAGATTCCCAAGAAAGGCGATGACTTTGTTATTGATGATGAGGAGTCCTCTGGGGAAGAGAGAAAGGGCCCTGGGAGTTCGAAGGGTAAATTGAGAGTCAATGACTCATGACCGTATCCTGATAGAAGAATTGCTAAAGGGAAGTAAAAGAAGCGGAGGTGATGGGTGAGTTATGGAAAGAACATCTTTGCCAAGATGGAAGTTAAGTATGTGCTGAGAATATTACGCCGGAGAGGTTTAAATGGGATCTTGGCCCGGCAATAATCGGACTTATATGGACATCATGGTGGCTGACTTAATGAAGGACATTAGACTCACGTTGGCCTAAAGCGAATCAGGAATTTGTGCATTTGCTGTCTGAGGGGATATTACTAAGCCGGGGGACTACGTGTTCCCTGAGTGAAGGCAGGGGATACGTCTTTAAATTTAGCCTTGATCGTCAACCGGCGTTATGGACTCGAGGATGGGCTCTGCTGGGTGCCTGCCGAGCTAGGGGACATCGTTGAAGAACTCGGCTGTGGAGCTCGGGCGTGGCGGCCAAAGAGGCGATTACAAGCTTCCTCTACGAAATGCAGTGCATTGTTACGTAAAGCTTATTGTAACCTTGTTCTACTCGAGCAACACAATGTTGTCGAGATTCTACTTGAGATCTTTTGTTTGTAATGGAGTTACGAGCACGGCTGAATATTAGGAAAGATAATATTTGATCAAGTGGTTGTCGCTCTCTAAATCAGAACAAAAAATTAAAACCCTGTGGGTTTCCCAAGCCTTATCTGACTGCGGTCGCAGCGTCGATGTTTGAGAAAAGGAAGATAGTCTGGTGAAGATACAATTATGAAGCCATAAATTTATCTTTTCGGTCTGAACACGTCCCGACACTTACCGTGTATTCTAACATTCAATATTTTGTTTAGCGTCCCCAGTTTTTATACTATATGTTAGTTCCAAGGATTTGCATGGTTGAACTTCGCTTTTGGCAGATTCAAGTTTAAGGCAAGTTTAATTTGGATCCTCAATAGCATATCCTTTAGCTAATTAGAAACAGCAGGTACACTCTTGGGCTTTCTCACATTATTGAAAGCCTTCTTTTTTAATAGAATAGAATATATTTCTATATTCGTATACATGTAATTCTTGTAGGCGGTTGTTTCGGGCCTTGAACCTCTTTATCTTCTTCATTAAATCGACAGCGATAAAGCATCCCGGTTCTAAATATATGCATGTTAAACCTGACTTCTTCAAACAATTACTTGCAATGTTGTCACTACCTGTTTAAGTTATTCTATTTCGCATTGTTACGAACAATGTTTCTCTTATAAACGAACCGCGTGTTTATTATGAATAAACGAACACGTGTTTATTATAAACTTTCAAATCTTGATGCGAGACTAGAAATTAAGTAAAAGACTTGAAAGAAAATACACCAGAGTTTTTACGTGGTCTCCCCAATTAAGCGTTTGTTTAGACTAATCGACTGCGAGCCACGAGAAATTTCAGCATAATAGAGGAAGAGCGAGATGCAAGATTTAACTGAAATAGTTGAGGTAATGCTACTAAGAGTCTTACAAAGCCACAAGCTATTTGGTGCAAAGAAAAACTAAGAAAGCTAAAGCCCTTTTATAGGACCAACTATTGAAACTAAACTCCTAAAGTTTAGATGTGGGACTTTAGCATAACTAAATTCAAGACATTTCTAACAAATCTCCACCTTGACTTGAATTCTTACCGTATTCGAATAACGACTTGATTTCCTCCAGACTAGCGCGAGATGCACTTTCTGATGCAAAATGTGCTTTCGAATAATGAAACAGATGTGTCAGGGCGTACCTGATAATACCGGTCTTAAATTGCAAATGTGGCTGCCTCGGAGGTTGCCACGCCACAGACAACTCAGCGGCTTCTGAATATTTAGTAAGTTCGAGGCCCGATCAGAAACTTGCTGTGGAGCTGGCCGTAAACATATCAGATGGGTTATCTGCAGTACCCACTTTGTTTACCTTGATTCTCTTCTCGCTCCTCAGGAAATGATATCTCACGTCAATGTGTTTGGTCCTCTCGTGATGAACTTGATCCCTGGTCAAGCATATTGCACTCAGTATCCGCAGTCTGCTTGACTAGCTTGGTCATGATGTAGTCCCAGATGCGATGACTAATCCTACGAATGAGATCCCTCCTTACTTGACTTACAGCCAGCCATATCTTTGCCTCGGTAGTAGACAAAGTCACGGTGAATACTTAATGTGACTTCAGCGGCGGGAACTACTAGAGAGTGAATACATGCCCGGTCATCGATCTTACCAGCATCGCATCTCAGCGTAGTCGGAAATATCCGGAAATAATATCTGCGACTATCACCGCCTCTTGAGATCATAAGATGTACCTCGAGATATCTAAATATCTTCCTGGCTGCAATGCTCCTTTCTGAGGTTCTCTATGAACCTACTATGGCTCTTGACATATTAATGCGAATCGGGTCTGAGTGCGGAACCATAGCATCACATCGAAGCTTCAGCGCACTAGCATAAGGAACACGTGACATGTATTAATTTTTCTTCGAGGCAGCTTGATGCGAAATGCCACCGATAAATGTGCATTAGAAGCGGTAGGAGGTATAAATAGGCTTTGTAGAAGCCATACCAAATCTTGATAGAATCTTCTCGATGTAGCCACTGCAGCTGACAGAAAACCCTGCAGGCTTCTATCTCTTGTAGATCTCCATTCCCAAACTTTTCTTGGCCGCACTTTAAATCCTTGCATGTCGAGCTTTGCACTAAGTAGTCCGCCCGACTTCTAAATGTCTAACTTATTGATTGCGGCGAAACGACATATCATCACACACTTGATACCCGTGTAAATGAATGATCATCTTTTTGACATGACTGTAGTATACCTGGCTATCATATGGACTCCTCGAATGCCCAATCTCGAGCATGTAGCTATCAAACTTCTTGTACATTGCCTCGGAGACTCTTTTCCAAACCGTACAAAAGATTTCTTGACACACGCAAAGATAGTCTTCCTTTTCGGGTTCTTGGAAACCATGGGTAGGTCGTATAAATCTCTTATTCACGACTTCTCCATATAGGAAAAGCTTGAGTCTTCACATCACAGTTGCTCGAAGCTCAATCACGATGTCTGTTATAGCGAAAGCACAACGGTAGGTATGTCGGCTACAAGTGAGAATATCTGCATTGTAGTCGCTCCGCCTGTTTGACTTAAACAACTCAGGCACTTATACTTGATCTCGCCGGTGGTGACAACCTTCGCTGCTTCTTGAAGAACCCTTTACCCAGTGGTGATGGAAAATAGATATAAGAGTATAAATACAAATCCATAATTCGAGAGTCTTAAAGTACTTACTACATTATTAAAAAATACATATAATTCTGATATATGAGCGAGTACTTACGGTGCGGCGGAGTAAATTCCACTAAAATTCCCTGCGGCTTCAAATTCGCAGCGTGAATTTATTCGACTCTTGTGTAATATGATACATTATGATATCTACAGTTGGTCGCGCTGGGAAGCGTTGAATCAATAACGATTTATGCTATTAGCGAGATGAACAAAACCAAAAATCGAAAAACTTCTTGGAGAATTTCGACGAGGCGGTATCTTGGGGTTTTGATGAAAAGCTTTGACAGTATGTCATAAAAACCTTTTTAAGAGTTTGCTTATATGGGGCTAGGTTAAAATAAGCAGATGCTTGACACGTTAAATGTTAGCTTGACTCGTTAACTCTATTAGTTAGTTAAGACACTAATGAGTTGCTAATAGGATTGAACACTATTTAATTAAGCTTAATTAAATAGTAATGAGTCGATATCGATAATCTTCGAGTTATTGATAAATCTTTAAATTACTCGAACGATTAAATAACTATTTAATTGATTCTATTTATTCAATCGATATTCTACATAAAATGTAGAACCGCCTTGAGAAATACATTTCTCAATTATCTACGATTCTCTTTAATTTCATACATGAAATATAACTTCAGCGTCATTGTATGTGTGTGACGCCCAGAGAGGCTCGAGATAGTAAGTTGTATAATAATAATTGACCCGATTACTATTATTATAAAGTTAATAATTAAAAGATCTAGCAATGCTGTAACACCCAAGTATCATGAGAACCAGCTAGTAATATACAATTACTAAGTTGAACTACTAAGTTAAATGTCGCATTTAACTTGGCCCGGTAAATGAATTGATACGCAATTGTCGCAGCGGGCATAATAAATGGAATCAGTGCCATTGATTTCGATACTCCCCTTTGCCCATGGGCGATTATCTTCTGATCTTTTTATCAAATCTCAGTCGTAGGCTAACCGCCAAAGTGTCTTAAGCATGACTCTTTACTCGAGTATGAATTGAATAAGCATTTATGCGTCCACATGCAACCCAGTCGATTACCCAGTGTGAGAGGCTGAGATCTTGTATATCGAGAGACGGATAAATCTAGATATATCGGCATCCCATCGTACGCTCGGCTGTGTGATGACATAATAAGTTATAATCATTTAAGGCGGATGTTTGGTCATAATAGTCAGAATACGAGCTTGTATAACCGCAGAGATAGTCGTATATCGTAGGTCTAAGAATTAGCCGAACCTAAAATTCTAAATAAATGTCATAGGACTTGCAGATATCGTATCTTATGAATTACATTTCGATGCATCTGACTCCCCGATCGCGGACCGGCGGCCGCAGTATTGATCTGATCTGTGAGCTAGTGTCAATCTTGATCCGCAATCAAAACACCGTATTAGTCATATGATCTTTGTCGCCCTAGCTATCGTCGACCCAGAGCCTTTTAGGCATCCTATGTTCTTAGGCTTGAAGAGGTGTAGTCACTTGATTAAATGTTGCATATACAGAAAACAAAAGGCTAACCTAGGGACTTAACCTTTCCTTAAATCGGATCTATTTACATATATATTATATGTAAATTTAAACATATAGACATAGCAAACAAATATATTAAAATATAAGAAGCGGTAATATTCAAATATTTGTTCACATATATGATAGATACATCACCGGCTCAGCTTAACTAGCTTACGGCTGCTGACGTCACATGCAAGACCTATATGTTCATTGCGTGCGCAAATCATGTTTTTCTGACTTAGTGGTTTAGTAAAAGGGAATTCGGCCGAATGACCTCTCTTTTACTACATGCTGACATCGCCTCCCCATCAGCGTATCACTATTCGGGTGATACTTTGATGCGTGCTTGGACTTGTGATGTCTTTCAAAGTTCTTAGCGAGCTATTGCTGATATTGTCAAAAAACAACTCATTTGGTCCTCGATGCTTCGTCTTCTGCCCGAAGTTCGGTCACGAATTTCTTTATCGACATCTTTCTTTAGCGAGCCGGGCCATTGCGATGTACTCGAGATGCGTAGTAGAATCGTACTTGATGCTCTGTTTGGAACTCCTCGAATCTTTGCTCCGCGTTGAGACAAAATACATACCCGGTAGTAGCGATGATCGTCTCTGTCGGTTTAGCGCGTCGGTGTACCCACTGTCCTTTGCTAACTCTTGTCTCCCGCAATTATACGAAAGCATCTTTAGTTATTTCGAGATGCCCGAAGATGCATTTCACTGCAATCGATTGGCTTTCACTAGATTAGCTTGGTATCTACTGGATTACGCTTAGTGCGCCAAAGGCCATCAGATTACAGTGCGCTGACATGGCACTCGTGATGGATCCTATAGCCGGAAAGGCGTAAGTTATGTTGTTCGTTACTGTTCATCTCAGCGTTAGTAGTGGGGCCAATTTGTGCTTTACAAAAAAGCCAATCAGAATCCTTAAAATATATCTTTAACTACACTTTTCTATTTTAGAGTTATCACTATTTATTTGACATAAATAATTAAATATTACACCTTTTATTCTTTTAAAATGATTCAGTTTCTAATTTTAATATGTTGACTTTTTAAACATTAATCTTAAATATATATTTTTCCCAAACATATATAACTCACTTTATTAGAAAAAAAGTTCTTACAAAAATAGTAACATATAAATTTGAAATTTGATAAGATAACTTCTAGTAATAATATTAATCGTATTTTTATTCCTAGATCGTGATTATGCCAACACCTTTTTTAGAATGACTTTTGAGCTCTTTGAAATTGACCGGTCTCTATCTAACTTTGATTTTAAATATTTTTAATATTTTATGAAAAATATATTCAATATTATTCATTTTATTTTCTTATTAATAATATAATTTTGACTGAATTAAAGTTGTGAAGCCGAATTAAATAACATATTAATGTCGTTAAAATTTTACATTGTACTTTTTATATTTTATTTTTTCCATTTCAAATTAATAGATTTTCTCATTTTTTGAGACACGACTTTAATCATTAATTACTTTTTATATATATTATGAAAAATTATAATAAAATAATATTATGAAAATATTTTTAAAAACGAATTCAATAATATTAATTTTATATTTTTTGGGTTAGTGAATAAAAATTTATTTGTGATTAAAGTATTGATATAAAATTTGAAAACGTCAATTAATTTAAAATATAAAGAGTATCTTTCAAAAATTACACTAAATGATTAGTAATGAATTACCAAACGAAAAGGAATGTCAAGTTGTCAACAAAACTACCATCTTGATATTTCAATTCAACCATTAATTTACTACAAAACATAACCGAATCCATAACTGTTATTGATAATAAATCACTCATCATTCATCAAACATACTAATACATATATTTTTCATTTCCCTCATACTTGAATAACTTTCTTAAACGAAGTAAGCTTCCTAGTTTTCTCTCCAAATGGCTTGTCATATACTTCAGCCTGGTACTGGTTTGATGTTTCCCCATCTTTAGCGGAGATGTAAAGCCTGTAATTCATTCCTGCAACCACTTGTTGTTCTCCGCACTGACGGTTTCGAAAGCGAGTTTGTTTGAAAACGCTTTGTTGTGTTCATCGATGGCGGGTGTCGATTTCGATAATGTAATCGCTGGGTTCTTGAATTTAGTTCGAATCCTCCCTCTGAGTTTAAAACACTGAGTGAGGCTGCGGAGGAGATGGAAGATGAGGATGGTGAGGAGGAGGAGGAGAAAGAGGGGGGTGAGAGTTGAGGTAGGCGATTAGTTTTTTTTAGGGGGGTGGGGGTGGGGTGGGGGTGAAATGTTTTGAGTCACGAAGAATGAAATTTATGAAATATGGGTTGGGTATATATACGAGTATCGTTGAATGATAGGTGTGAAAAACCGCTTGACAATAGGTTGTCATGAAATCTAATTGTTTAATTGTAGTACTCCGTAACATTCAACATAGATTTTCAATATATATTTCTAGAATGAGCTCATTAATTTTTCAAAATTAATTGTTATTTTAATTTTTTATATAAAATCAGATTTTTATTTATTTATTTATATTTTACTTTTTAGAAGACTCATATTAATTGTTTGATTTATTGTGTTGAGAATTTGATTAAATAATCTAAAAGTTCACATGTGAGTGTTCGGTATTGAAAAAAAAAAGCTCACTACTTTATAAACCAAGGAGCTACTCCACCTAATTTATACGATGATTTTAATTTAAACATACAATTTTCACTTACGTCTTGTCTTGTTAAATACATCTTAAATACTTACTTCCACCCAGTTAAGCCCTTGTAATTTGCAATGGTTTTGTAAAAACAATTTTCTCTCTCTTTCAACTTCTAATATAAACCATACAATTCTTTATATCCAATTATTTTCATTTCATTATTTTTTTTATATAACACTGACCCACTTGTTTCATATTCAATATGTTGAATAAATTAAAACACTTCTTTCATTCACTTCAATTCAACACAATTATTCAACACACCATTACACCAACTAAACACTCATTTTGGTGTTTGAGCATAGCCAGGATTAGATAGTTCAGCGATTGGTTTCAAAATTATTAGGATGGTATCTTCTTGGACTTATGAAGTGTGTTTGTAATCTTTGGATGGTTAACTTAGTAAATAAATTATTTAAAGGAATGCCGCAGAATGACTTATATGAGTCAACAAATGTCAACTTGATTTCTCGAGAAATGTGTAAATACGTCCCAGAGAAAATTGAAAAACTAACACTGTTTGACCCGATTATTTAATTTTAGCATTCATTTTATTTTTCTTTAATCTAAATAATATATACCTTTTAAAAAGATAAAATTGCCCTCAAACACTTTCTTAGCAATTTTAACCTCTTTCTTCTTCTTTTTCTTAACCCCAACCTCTTTTCTTATTTAAAAGTAGGTTGAAGTGTTGAGTTGAAAGAGCTATTTTCGGAGATATTCGCGTCGGCTTGATATTTCACGTCGACTTTATGCGAGGCCGATCATGACGCTTAGATAGAGTTGCAATTTTCGGTTGCTACTGGAGACAAATCGGCCCCTCGGTCGGTTGCTGGAGGGGCCAATCCCAGAGGCCGATCTGGCGTGTTGGGGTGATATTTTTTAGGCGGTTTTCAGCTCGTTTGAGACGTAGAAGGTCCCTAGTTAGGTGATAACTTTGTCTATATAGAGAGGTGCCTTGTCTGTGAGTTTTGTATCACAAAAATGATCATTCTAAACAATTCTTGAGAGAATATTATTGAATGTCGTAAATGTATTGTGAGGCATTATTGAGAATAATGTCTCCCTAAAGTATTACCGATTGAGGGAACACAGTTTGATAGATGATTGTAACAATCTTCCGAATTTGGTTTTAGTGGATTTATCTTGTCAACTGATGCGATACCTTTCACGACTGAAGGGAACTGTATAAAATGGTAATAGATTTACTTTTAAATATTTATTTATACGTTATTATTGTTTGATTAGATTTGGTGATTGAATAGACACTTGAAATCTGGCAATGAAGGTGTTACCGCGTTTGCAAATATTACAACGAGCTTCAGAGAATGGAGGAGGTTGAAAAGAGGCACAGGGACCAGTAGATTCATCTCATTGTGCTGCGGAGAGCAGCTGTAACTAGAATTGGTTTAGGGAATAAGACACAGTTTTGTTATTTACTTCACCTTGGACTTGATACTGTATCAACTTCTCATAAATGGTACTAGGCATATTTAATATATAGAAGGAGACGCTATAGGTAAGCTTTCACGCAGTGGTAAAAGCGACCCGACCTCGATTGTTGTTTCCTGTGGTTATCTTTCAACTTTTTAAGTTGATTATTAGAAACGGGCTTGAAGACATCGAACCACTTAACTCTTGAGGAGAAAATGGGACTCGTCTTTACGTGCAGTTGATGAACATACCATTGCGTATCGAAGCTTTTTTATTTTCAGATTTAATCATTCTTAAAAGGTAATAATGACATTTTTTATTCAAGTTTTATTTTCTTGCATTAATTGTGATTATCGTCAAATTTGGATTGTTTAGGTTGAATTTGATTAGGTAGATTTCTTGTCGGCCTTCAAAAGGAAAATTGATGGTCGGGCTTGAGGCGGGGATTCACGTTATTTGCTTTTATTTGAATGAGGCGACCATTCATAGTTGAATTCTCCAAGTCAAATCCTTCCGTTAGCAAAAATCAATTCTACCGGATACAACGATTATCTTCTTATTTTCACAGCGTTGAAATAAATGATTGAGCGGCAATGCGGCGATGTGCAAAGGCATGGGGCTACTCGAGGTGCCGGCGCCCCAGTGGCAGCACTAGAAGCACTTTTCGCGCTCGTGGCGAAGCACGAGGACAATGTAACAGTCTAGCAACCAGCGGGGCCCGGGAGCGATGCGATAGCGTATCTTCTTTAAATAAATTCATCGATACTTTATAATGAATATGCTATAGATGAACTGAATTGTGTTGGCTTTTTGTGGGATACTAACATTATTTATTTGTTTAGATTTAATTGAGTTATCTTTCTTTTTAATTTCAATTTTAATATTCTTGTGGTTAATTTTTGAAGTTTTATAGAATTAACAGTGTTTTATGAAGCATACTCTCATTTGCGATGTATATTTTTTAAAAATTTAAAAATAACCATGTTCATTTATAATTGATATAATGTTCTTGCATAGTCCGTAGTGTTTCAATATCTCTTTTTACATAAGTTAAATTGAGGTATAAAATAGTGTGTGGTAGGCCGAGATTTAGGGATATATAACATATAGGTTTGCTTTTCTTCACAATTTGAGTAAAACATTTATGGTCATTTTCTAATTGGGTGAATGATATATTGTTCATCTTTCATTACATCCATCCCTCTTCCTTTCTACATTTATACTTCAAGCTAACTTAACTTTCTTTTCGAGTTGCGGATATTCTGGCGATTCTAGTCCCAGGTAAATCCTTTTTGTCTTTGTTGATTTTAATTATACCAATTAAATACACTTCACTTTTTGTAGATGATTTGCATACCTTATTGATGTTTAGCCACGTTCGGGTATTTTAATTATATCAGTTAAAAAGGAAGTTTAGTTTTTATGTTGTTTGATGACTTAGCTACTGCACATATCTCATTTTATTAGGAGATTTGATTATTTTTGCGTTCGGCTGTGTCTTTTTAAGCTTTTTGATTTGCATAACTTTTTTTGTCATTTGTAATTGGAGATTACATTGTCTTGATTATCTTAAAACCAGGCTTTATTGATTTGAATGGCTTGCCTTGCTTAATATTTCAGGTATGTGAGATGCCTTTATGCACAGATTAAAGAAAACGCAAATCCATGTCGTATATGCTCAGGACATATTTACCACTTAGTTGATGAATGAAAATTTTACGAGATAATTTTCACACGTATGCTTCGTTGATAATTGAGTTTATTGTAGTGTACCTTTCCGACTTAATTTTTTCCTGATAAAAATTAATAATGACTAAACACTTTTGGGATCAACTGTCATGAATCTCTTGTTTTTGGTACGAGAGTCGATGGTGTTAGATATTACTTTATGTAATTAGGAAGTTCATTATGTCGGTTGATTGACCGGCGTAGACACTCTGATTGAAGCCATAAATTTATCTTTTCACCTCTGAGCACGTCCCGGCTTAACCGTGTGTTTTCTAACGTTGATCTTTTTGTTTGCATGACGTCCCAAAGTTTTTATACCTATATGTTAGTTCCAAGGGTTTGCATCGTTGAACTTCTTTTTGGCAAAAGATTCAAGTTTAAGGGAAGTTTGATTTGGATCCTCATCTTATATCCTTTAGCTAACTAAGAAACAACCAAGTGCACTCTAAGGCTTTCTCTATTATTGAAAGCCTTCCTTTTATTAGAATAGAAAATATTTCTATATTCTCGTATACATGTAATTCTTGTAGAAGGTTATTTCAGGCCTTGGTTATAACATCTTCTTCATTAAATACGACAACGATAAAGCGTCCGGTTCTATATATATGCATATTAAACATGACTTCTTGAGCAATTGCTTGCAATGTTGCCGCTTCTGTTCGGTTATTCTATTTCGCGTTGTTACGAGCAAATATTTTCTCTGTTATAACGAACACGTATTTATTATAGCAGTGATGTCTGAGACTAGAATTAAGTAAAAAGACTTGAAGAAAATATACGGAAGTTTTTCACGTGGTATCTAAAATAAGCGTTTGTTTGTACTAATAATCGCTCATGAGCCACTAGAATTCAGTATAAGCAGGATGGAGGCAGTTCACAATTTTCTTGAAATAGTTGAGTAATGCTACTAAAGTCTTAAAGCCCTGAGCTATTTGGTCTGAAAAAACTAAGAAAGCTAAAGCCGCTTATAGGACCAAGCTAGTAAAACTAAACTCCTAAAGTTTAGATGTAGGACTTTAACATAACTCAATTCAAGACATTTCTAATAAATTTCCACCTTGACTTGAATTCTTCTGGATGCGGATAACCCGAGGAAAAATAGTTTCCTCCCAGACTAGCACGGATGTACTTCTGATACCAAATGTACTCAGATAATGAACAGATGTGCCAGACGTACACAATGTAGCGAATCTTGAGAATTGCGAGCGTGACTGCGCGCCGGAGGTTGCCACGCGCGGGGCAGCTGACATCTCTGAATATTTATGAAGTTAAGGCAATCCACGGAAGCTTACTGCGTGGAACCGGCCGTAAACATATCCAAGCGGGTTATACGCGGTACCCCACTTTGTTTACCTTGATTCTCTTACCGCTCTTGAGGAAATGATATCTGGCGTCGATAATGTTTGGTCCTCTGCGTGATAGACGATCACTGGTAAAGCATATTGTATTTATCCTGATACCGCAATAGCTTGGTCATGATGTAGTCCCCGAATGGGTGACTAATCCTCTCGGCAGTCCTCGCCGCGGCTTACAGCCGAAGCCATATACTCACGCACCGGTAGTAGACAAAGTCGTGGTGAATTTGCCGTAGCCTCAACTCCTGATAGAACCACCAGAGTGAACACATAATAGTCGGTCATCGTCTTACATTGTCAGCATCTCAGCGTAGTCAGAATATCGAAATATCTGGCTGACTATCGCTACCCATGCTTAAGACCAGCGTCGGATGTGCCTTTGAGATATCTGAATATCTTAATAGCTTTGCGATACTCCTTTCGGGCTCCCATGAACTCTTAACTTAATAGCGGCGGCATGTCTGCGAATCGGGTCTAGTCTTGAGACCATAGTATACGTCAGCTTCCAAGCTACCTGCTAGCATAAAGGAACACATGACGTATTCACTTTTCTTCGGAAGCGACAGGTCTGAATGCCACCGATAAGTAATGCGTTAGAAGCACTAGGAGTATCGATAGGCTTTCTTGAGAACCCTGCGAATCTTGATAGAATGTACGGATGTAGCCGCTGCAGCTGACAAAGAAAAGCTTCCTCGACCACATCTCTTGTAGATCTCCGTTCAGAATCTTCTTAGCGCGCCTAAATCCGCTTCATATCAGGCACTGCTTGTGAGTAGTCCGCTTGACTTAGAGATGTCGACTTGTTATTTGCCATTGCTGGCTTGTATCATACATCTGATACCATGTAAATCAATGATCCATCTTTGACCTTGTTGTAGTATACCTGACTATCATATGGACTCCTCAAATACCCGATCCTACGAGCATGTAGCTATCAAACTTCTTGTACGGTACTTACCGGAGGCCCATTTTGAACCACAAGATTCTTGACACACAAACATAGGCTTCTTACCGGGTTCTTGAAACCGTCGGCGGTCATATAAATCTCTTCGACTCTCCATATAGGAAAGCGATCTTCGCATCCCAGTTGCTCGAAGCTCCAAATCACGATGTCGCTTCAACTATATGAAACTTACCATGAAGTATGTCTATTCTGAGTGAGAATATCTGCATTTAATAGTCCATCCCTCTCTTTGACTTAAATCTCTGTAACCAACTCGGGCCTTATGCTTGATCTCTAAATTTAGTGACAACTTTTCCTTCTTTTTGAACAACATTTGCAAGTGACAACCTTTCTTCTCTTTGGTTTTTACGGCCAAGCTCCCAAGTACGATTCTTTTGAAGTGACTCCGTCTAAGTAAATGGCGGCCGAGCCATTGGGCCAGAACTTCGATGCTTGGTAACCGCTTCTTTATAAAAAGTTGGCTTATGAAGATCAACTTCTCTACTGACACAGCAAAGCAAGGCGAATATCCTCGTATCCGTACCTCGTGGGAGGCGCTCAATGGTTGTTAACACAAGGCGATCACAGGCCAAACTCGATGTTGCCGAGGTGGAGCAGATGATGCTGCACTGCAGATGTGGCCGAGCGTCAGCCTCCACGTCTATAGCCAGGTCCTCTGCTCGCTGTACCGACACCATCTTCATCTTCACCTTAGGCTACAATGATGCGAGACTAGGAATTAAGTAAAAAGACTTTAAAAGAAAATACATGGAATTTTTTAAGTGGTATCTGAACAAAAGCGTTTGTTTTGGACTAATCATTGTGAGCTACCGAAATTTCACTATAACGAGAGGGAGGAGCAGTGCAAG
The DNA here is from genome assembly GCA_019722365.1 of Lithospermum erythrorhizon. Taxonomy (NCBI): domain Eukaryota; kingdom Viridiplantae; phylum Streptophyta; class Magnoliopsida; order Boraginales; family Boraginaceae; genus Lithospermum; species Lithospermum erythrorhizon. Next base: position 107,800 of record JADFUC010002231.1, on the reverse strand, counting down.
GTTTTCTTGAAATAGTTGAGGTAATGCTACTGAGAGTCTTACAAAGCCCTGGTGCAAAAGAAAAAAGCTAAGAAAGGTAAAGCCTTTTATAGGACCCGGTATTGAAACTAAACTCTAACATTAAAATGTGAGACTTTAGCATAACTAAATTCAAGGCATTCTAACACTCTCATTGACAGCCTCTCAGTATATTAACTTGCCTTGTGAACAGATATAGTGGAGATATTATCCCCAGAGGTCAGAATATTCGAGCATATTGTTTTGTCATTGAAACAGAATCAGAGAAGGCATTAGAAGTACTCTTAACCCTTTCTATCTGAATGGCATAATATCATCATACATCCCTTTAGTTCACATTTTTCATGTTACATCAAATGTTATGAATTTCATTTTTTTCTATAGGGGATTGTTTAGCTCTACACTTATGTGTCTTATTTCATTACATTTTAATCATGTGTCATTATTATTAGAGATATTTTGCAGATTCTTTAAGTCTAATCGATAGTTTAGTTCTAATATTAGCATAGTTGACCTGTGGAATTGTGCATAAATGTTGTTGGTGTTTCTTTAGGCATCAATTTTCCAATACATCAGGTTTGTATCAATCTTGTTACATCAAATGTTATCGAGTCGAACCCATTGCCTTGTAGAAATGTTATGAATGACATTCTTTTTCTCTAGGGTTCTTTAGGTATCATTCTTCGAGGCAGGAGGAAGTCAAATCCTCCGGTGATTCTGCAAGTGCTAAGCCTTATAAAAATATCGAGAAAGATGGAAGTGATATTCCCATCTCCTCATCCTCGGGAAATGGGAAACAAGAATCAGTTGTAACTCCTACTCCTTGTGAAGCTGATGAGAAAGATGCCTCAAAGCCTACCAGTAACTCGAGTACTAAATGGGACGATTCTGTGGAGAAAGATGCGTCTAAGGCTAGACAAAAGTGGAGCAGCTCGTGAACTAACTGGGACGAATTAGTTGAGAAGCTCTTCAAGAAGGACAAGTATGAGGATTTGAAACTGAATCAAATGCATCCACTAATGAAATCAAGCTTAGCCTAATTGTTATTATGAGCTTCTAGCCTAATGATTATTAGAGTGTCGATATGAAGTCTTGGAGTTCGGTGTAGTCTTATAAAAACGTTAACTTCGCCAAAGAAGAAAAAAAAGAAAAAAGCAGCGTCATTAATGAATAACATTGATTTAACAGGTGCTGCTTCCTTTTTTAGGTAATTTTTTTTTCATATTACGAAAGAATATAAACTTTCAATCAAGAAGAGAAAGAAGTGTATAAACTTTTAGTTTCATTCTTTTTGAATTTGTATATTTGTGTGTGAAATTAATTGTCACACTCATGTCTTCAAAAACGTACAACAATGTAAAAAAAGAGAGTAGAAAAATGCATTTTCTTTATAACAATTAGCTTATTAATATAATTGTTAAAATCCATTTAGATCACGTAATCTACTATAGAATTTGACGGGCCGTTTTCACTAGTATACAAAGAGATAATCATCATCGCATTTTTTTCCCTAACAACGATGATCATGTACTTTCACATTTTAATGCACTGCTCTAGATTCTAGAAGGAGTACTATAGTTCAGAAGTTTTTTTCAACCCTTTGAACGATTGAAAAGGATGGATTGAGATATTATAAAGGCAATTTTGCATGGACCTCTATTATTATTGGACAACGGATATGCTTGCGTGTTGCTATATATAAAGAATAAATTTAAAAATATTATGTCAATGACTTTCATTTCGGGTTTAAATTCCAGTATTTCGATTTTAAAGTGTTAGATTCCCTCACCCAATTTCCGACAATTGGCAAATTTGGTCAACGTCAAAATGACCGTCAAAACACTAACTCCGTGGGGAGGTATTTTAGTCAATTAGTAATTTTAGTGAAATGACAATTTTGTCGTAATAAAACTTCACTGCTACTATGACACCTGAATAGGAGGCAAAATAGTCATTTCACACATGTGTGCAAATAGGGGGCAAAATAGTCATTTCACAATAGCTATTAGTGTTTTAACGGCCATTTTGGCCGTCAGCAAACCGAAGGTGGCCAGTGATGGAGATGGAGCACGTTAAAAGAGCTGAGGTGATGGGAAGCCGAGACCGATGATGTTCTTTCTAAAAAACTCTATAAAAACTTTTCATTTGTTAACGTCACGATGTCACGATATTGTCGATTTTTTAAATATTTGATATATTTTTTATGTTTAATTCGAAATCATTTTAAAATTGTGTAAAAAATTACACTCCGATCCTTCGATTTTTTGTAATTAATATTATTATTTTTTGAAGTAATACTTTGATCATAAATAACTCTTTAAAGATAAGATGAAAAATTACGATGATTAAATTTTTTTTTAAAAGATCATTAGTATAAATTTAATAGCACTACCAGGTTACTTTTTGTGGATAATATTTATTTTATTTTCTAGTATATTTTATTTCAAGTATACTTTTATTAGTAATATTACTTAAATTATTAATATATTATTATTAATAGATATTCAAAAAATAATAAGTTTTATAAACTTAAATAATATATGTCAATCAGGTATGTAATAATATTTTTTAGTAAGATATTAGTAATATAATATTAACATCCAAAATTACATTATTAGAATAATAATCAATCAAATACAATTATACTTGACGAATAGATAATTAGTTTCAAAAGATGAAAGATGCTTGATTTAAGCATCACCGTCTCTTTCTCTGACTAAAAAAGAGGAAAAGAATTTTTTTTACATAACACGTTAATCATATTAACATGTTACGAACCTCTTGATTCTTCGTATTGACTAACGGGGAACACATGATGCGTCACGAGGAGCATCTCGGACATCGTTAAATACTTTTCGGTGCGCCGCGGCGTCGAGCGTGGGTCGATCCTGGCGGCGGCGTAATTGTTCTTGAATCGAGTCGTGTCTCGTGTTGTGGGGTTCACGCGGCTATCTTTGTGTATGGGGTAGCTACGGACGTCACGGCCTTTGTCTCGGATAACCTCCCAGCATTGGTGATGAATTTAGCGATGCGGGGCGTAGCCGCCGTTGGCGTATCAACGTATTACTTTAAATTGGACACCTATGATACATAAAATGGAGTCGTTATGGGACAACAAATTAATAGCCTTTTGAGATAATATCGAAGATGGCCTAGTGGTTAGGAGGCTTCCCGGTGACTTAGAGGTCTAGTTTGATTAAATTGTAAGGGGTGGGTGGGTTTAAAACGAGACACATGATCTATAATGATAATATTAAAGAAAATAATTTGGTATTCGACTTCTTTATATGATTTTTTATTCTGGCATAAAGTTGGAAGAGAATGAAAAAAAATTTCTTTGTAACATGGCCCATGTCATGATTTAGGATATTTAGTGTCTTGAATTTAAGTTCATGGAGCAGTGGAAATTATTAGGAATCTATTTTCATTATATGACATTATCATTGTTGTTAAAGAAACTAAATTATTAATAATTAACATTTATTATGATTCAAATAATTAATTAATAATAATAATAATAACTTAATTTATCGATCTTGTGATTGTTACACGTGCGGCCAGTGTAATTAATTTTTGGTTTAGCAGGTGCTCATTTAAAAATCGATGATACATTAAATATCGACAGATTAAATTAAACTTGTCACAAATCTATCCTATATATAATGTGGGAAGCCAAAATAGTTTTGTGAAGCTTAGAAGGTTCTCTGTTATCAAGTGTGACGTTATATTTATTTGAAATTGGATATATGATCTTGTGCGTTATCATGTCTTAATTTGTCGTAAATGGTTAAAAATTTACTCATTAATATATAGGTAGATTAATAACTACTCTGCCAAATAAATTTAAGGGTGGTTATTTTTTAAGTTGATTATTAAAATTGGACAAGTGGTTATTAAATAGTGAATAAATACACATTATATGCGTATAGTTATAGAAGTATATTTGTCGCGTAAGTATAACCGGTTTTCAATGACATAAAACTTTGGCCTTAGACATTATATAGGGGTAGTCATAACAATTACAATAATTTTACCAAAGTCTGAGATATACTACATATTAATTTGTCATTTGTAAATTGTGACAAATATCGGGGAATGTAGCATTGTAATCAGAATTGGAATAAAGATATATATCAATGGCAAAATTGAGATGTCGTAGAATCTGGCACATTACTTCAATAATTTGATGTGCTCGACTGAAATATATTGACAATTGATCATAGTATCATCGAATTATTTATTTTTATGTCGGTTAAATTGGTATAATATAAATTTTTGTGGATGTTAGTATATAAAATTCATATATGTATTGAATTAAATAACAACAATAATAATAATAATAATAATTCTACACCAGGCATATGATTATTTAAATAATACATATTATAATAATAATAATAATAGTTCTACATAATAATATATAATAATAACTCTACAAGCATATGATTATTTAATTAATATCTATTATAATAATATTAAAAATAGGTCTACATAGAATATCTTATTATTTAGTAATATTTAATTCCTATTAGAACTCATGAGTTATCAATTAAAGAGATGGAATTATTAATTAAAAAGATCATATTTTTAAGAGAAGGAAATGAATTTAGTAATTAATAGTATGAAAAAAGCGAAAAAGCCTTGGCATTAAATGCTTTTATATATATTAATTATTCGATAATGACTATATACATTTTGTTTTCAAAGGAAATTTGATCAACTATGGCGTTCAATGCGTTTAATTTTTTAATTCATCCCGCCCCTTGTGACATTGCAAATAAAGTTTGAAAATCATTGAGGTCTGGAGTTTGACACTGCCAGACTTAACATTTTTAATATCAGAATTGTTTTTACTAATTTTGTTTGGATCAGACAGACAGAGTAGGGCCTTACACATCACGCAGACCACCCGTCCCAAATGCTAGTATAACTTTTATTAGATGATTTACTCTTTAGAAATAGAAAGCCATTTTAGATTGAATATAATTATTTTAAATAATGTACTTTATTTTCAGCTCTGTTTTTTCGATTGTAAACACATCTGTTTTTTGTTGTTTTTAATAACTAAGTATAATACATTTTTTATACCTTTTTTACTTTTACATTGTTTTAGTGTCTAACGATTCTATTTTTATTTGTTTTTCAATATTTGTATTTAAATTCTTGAAGTACAAGATAAACAAACACTTTCATGCAAATTTTAGCCATTTACTTCTTTATAATTATAGTAACTAAATTGAAAAAATAATACTCCGTAATATTATGTTAGAAATTAAAATGAGTCTTTATCTAAGATGAATCTAGTTACATTTTTGTGTTAACATTTCCAAAATATACTAATTTTCAAACATTATGTAGTCTCGATTTTAAAAAGTTTAGTCCTATATATATATAGTAGGAAACGCAATAAAACATAATTATTATGAGGACCCATTTTTTTAATTTTTCTCCGAACCTCCGAAATGTTAGAATCGACACTGCATAAGCACAATATTTAAGTGGAGTCCGCTACGATCCATACTACGTTATTAACAATTCGTCCCTCTATCGTTCACTTCATAAGCATCTCAACGACATAATTTATTTGAGGCAATTGGGTTGATTGTCCTCTGATCTCTAGGTGGGTGACGGAAATAATCAATAATTGTGGCCTTAGTTTATTCCAACATGGCATATACATCCACATCAAAATAGATAAATATATAATTTATGGAGGTTACCGAACCAGAGATAGATAGTTGGCAATGATAGGTGCTTAAGAAAGAAACAAAGGATTCGGGGATCGCGTAAAATATAAAGTAAGTTCGAGGATCGCATAAAATATAAAGGAGTAATAAAATGCAGTCTCGGCCCATGACCAAATTCTTTTGTGAATTTTTACCTGTTGATTTTTATTTGATATATATTCGTCTTTCAACTAATAATTGCCCATAAAAAGTTAAAGCCAGTCTCTTTTCTATTAATTCTTTTAGAAATTCTCAGGAACTTTTTCATGTTAGTCTCATGTTGTAAATCATTGTCATTGTGATAAAATCAATTGCCATCAATTCAGATTTCAGGAGTAGAAGTAGGTTTGAATCCTTTGAGTTGGGGCTAAAAAATAGTCGGTTGTATATTACTTCCTCCATTTCAAATTAATTAAATTTTGAAATTTCGCGTGAAACTTGTGTATGAGTATTTTTATACGCTAACTTAAAAAATATAAAATTAATATCAATGGATTCATTTTTAAAAATGTTTCATAATATTATTTTTTATAATTTTTCATTATATATATAAAAATGTGTCGTTAAAATTAGTATCTCGAAAAGTGATAAAGTCAATTAATTTGAAATGAGAATAGGATTCTATACCTAATACATCAATCAATAAATAAAAAACCTACAAGTATCTAGCTAGTTGACAATATTTAGATTGCCGGGTCTTAGTAAGACGTCCAAGAAAGTCTTCTAGGCAAAGTCATCCAAGTTTAAGATATAAATATAAATATAAATATTAAAATCATATAGTCGGAGACCATGGCGTCTCTAAATTCAATTTTTTTTCTATTGAATTAGACTTATACATATACATACCTCTATATATTGATGTAGTAAAAACTCCATAGCCATCCAAGTTCATTTTATCATACACAACTTGATTCAAGAAATATCATGGATACATCACAACTTCAATTGATTTCAACAAAGATCATTAAGCCCTCCTTTTCCACCCCACCACCCCCTCAAAAGTACAAGCTTGGCCTCATCGATCAACTATTAAATAACGTATACATACCCATAGCTTTCTTCTACCCACACAACCCCAATAATGCGTCCATTAACATCCCATCTCTTCTTGAAAATTCACTCTCCAAAGTTCTAGCTTCATACTACCCCTTGGCTGGAAAAGAAGTTGACAACCTTAACATTGATTGCACGGAAATGGGGGCCACCTTAATTGAAGCTAGTGTTGATTGCAAGATGTCCCATATTTTAAGTCAACCTTATGTAAATGCCCAAGATGTTATATTTCCTAGTGGCTTAAACTGGAGATTTAAGCCTAATGAAAGTCTAATCGTTGCTCAACTTACACACTTCGCTTGCGGAGGAATAGCAATTAGCTTGTGCATGTCTCACAAAGTAAGTGATGCTCAAACGTTGTGTAATTTCGCTCGCGATTGGGCCTTCGTCACCAAAGAAACAGGTATTATTATAGCGTTCATTTTATTTGATATCTATCGTATATATCTGAATCATAGATTTACGAAATAAAAATATTTAAAAATATATCATTAAATTGATAACTACATTTATGATTTAGATATAAAGTTCACTCGAGTCTCGAATAAAAATGCCTAATATCAAATGTGACTATCACCATCATGCTAGATTTACCCAAAAAAATAAAATGAAAGAGCTAATATATTTGAATGTCTAAATGGAATTAATTTGCTTGGTTCATGCAGGTCAACAAAACTCATCACCATCTCCTCAACTCAACGCTGCAACAATTATCCCTCCATTTGATGATCCATCAGTCAAACCAGTATTTGGGATGTTTCTAGAACAAGAACATTGCATATCCAAAAGATTTGTTTTCAACTCTTCAAAATTAAGTCAACTCAAAGCTAAAATTTCATCTCAAACAGGAATAACAAATCCTACTCGTGTTGAAGTTGTGACTGCCCTCATTCACAAATGTGCTTATGAAGCTGCATTAAAAGTGTATCCAAATTCAAACAAAATCCCAATTTTTGTACAAGTTGTTAACATGCGTCCTGTAATCAACCCTCCACTTTCATCAAATTTCGTTGGAAACCTTGCTAATTACTTTGGTGTACCATTTCCTGAAGACAAAGATTCGACATTTGTAAGATTAGTTAGCGATTTACGTGGGGCGAAAGTTGGATTCTATGAGAAATTTAAGGAGGTAACTGCAAATGAATTCAGGGAAGAAATTCTTAAGTCAGTGGAATATATGAAGGTGATTAGTGCTGGTGAGTCTAATTTGGAACAATATATTTGTACAAGTATGTGTAGGTTTCCATTTTATGATATGGATTTTGGGTGGGGGAAGCCCCAAAGAGTGAGCTTCGCGGCGGCTCCGTTTAAGAACTTTGTCATTTTGATGGATGATCGAAATGGAGATGGAGTTGAAGCATTTGTTCCATTGGAAGATAAGATCATGTATGTGTTTGAAAAGGATCCAGAGCTTCTCCCGTATGCATCTTCTGGTTAAAGTTTATAGGATCTCATTTTGATAATAAAATGTTGTGTGATAACGTTAAAATTGTGTTCAAGAATAATAATACATGTATATCTATTTTGCAGCATTGAATAAATAAGACATGTTTCATTGTGCACTGATTAAGACTTTGTATATTTTCTTTTTGACACTGACAATCTTTAATTCACTTTTAAAAAAAATCATATTCTCTTATTTGAACGTATTAGTTGGCCTAGACGCCTAAAAAATACCAATACCAACTCAATATTGTATAGTACCAATGTGATCTAGAGTTAGTGGACCTTTATAACCTCAAAATACCAATCAACACAATATTGATTATTATTCTTGAACAACTCATAATACACAGATAATAACACAACGTATATAAGTACATTATATTATTCTCTGTCAGCAATGCTTATATTCTGAATTTCCATGAATCTGATTGGTTGTTATACTTGGAACTTTCACACCTTCAACAGTTAATGAGCTCATATGTGAAAACGACCTCATTTTCTAATCTCTTTAAGCAATTGCAATTACTACACAAAACAGTCTGTTGAACATTATGTTACTACTCAAAGTTTATATTGCCACCATCGGTTGTTCATAAGTAAGAGTTGTGCAATTTCAATAGAAAACTACACATGTAAGATGGTGGTTTATTTCTCCTTCATAAGCCGACTAAATCGAAGGACCTTCAACTAGGAGGGAAATTGATTTCATGTTCTATTTTGGATATCTTCGGTTAGTGATAGTTGTAAACGAGTTTAAACTAGCTCTAAAAATGTTATCAAGCACCACCTAGAATTTCAAACTTGATTCCCTTACGAAGTCGAGCTGCTTCACTAGATAAAAATATCCAATTACCTTCATGGTTCACCAATTTGAGCAGACTTGGTTGTTTACTCTAATACACACAAATTTAACAGAATTCACACTAAATAAAGTAGAAATAAAAGCCATGGAAGTTAAGTGAATAGTAGAAAAGTCAACAAGTTTGCCTGTCATTAGTCAACCAAAGATATATCATCCTTCAAACATGATTATACTCTTTTGACCCTCCCATCCTCGAGAGAACGATGCATATGCCTCATCAACTTGAACCAGCAAATTTGCCCATCATCTTTTTAATAATAGGGGCCACCTTGGGATTTGCCTGGTGCTTTTCAAGATTCGCAGGGTTCTTCATTACTGAGGAAACACAAGGAAAAAGGCACCATTAAAAACAAAGAAAAGTTGAAATGTATGTTGATAAGTTCGTCACTGATTATTAGAAGAAAACACTTGAAGTGCTAACACTTCAAGAACAGAAATGTAGTAAAGACTTCCCTCACATTGAAACAAAAATTAATCAGTTCATTTCATTTCATTTCTTATGGCAATAAAAAATAACGAATACAATATAATTTTTTTTAGGAGTTCGGAACCAAAAAAAAAAAAATAGAAGCTCCAAAACAAAGAGCTTACCATCTTGCAGAGCAGCCATGACCTCTGGATCCTTGAAGGCTGACATCAGTTCGGGTCCTGCACCAGCAAAAGAAAGTAAGAGTATGATCATGTCTGCTTCATCAAATGAGTGAGTTGGGAAAATTTTCAGATGAATGCTGATAAATAGTTCGCTGTCATTCAATATCTTGCTGTAATCCATATTAGGCATTCCTCCTGGCATGCCCCCAGGGGAACCACCGGGCATGCCACCACCAGGGAAACCCCCAGGCATACCGCCGGGCATGCCACCACCAGGGAAACCACCGGGCATGCCACCACCAGGGAAACGCCGGGCACCAGAAACCGCCCGGGCACCCTTTCAGAGAAGCCCGCCAGGCGTACCACCTGGGAAAACTTCGCCGGGCATGCCTCCACTCGAAGATGATTGCTCCTTTTTCTTAGCCTTCTCATATGCAGCCTAGGACATGTGGAGAGACAATTCAACAAAGAAAATGAACACAAAAAGGAATTCACTAGTTTGCAGTGAAATAATGTTTACCTGGGCTTCAGCCTTTCGACGCAGTCTCTCACGCTCGGCTTTTCTCTCTTCTCTCTCTTTGCGCAGTCTATCGTATTTTCTACGGTGCTCCTCAATCTTGTGCGCAACCACAAATACTCTAGCATGTATGCTGGAAAGGATGACAGGATAGAGAATCCAGTATAAGGTCATCTAATTCTTATCAAACAAGATAAACCTTTTTAAGGACATCACTGATTTCTTCATCATAGTCCAGCTTTGAGGCTACATGCAGATCCTTTGCAGCCTCTTCCCGTGACAATGGCTAGCGCCTGCCTCGAGATTTGTATCCCTTTGCTGAATCAGGATTTATCTGCAAAAATCATCAGTTCATTTATATGCCTTGTCCAGGTATATTTACATATTCCTTCACATAAAAAAAATCACTCTAGAGACAACAATACAGCAGATAAAATTCTTTAAAAACTGACAAAACAAAGTAATAGGAATTGAAGAAAATCCACCAATATCATATGCTACATAAAATAATGGAGGCTGCACATGCAGAGAAGTTCTCCCGCATGAGAATAATCAACTAATAAGTGAAATAATTTGACAGTAACATGAGAGCAACAATGATGCAACAACCATTTAAAATCAAATATTGTTGCAGATGTATGATACCAGCTTTGATGTATCACAATAAGTCTGTGAACCAAAACTAGGCCTTAACCCGCTAGGTGGCGTCGGGTTGGCTATATGGATTCAAGTTATGAATACCTTTAAGCAGCTAACTACGAAAAATGAATTAATTTGCAATGAACCAAAAATATTTACCTCTAGTGCAGCACTTGCATCCCTGATGGCTGCATTTGGTTTCTTCATCTTAATGTAAACAGTAGCTGCAACACATAAACCATCATATGGGTTGCAACCCAATGCAACGTAACAAAGGATGAAATAAGAAATTTAGACGATTAAACTAACCTCTTGTGGCATACATTATTGCTGACGTCGGGTTAAGCATAATTGCCTTGGTCAAATGTTCAATGGCTTCCTCGAGCTTGCCTGATTATCACAAGGCCGTTAGATCACTAACATAGAATAATAAGCTATTATATATAATATGTAGTATATAAATATAGTTGTGCAAATAATATATATGTTACCATCAGAAATTGCTTCCATTGCTTGCATCTTTGATTCTTGAGAAGCATCACGGTTTTCTTCAGTTACTTCTACTGAAGAATCTCCCATCTGCAATGTTCCACATAAGGCTAATTGTTTATACAACATTAAGCAAGAGAAATCTATATTATGCTCGATTCTGAAACCATGACTGTAGAGTCAAATTAATATTTGCGAAAAGGACATAACCTGCTGAGGTTGTTCGTCATCAGGCTCCACAACACCACTCTCATCAAGCTCCATATCTGACTCAACTATCTCAGGTTCCTCCTCTTCCTCGGCTGTGTGAGTCTGGGAAGGTGTGTCTTCCACCTCATCATCACTCTCCTCTACAACATATGGCTTCTGCACAAAATCTCATAAAGAACTTTGATATTCCACATGACCCAATAAATATAAAGTGATGAACTCATTCTATATCTAATTACATATTCAACTTCAACTATTAGACTATGACCACAGATAACACTGAACTTATGGTTATAAACTAACAATAAATCATCAATTCAGCACATCACATCACTTTTAAGATCCTTCTTTTAATAATGAAACAGTTTATTCGAGCAGTACAGGTAGAGCGTCTAATAAAATTAAATTAAATTCTTTGTTTGACCTTTGCCAAGATGAAACAGTTTATCCGCTCAGTAGAGATAAAGAGTTTAATTAAATTAAATTCTTTGTTTGACCTTTACCAAGATTATCAAACAATTTATGCTTCTTTGCATACATTTTCAAAATAATGTATACATGAATGAACTCGGGATAACTTAATATCAATTTAACTACTATCTCAATCCAAAAAAGATTATCAATTTTGGCTGTCAAATATCAAAATTAACAAACTTTTCAGCCTTAATTGCCACAAATAATCTTGATTGAATTCAAATTAGCATTATAATGGTAAAGTAAGTTAAAACTACTATCTTTCGATATATTTTTCACCAAATATTATACAACATATACAAAAACATTTGAGTACAAAATATATAATGTCTACCATCACAGTTCAAAAAAAATATGAAATAATAGTCGAGTGAACATACAGATCCATGACTGGCTGAAGGTATCTTCCCACCAAGACTGTAAAAATCGAAACAACAATAACCATAGTTTAGCACAACGAACTAAACCAAATCAATTCATACTAATCACAAACAAATAAATATATAAACAAAAGGATCATCAATAGACACAACTCACTCCATCCCTAAATGACCTTCCATTCATGAAAAATATATGAAAATATAGTATTCTAAACCAACTTTACATTAACATAACGATTTTGATTCAAATCCAAGTTGAGTATTTCCATTAACATCGTAAAGTTTGTTAATTTCGACTATAGAAAAACACAGTGTACAAACTACTAGGCATGAAAGTAGTACTCACTCTTAACGCTAAAAGATGGTTCATTTTTAAATTTTAAACTCAAATACTACCTCCATTCCTAAAAGATTGTCTACTTTTGACTTTTTAAATAGTTGTAATTTTGAAACTTTGTCTTGTTTGTATTCTATAATACTTGATGAAAACTATATAAATGAAAAATACATTTCAAATTCTTTCTATTGATACATTTTTTATCAAATATTATACAACACAAACAAATATAATTAAGGTCAAAATTTAAAAATTACAATTATTAAAAAGTGAAAAGTAGACAATCTTTTAGGAAGGGAGGGAGTATCTTCTAATAAGGTGCATTTTGGAATATTATTCTCAACCTACTTTGTCATTAACATCATAATTTTGATTCAAATCAAAGTTACGTATATCGACTAAGACCATAAAATTTGTTAATTTTGATGATTGAAAAAATAAACTAGACGATCTTTTAACGATAGCGATAATATTAATATAACATAATAAAAAAAATTAGACCTTTGGATGTAATCACGGAAGAAAGATAGAGAAGGGTCATCGAGAATAGAGGGGTTGGTTTGACACTGTTCCACGAATGCTTTCAATTGGTTCAACTTCGCTGCATCCATTTGGGGGGTGGGGGGGACGAAGAATTTGAGGGGTTTGTTTACTTCGTTAGCTAGGGTGTGTTTTGACTTGGAGATGGACTTTCTAGTACCTTCCTTTTGGATATGGGATCCAATATACACATCAATATATGTACCAATCTTTTTTAGATTTTTTTCTTCACTTCCTCCTCTCTATATGTCTTTTGTATATATTATGTTTTTATGTCATTGTGAATTGAATGATTATATAATTCATATCCTTTATCCACAAAACATGATGTATAAACATGTGAAACATGGACCATAGAAGGAACGTCGAGATTCGAGAGGGATAGAGGATCCGGAACTTCTTTTATGATTGTAAATTCTACTAGGAGGTTTTGCTTTACAAGGAATGGATACTAATAGGCATGTAAGCAAATTAAGTATAGAACCTAGGCAGGTTCGTAAATGCCTTCGAGTAAAAGGATTTGAGGTTTTCATAAGGAATGGATATTAATAGGTCAATAAACATCTTCTTCACGCAGTGTGAGTTTGGCTTTCATAAAGAATAAATCTTGTGTGTGAAGTGGTTAAAATGAAAGTTTTACTCTTCTAACCAATTGACGCATATCGCACAATTAACTCATTCGTAGTATTCTAGGATAGAGATTCGAGAGGTCGTTAGTGTGACAATAAGACATAGATTGATGCAAAGTTTGTGATAAAAAATCATAAAATCTTAAATTGTGCTAATAGGCTTGTCGGTCTCAATGTATTGGATATTCCTTGCATTAAATTTGTTCCTAATCCTAAGTCCTAACCTAAATACACTTACTAACTTTGAAGTGTATGATGGGCCTTACCCATGGCTGTAATGCCGGGCCTTGACCATTATTAAATGGGAATTCCAAACATCGCAAACAATACATTTGTAACTCATATGAAAAGCTGGTCTTCGATTGAATGTATTTGATAGTCACAAGTCACTGAAATGTCCATAATATATGGAATTCAATTGATCATAGCAAGCCGTCAGATTGAGTAGATACATAATGAGGTAGATGATTATAATCGGTCATTGAGATCTTAGGAAAACAATTGTATTGATAACAAGTTCAGAATGCGTAACTATCATTTTCCTCCTAAATAATTACCATCTCATCGAGCACGAGTTAATTGTGTCGAGATCGGACTATAGCTTACACTTTATGTTCGACTGTTTAAGGAATATAAATATTTTTATTTATAAATTAGTTTTTAAAATTTTAACTGATATGGAGATAGTATTTAACCATTTCGAGTGAATCCCACTCCATCCTATATCATTTCATATTGAACTTTAAGAAGGTTGTACTCTTCACTTTCTCCTTTTTTTCATTTGCTTTTTCCTTCAATGTATATCTCAATAAATGACTTACAAGTTTTGGTCTAAATATTCTTGTCGGAAATGTGAAAGATGCCTCTTTACGCAATCTAAGGTTACGGCATTTAATCTTATGATAACTAGTTAACTACACAGTTTAAAAGCATTTGAAGATTATCAAGACTAGGTACCAAGTTTGTGTTTTCATGTCAAATCGCATGATATTCTTCATCCATCATGAGGCTCATGAAAATGAGAAACCTGTCCTCTCAATTGGGAAAAAGTAAAAGGTGGAGCAATTATTAGCGGTCCAATAATTGACTCGTTTAAGTTTTTTCACACATTCCCAATTAAGAGCATCAATGCTTGCTTTTAAATTTACCTGCAATGCATTTCATAATCATCACTTTTTTATTTTAGACATTTATTTTTTTATGTATGTACTTTAACAGCTTCCCTATTATTCACCCAAAACATAAAAATCAAGTATTTCAAGATTTTCAATAATGAAAAAGAAGAGATTAATAATATAGGGAGCGGTACAAATTTGGGGTGTGTAAATTTTTTTAGGGGCTCAAGTTATTTTAAGAAAGCTGAAAAAGTATTATTTTATCAATTTTTACAACCCCTCTTATAGCATTTAGGGGAGTTGATGCACCTGCTCTAAGGATTAAAAAACCTCACATAATCACATATAACACCATTTTTAAGATAATTTCTTTATACATAGATTTCTAATTTCGTCGAATTAATCGTAAACTCTAGAAAATAAAGACTCATCTCAAAAATTATAAAAGAGGTAAATCTTGAACCTCATAGTTGACGTGGTTCCTAATTAATTAGTACAATTGTATATACAAGGACTTGTTATCATATATGGTTTCTTTGGATTAAGTGAATTTAGGTGAGGTAAAATTTAAAAATTAACTTAGGTGAGGGTAATTGAAGTTAATCTAGTTAAATATTTTAAAATGTTGTTTGGATAATATTTTATTTACGAGTAAAAATGTAATTAAAAAATGTAACTAAAATATCATTAACCTACATTACACCCCAATTTGGGGTTAATGAAAATGAGGTAAATCTAGGTGAATGGAGGTGAATCATTTAACCTAGATTAACCTAGGTGAATACAAAAAATAAAATCCTAAACGGGATGAACTTAAAATTTCACCAAGATCCCTCAATCTAAACGGACTAATATACTAATTGATAGTTAATGACTATATTCGGAATGAGGTTCGGGTTCCAATGAACTTATGCTCTCATATTGCTGCTAAAAACAAGATGTTCGTAATTGGTCTGACCATGGAGCACCCCTGATCCACACCACCAATGGGAAAAAATATCGCTTCAACTCCTTGCATAACTCGAAGACCATCGATCCACTAAAGTACTTCATCTCATCTTGTGATAATTTTCGAATTAGTATCCATCGCTTTTTTACAATTCTCCTAATCAACAAGAGCAAAACAATGTACGAGTCGCCCTAGAAATCTTTACATAATGGATCATCGAGAGGAAAAAATCAAAATAGTAAACATTTTTCAAATCAAAATTTGGACATAGCCAACTTTTTTATTCTAACATTTAGATGTGGCTAGCGAAGTGGGTCGGACTGACACACGTCTGTTAAGTACCGGAAGCGAAGCGGCCGTCGCACTTACGAGCGGTGGCTTATTAGTGTGCGAGCAGCGGACGGCCTGCTTGAGTATTGAATCCCACTCTTATTTTAGCCACTAGTTAGTGTGCCGAAACGGACCCGAATCTTGCTCGGTCCACCGGATGTCGTGTTCAACAACAAGGCATTAGGTATTCGATGTGATTTATTCCTCACAAGTCACACATATTTACACTATTGCAAATAAAAAACAAACCACACACAACCATAAAATAAACCACAAATATCTAAATGGAAATTCAACAAATTCACAAAACAAACTTCAATTTCAATGGTCACTCATAGGACGAGAAGATGAAGATTGTATCAATTTCAACTTAATAGAGAGAATAATAAATAACTTGCAATACTAACAAGATTTTATCAAGAAAATAAGTACTCCGTAATATAATAAAAGTAATAGGATGCAATGATTGTATAATGCAATTTAATCGAGGGAAGATGATGATGCTAATTCCTTTGAAATTCTTGATCAACTAACTTGTTCTCCAAGATGGAATCACGTCAATTTGAACATATAAAACTTTTATAATTGAAGTAGTAAGAACCAAAGATGATATACATTACCCCAAAAAATGAACCAATGATGATATTTGATGTGAGGAATGAAAGAAAGTAGTGGTTCTTTATTTATATGAGGAAAAAAAGCGGCTAGTTTTTGTAAACGGTTATCCGGTTAGTCAGCCGGGCCGTCCGCTAATAACAACTATCTTACTCCCGTAAATATAAATAAAGGCGGCTGAATTCTTTGGACATCCGGTTACACAAAGCGGACGTCCGCTAATAACAATTATCTTACTCCAAGGAATAAAGGCTAGTTACCGGACGTCTGCTAATAACAAATATCTTACTCCAATGGATAAAGGCTAGTTAGGGGTCCGCTAATAAGACGAGGTGAATCCAACTTAAAGGCTATGCACGGACGTCGGTTTGAGTGGCGGGCTACGTTAGCAGACACTAGCGAGCACGTGTGCGAATGCTATTCGAATGCGTCAAGCCAGATCCTTAACGAATGTATGGCGGGGCCAATTTTTTGGTAAAATACCGATCCGCCTACCTCATTAGTAAGTGGGCAGCGAAGCGAAACGTCAGAGCCTAACAACCAAACCTGTATCCACTTTCCCACGTCTACCTACATTCTCAGATAGTCAGATCAATGCGGCATTTTATAAAGAAAGAAACAATCTGACATTAGAAAGTAGTATCACGAATCATGAAAGTGCCTTACTGAATTGAATGAATTGGGTCCATAAGATTCTAGCAATCTCGAGTTTATTTGTAGCTTAGGCCTTATGGACATTTAATATCATTATGATTCCATGTTAAGTTACAAAAATAAATTATTTAGAGTTTTCCTTATGCCAAATTATTTAGAACTTCCTTTCTATATCTCACAGGATAACCCAAATTATTCTTATTATGCAACTCAACTTGTTAACCTTTGTGTGTCAAAATTGTTCTACATTTGATGTGATCTTTTATATTTTTATTGGAAAACAAGTCAATTCTCACAGTAGTTTTAGATATATGGTGAAACAAAATCTTAATTCTTATTTTATTTTAAAGTTAGTATAGGAGTATTTTAGAGTTATTCTCAAAATCCTATGTATAATATAGATGATATTCTACTCATACAAATTGATCCTACAATAATATTCTAAAAATCTACATGCCTATTGACAACCACATCAAGGAAAATCATCATTTGGTTGAAATTATTTCACCAACGAACAACTCAAACAAACTGATCACTCATTAAACATATATTCAATATTATATATAAAATTCATGATTTCATTTCCAATAAAAAAAAAAATTCAAGAAAAGCTAATAGAGGTTCACATGCTCTGTGGCCTATATAAAGCACTTGGCTTTTTAATACTCTTCATTGAAAAACATTCCCACAATCTCACTCTTCAAGTCCCACCAGTCAAAAACCAAAATAAACAAGAAAACATGAAGACCATTTGCCTCCACTCTCTCCTAACACTCCTCATACTCATAAACCAAGCTTTCATTTCAGAGTCAACTCTGCCTTCAAACACAAACTTCATCAAATCATCATGCAAAGCCACAAGATACCCCTCTCTATGCATCCATTGCCTCTCTATTTATGCCAACAAAATTCAAACAAATGAGCTTCAACTAGCTCAAGCAGCCTTAACAGTAAGCCTAGCCAAGGCTAGAGCCACTACCATGTTCGTTTCAAAGCTTTCCAAAGCTAGAGGAATGAAGCCAAGAACTTCCCAAGCTGTGAAAGATTGCATGGATACTATGGCTGATTCAATGGACCAAATTAGCCGATCTATTAGAGAAATGAGACGAGTGGGTGGGTCGGGCCAAAATTTCATGTGGCATATGAGTAATGTAGAGACATGGGTCAGTGCTGCTCTAACTGATGAAAACACCTGTCTTGATGGATTTTCTGGGAAATTTCAGTTTGGGAAAGTTAAGGTTGTTGTAAGAAGAAGGATTGTTTATGTTGCTCAAGTTACTAGTAATGCTCTTGCACTTGTCAATCGTTTTGCTGCTAGACACCATTAATAATTTGGTGTTTTTTTCTTTTCTTGAATGTTGAAATGTTCTGTTTTCTTTGTGGGGTTTTGTTATTTTGGGTAAGTTTTGGTTGGATTTGTGTACCATGTTAATGGTTATTAGATTATGAAAGTAACGTTCTAGATCTACTTTCACTTTTACAATTTGTATGATGTATGGTCTACTTCAATTCGTATTATACTAAGAGCAAACGAGGCGATTAAGCAAAACCATTCATCAAGCGCGCTAAACAAACACAAGCAAAATATTTTTGTTGCACTTATTTGATGGGTTAATTGGAGAATGACCTTATTGGGATATAGTTGTGTATCATTCGTTCCATGGCTCAATCTTTTATAGAGATTCTTCCAAGAGATTGTTAATATAATATTCTCTTCGTTTTCATAATTAATGATTGTTTAGATGAAAATTATTTTATTAAGGAATTATGAAAAATTATATTGAGATTGTAAAAAATTACATTAAAAATATAAAAAAAAACTATAGTAAAATTATAAGAAGATACATTGAAATTATAAATAACTAATTATATATTGTGAAAAATTAATTTTTTTTAGACAATTATCTATTTTGAAATAAAGTGAATTTATGTTAGTTGTAATTTGTTTTTAATGATGAACATATATCTATTGAGATATTAAAATCAATATTATCTGCCCAATGGCTATCTATATTCTTTGGACCATTGGACGAGAAGGTTCGGACTATCGTTGTACTTATCGTGTATTATAGACTCGTCATACCATTATATCATAATGTAATACCGAGATAACCTCCGGGCATAGTTCGGTGGTTGAAAATTTTGACTTGGTGTTGTGTTACCTCGGCATGCAAGTGATGTATCTCGAGTTTCTGAGTGGTAAAGAAGGCCCCAAATGCCACGGTATATCCTGCGATTTACCTCTTTAAGTAATGTGTAAGTTTACTTGGCGGAGACCATGATCGGGATATGTCGTTTATGGTATTACATTATATAATACATATGAGTATCCATTTGAATTGCTAAGAAAGAAATTAAAATATATGTGCCACAATAATAAGGTTACACTTATTTGGAAATTAGAAGTCACTATCAAACAAATTTTTAGTGATCAATAGTACTGTACTGGTGTTAGTATTTTTGTATTTTTGCTTAAGCATGAGGGGATATGTATCGATGTTTCCGCCGTAATCTTCGGCTGGACTTAAAGAACCAATTCAACTACTCTATATGACTATACCTTACCAAATACTCCGTCTGATAATTATTGCAGCTATTATTGATGCTTGGATTTCATTTCTTTACGATAAACATGACTTTTCATTTGGATTTGACAAATTGTTTAGGTGGGTAGTTGGGTATTTTCCTATTTCTGGTCGGAGAAAATTAGTTAATTGTCTTGAAGGTAATGTTAAATACTCCGTAAGTTATAGGATAGAAATGTTTTTTAATCATGTGTTGAGAGGTAATTTGAAGGGAGTATTTTATTAAATTGAATTATTTGAGTATGAAAAATATAATATTATATTTTATTTGTAGAAATATTAAATTTAAATTTAAAGAAGCAATATCTAAAGCGGACTCGTGGGTTTAATACCCACTCAACTATTACTCTAACATAATTTTATCAAGTTTTGGAATCGAATTTTTAAGAGCTTTTAACTCAATTAAATGCCAGTGTGTGAGCACGTGAAGCACAACTGATAGAAGGTTGAAGGGCGTACCACATCCACATGCAAAAGATGCAACTATGCAAGGGTGCAAAGATGATTCATCTTCAAAGCTGATTCCACAAACTGGTATTGAGTAGGAGATAATGATGACTTCTCACATGTATATCCGACTGAATATGCAATTTATAGAATGTTCGGACTCTTCAGATTGCGAATTAGCTTAATTAGTTAATAAAAATAATGAAATTGTGATAAATAAAAAGATAGTGATTTAAATCTTGACAACTTTATTTTTAAAGGTTTCTTTTATTCCTTAAACACTCTCGACTTTTTACTATCTATATATCTAAATTACTTCATTTGCTTATCGAATTATTCATTTTTATATATTATTTATTCTACAATTACTAGAATACTTCATTTTCTTATTAAATGTTCATCCAAATCCAATATTCGTCACTTAAAATTTTTGATTTACTTATCAAATACGGTAAAAAAAAATTAATATATATTTTAAATCACCACTTAAATCTGCCCCTGAATTTAGGCTAATATGATATTTATGATTGGGGTTTTATCATACTCTAGCATTGTAATTAGTCGGTGGGCTTGCAAGCTACAAAAAAATAGAGTACTCCCTCCGTTTCTATTTAACTTATTATTTATCAAAAATTTATATTCTTATTATAAGTTATTATTTTATTTATTAATATAATTTTTTTGCATTGAAGTTTGTTTTGTCTCCTAATATTCTTTTTTTTATTGGTTGATAACTTTTATATCTCCTTGAAAATTATACAATCAATAATTGTCTGAATAAAATACTTTTTTTTAAACAATTAAATAAATAGAGATTGAAGGAGTATTATATAAAAGTTGAGATCTTTTTATTTAGAAAAATTGAAATGCTAGTATAATTATAGTTAAAGCGATTATTTGCAATTTCCTACTGCCTTTCTTTCAATAAACTAGAATATTTGATTTATCAATAAAAAAACTCAAATTTGATCATATAGTATTTTTATTTAAACATTTTTCTATTAACTTAAAACAAGATAACATGCAAGTATGTCGTATGTATTAATAATTTTATTATCATTTTATATAATATAAAGTTAAACAATTGTATAATAACTTCAAAAGTAGATTAATCATTTGTTGAATAAAAATCTATTAGTTAAATTCAAATATATCAAGTAGTTTAATAATCTCTTTACATGAATAGTGATGTGAATGAACTGATAACTTGAGAATCATGATTCCCGACTTAACCTATTTGAAGGCTTAAAGGTAGAGGATTCAGAGTAACACTTTATTACTAGATACCTTATTAGGTATATCCTAACCAAACGACTAATAAATATCAGATAAAATTTTTTTTTAGAAAAACATTATATACTCCCTATATTTTAAAAACTATACATTTATTTATCGTAATTTATCATTAATGTTGGGAGGACCAGACAACCCGAAAAACGTTCAATACTCGACTCAAAACTCGTCCGAAATTGAATCATATTTGACTCGAGCCCAACTGTCTTGCTTGATACACGAAACATCCGGGAAATTGCACAACTCGAAAAAATACCTTCACGAATAATACTGTCAATACGAGATACCCCTCAGCTTCGACTAGTAACAACAATATACATACTAAAACCGTTTGAATGAAACATTTTTATCAATATAAGAATAAATAAGTCTAATAGAATCATATAGATTATATGCTTATTTTTTGAAAATATTAAAGATAATTAAGTCCTAACACAAAGCAATAAAATAAAATAAAATAAAAATATTAGATGAAACCTTTCAAAGTTTACAAAACCACACACAAATTTCTGGTTCCAATTAGCCCAACAGTCTCCTCCATGCCCCCATCCAAACATGGCTGCTATAAGATAAATAGCATGAAATTACTATTTTAGCCCCCTTATTTGTAAGTAGTATTATGTTTGAAGAAGTTTTATTTAGAGGCAGAATAGTCATGTAACATCATTTATGACACCTCCAAAAAGCCTCAAAACCTCAAAAGCCTCACAATATATCTCATTATCTCGAACCTCAATAGTCTTTCAAGAAACACACAAAATAGTGTGTTTTCTTGCTTCAAAAATGTCTACTGAATCAATTATAAGAGCTTCATCTTTGTGCAATTTCAATGGTTCAAGAACCACTAGAAGTCTTCCATTTTCTCAGAGCTTTGTTGCTCAAAGACGCAAGAATTGTAGAGTCAAAGCTTTGAGTTCTTCGTTTTTTGGTGGAGTTGGGTTTTGTTCTGCATCAAAGCTGTTGAGTTTCAATAAAAATGAGTGGAGAAATGCCAACTTTTCTGTTTTTGCTATGGCTACTGATGGTATAAGTTAATGCTTTTTTTATTTTTTATAATTAGCGATGAGGTGTGTTTCGTATTTTAGTCACAGTCTGACATTAGACTTTTTTATTAGGCTATTCGATTAACTCAATTTAATTCTTATTTTGAAGTCTATATAACCAAAACAAGCCTTATCCCGCTGGGGGTGGATTATATGAATAGGACTTAGAGTAGACCATGAACTTTAGGTACTTCAATATAGTATTGTTTGGTCTACCTTTGTCTCTACGTTCATTTGTGAATTGTGGCATATTTTGAACTTTATAGATTGGTATATTTGGTTGATCATTTAGCTGTTGAATATGCATAAAAACTGAAGAAAAATGCCAACTTTGCTGTTTTTGCTATGGCTACTGAGGGTATAGTTTAATGTTTATTTGAACTTTACATATTGGTATATTTGATGGATATCATAGCTGTTGAATTTGCATAAAAACAGAAGAAAAATGCCAACTTTGCTGTTTTTGATATGGCTACTGAGGGTGTAGTTTAATGCTTATTTGAAGTTTATATATTGGTATATTTGATGAATTATTTAGCTGTTTGTATCTGGAAATCGAGTAAAGTTGGGTTCTTTCAAGCGATTTTTCATAGTACTCATTGGGTTTTTGGTTCTCAATTCATTCGAAAAATGTCCATTTTGGGTTTTGGATTGTATTGTTGTCTATGCTGAAGAGTATTTGGTGAAAGATATAGTAAATGGTAGTTTTTCTTATGAAGGTTACTATTAATATGATCATTTTGATTCAAAATAAAGAGTTATGTCTGTTAAATGGTTAACTAATGCTGCAAAGTTTGTTAATTTGAACATTAAATATCAAACCGGACAATCTTTTTGGGATGGAGCCATGGAGGAAGTATCATTCTTCTTAATTGTCTAATTACATAGTGATGAAATGGCAAAATTAATGAATGAGGTATTTGTTGGATGATCGTTTGGACCGATGAATATGAAAACTGTGTGAAGTTCAATATGTGTAGGGACATGTCTAGCTTACATACTAACGTGAATATGTGATGAAAGTGGGTGAATTTTATGAAAAAAAATATGTAATTTGATATGATTTTCCAATTAAGAATTTGTGTAATACGGTTGTCTTTACCTGGGTTATTTTGAGCTGGAATAGTGTGATCTTGTGATTTTCTGATCCTGACGAGACTGGACTTTACCTGTATGTATCACTTGGAATATAAATAAGGAGATTGACTAGTATCTAATGTTATTCTGCACTGCCTGTTAGGTACATTTCTGCTTAAACCACTTTTGAAAAGAGTCCATTGATATAAGCTGTTGTAACTATTTGTGATAGTGTGCATGGTTTTTGTTTGTAAAACATAAACTAATAAAGATGCTACTGCTTATCTCATAACAAAACTAGGTTTAGTTGTTTTAGTTCCTGGTTTCTAGTTGTGGTGTTGTTACTGATATCTGATTGTGTTATGGTAGCTATACTCATTCTGCATATATATTGTTGATATAGTTACTGTTTAAATTACCTATCCTCATTGCAGAAGGAAAGAGAACAATGCCACTTGAAGACTATCGTAATATTGGAATTATGGCTCACATAGATGCAGGGAAGACAACTACGACTGAGAGAATTTTGTTCTACACTGGTAAAAGTTACAAAATAGGTGAGGTGCATGAAGGAACAGCAACAATGGACTGGATGGAGCAGGAGCAAGAAAGAGGTATCACCATCACTTCTGCTGCTACAACGGCATTTTGGGACAAGCATCGTATAAACATAATTGATACCCCTGGTCATGTTGACTTCACTCTTGAAGTGGAGCGTGCCCTCAGGGTTTTGGACGGTGCTATATGTTTGTTCGACAGTGTTGCTGGTGTTGAGCCTCAGTCTGAAACTGTCTGGAGACAGGCTGACAAATATGGTGTTCCAAGAATTTGCTTTGTTAATAAAATGGATCGTCTTGGAGCAAATTTCTTCAGAACTAGAGACATGATTGTTACCAATCTAGGTGCAAAACCACTTGTTCTTCAACTTCCAGTTGGTGCCGAGGATAGTTTCAAAGGAGTAATTGATCTAGTGAAGATGAAGGCTGTGATTTGGTCAGGTGAGGAGCTGGGAGCAAAATTTGATTACGAAGACATTCCATCTGACCTCCAACAGTTGGCTGAGGAATACCGTTCACAAATGATTGAGACCATAGTTGAGCTGGATGATGAAGCTATGGAAAAGTATTTGGAAGGAGTTGAACCTGATGAGGATACTATAAAGAAGTTGATTAGGAAGGGAACAATTTCAATCAGCTTCGTTCCTGTATTATGTGGCTCGGCATTTAAGAACAAGGGGGTACAGCCACTGCTAGATGCAGTTGTGGATTATTTGCCTTCTCCTCTTGATTTGCCTTCAATGAAAGGCACCGACCCTGATGACCCAGAAGCAACCCTTGAAAGGGCTGCCAGCGATGATGAACCTTTTTCTGGTTTGGCTTTCAAAATTATGAGTGATACATTTGTGGGATCTCTCACATTTGTTAGGGTGTATTCTGGAAAGCTTATGGCTGGATCATATGTACTAAATGCGAACAAAGGAAAGAAAGAGAGGATTGGTAGGCTCCTTGAGATGCATGCTAACAGCAGGGAGGATGTAAGGGTTGCTGTAACTGGTGACATTGTTGCTCTTGCTGGTCTCAAAGATACAATTACAGGAGAAACTTTGAGTGACATGGAGAAGCCTATTGTGCTTGAACGTATGGATTTCCCTGATCCTGTCATCAAGGTTGCAATTGAACCAAAAACTAAAGCTGATATTGATAAGATGGCCATGGGCTTAGTTAAACTTGCTCAAGAAGATCCATCATTCCATTTCTCAAGAGATGATGAGACAAATCAGACTGTTATTGAGGGAATGGGAGAGTTGCATTTGGAGATTATTGTTGATCGCCTCAAGAGGGAATTTAAGGTTGGTATAACTATTCTATTCTTGCCTCATTGGCTCAAACTAATTTTGTGTCACTCATATATTTCGTTGTTACTAGTCATCTTCTTAAGAATCATTTTGAAATTGTTTCAACTATTAATAATTCCCATTCTTTCCTCTAGGCATCTAAGAGAATTTTGCAAATATGATATTTTGCCTTGAAGGAAAACCTGAGCTTAATATATATTTTCTTATTTGATGCTTAACAGGTTGAAGCCAACGTTGGAGCTCCACAAGTAAATTACAGAGAAAGCATTTCTAGGGTTTCAGAAGTGAAGTATACTCACAAGAAACAATCAGGTGGACAGGGACAGTTTGCTGATATCACGGTTCGATTTGAGCCAATGGAGCCTGGTAGTGGTTATGAATTCAAGAGTGACATCAAGGGTGGGGCTGTTCCAAAAGAGTACATTCCTGGTGTGATGAAAGGATTAGAAGAGTGCATGAGTACTGGAGTGCTGGCAGGATTTCCTGTTGTCGATGTACGTGCTGTATTAGTGGATGGTTCTTACCATGAAGTCGATTCAAGTGTCTTGGCGTTCCAGTTGGCTGCCCGAGGAGCCTTTAGGGAAGGAATTAGGAAAGCTGCTCCAAAGATGCTTGAACCTGTTATGAGGGTTGAAGTAGTAACCCCTGACGAACATTTGGGAGACGTCATTGGTGATCTCAACTCAAGAAGAGGTCAGATCAACAACTTTGGAGACAAACCTGGTGGTCTCAAGGTATGTCGAGTGAAGGTCATTTAAATTTCTATCATTTATGATATGGTAATTGTGTAACATATTAATTAGTGTTTTTTTTTTCACTACTAAACTTTTTTTTACTCCAATTTTTTTTTTTAACTAGAGCAGTTACATTCTAATATGGACAAATCATTATGGAGTTATGACCTCTTTGTGTAATCTTTTTAGAATAGACATCTGAATAATTATCTTCATAAATACAAGAGTCGGTACCTACTTTGATTCAAAAGAAAGGCGAAGGTTTTGGCGTGTCAACTGTTATTTATGGTGGGCAGCATCCTACTTATAGAAGAATACTTCTGTGGTTTTGCAGGTTGTCGATGCATTAGTTCCGCTGGCAGAGATGTTCCAGTACGTCAGTACCTTACGTGGCATGACAAAAGGTCGCGCTTCTTACACGATGCAGTTAGCCAAATTTGATGTTGTACCTCAGCACATCCAAAACCAGCTCTCTTCGAAGGAAGAAGCAGTTACTGCTTAATCCACAGTTAATCCGAAAACTCTACATGTTCTATATTCTTTACTTTGGGAATCGATTATCTAGTACAGATAGCTCAATATTCTGTCAAGTAATTGAATCATTTTTGTAAATTTTGAGTGTACCAACACTTTTTGTCAGCAAGATTATATGAAAAAGTACATTATGTCCCCCTAACATTAGTAGTTCTCCCTGGAATCTGTTTTTTAGAATGCAAATACTGCAGAGGAAAAATCTACAAGACATACAGAATTAACTTAGGACTTGATAACTTGAAATTCAACAATTCTTTCACTTGTATGCTGAATAAAGATTATAAGATTATTATGCATCATTGCAATGGAAGCACACATCATTGACACCCCTTCCCCAAAAAAAAGCATATAAACTAGGATGGTCTCAAATATAAAGTGTTTAAAGTTGATTAGAGCACTAACAAAACGAAGGTTATGCCCCATGATCATACAACGAACAGGCTCGTCGAGAAGCTATCAGTAAGTACAAATTTCACCCAATTTCGATGTCTGAGGAAACAACTTCCTTATATGTTTTTCTTCCAAATCAAGATAAGTGGAAGCTCTCTAAATTGTAGTGAACTCCGAAAGCTTCTGGGCTCTCGATTCGCATTATTCTTGGCCTGTACTAATTCGCACATGCAAATGTGAAACGCAACGCAAAATCTCGAAGCCCGGGGCGACCGAACCAAACCTGTGCGGGGGTCAGCTCTGGCCCCGGCTCTTAATAGCCTCTCCTCGGCCCTATTCCCCCCACCGGCCCTCATATCCCGATCCATAACGACAATACCATTACCATTTACCTGGCCTCATTTTCATACCCTAAAACACAACCAAGACTATCGCAGACTTCTACCCGCCTCTCTCATCCGCCACTCTCTAAACCCCTCTTTGAGTCTTCGAGTCTTTGATTCCCATTCTATCATGGCCGCTTTCCTTCTTCGTCTTCTGCTATGTTCGATTCAAACCTCGATTCGCCGATTCCTATCGACTCGTGATACCCTATTGTTTTCAAGCATGTTGACTTTCGGGTCGAAAGTTAATAAAGAACATGCTTTGAGTATCGAGTTATGATTTTTGGGGCCGTATGTATGTCATGTGACTAGAAATGGCATGCTGATTGACTTTTTTGTTTTTGACTTTCGAGTTTTGAGTTTTGAGTTTCGCTTTTGAGTTTTTGAAGCCTGAAGTTTGAGTTTTGATTTATATATTAAATTGTATTTCCGGTTTAATTGATTTAGTGGTTTATGGTTTAATTAAATTGAGGTTTCAAATAAATTAGGTTTTCCTCGTTTAATTGATTTAGGTTTGGCGATTTAATTAAATCAAAAGCCAAATAAATTAGGTTTCCTCGGTTGTAGCTTCCTTTAATTAAACAGTTTCAAATAATTAGGATTTCCTATTTAATTAGTGTGTAAATTAATTAGAGTTTCATTTTTAGATAACAGAATCTAATTAGGCTTCAGAATTTGTGGGATTGAATTATACTATGTATTATCACTAATGACATATTCCTCGTTGATTCCTCTCAAACACTGGCCCATTTGAATGATGATATCAAACGTGGGAGCATCGACCTGACTGAAAGTGCGGGGAGGGGGAATCTTTTGTGGCTCCAACGAGTTGGTTGCTTTTGAATCATTGTGGTTCTCGAGAGGCGACATTGCTTCATCATCCTAGAAAAGCGGTCATTAGCTTAGATCATTTGAAAGAAGTGACCTGCTAATTGGAAAAAATGAATAAATGCATACATTGCAAGACAAATTGATCTATATATATCTTTAATTTACATTCTATACAAATATTGGTCATAAAAAAAATGACACTTTATCAAAGTCTCTAACAAGAAGCTCTAGTACAAATTCTTTAGGAGAATCATCTTTTGCTATACAATTTTTTGCCCTAATGTATGGGGCTCACCCCGAGTTTATGGCACGCCTGCATCACCTAGTGAATTTCAATGGTGACATGGAAGCGAAATTGATTATACAAGCATGCTTCATAAAGACGACAAAGATCTCACTATTAGATTAGAAAATCTTTTTAAACAATTATAATTCTTACCATTATCGAAAAAGAAAAACAATACCACGTTAAGATTGAATGCATTCTCATTGATCATCTCATGCAAAAATGACACAATTTCCTCTTTTAACACCTTCATGTTGTTTTCCATCTAAAAAAAGCTTCATCTGGTTGACACAAGGATGGACATTGGTCTCATTAGACGGGTTTGAAACAAACTCAAACCCGTTCCAATATAACTCGGGTTGAATAAATTAATCCCAAACGGCCAAACCCATCAAAATATTATTCCATCAGAGATTTAGTCTGTTGTTGGATTGGTAAAAAAAGATTGTACTGAAAACGTTCTGAGATATCAAACATGTGTAAGCAAAAAATCGAGTAATTATCAAATGACAAGGGCGTTTTCTCTAACAAGTCACAAATTCAATGACAGAATTCAAATGATAATTAATTATGCTACACATTTCTGTACCACATTTCTCCCCTCTACTTCACTTGAACAATTCCAGCACTCACAAGTTTCTGAATCTTGTTCATCACCTGAGGATTCTTCATGTGCTCTTGTGCAGCTACAGGGTTCTCTTGGAAGTCGCTCAATACCTAAAGAGCAATCATGGAAATCAATGCCATTCGTTTTATGAGGGAGTTGGGAAAACTAACAGTGAAATCTAAAGTACCAGTTGAAAAGATTAAAGTTACCTGTCTCATTACGGGATCTGTAAGAATGTTCTGAATTTCTGGATCCTGCATTCCCTTCGCCTACATCAATTCAAAGGAGAGTTAACCCAGACAGCTTTATGCTACTACTAGTCGTATATACAAAGAAGAAGGCAATAGTAGTCTAATGAACAAAACAGTAGATAAGAACTCAAACCTGTCTCTCCTTCAGTTCATCAGGAGTTAAGTCTCCACGGCTTGCCTTGTTAATTTGCTGAACACACCTGCAATAGATATTGAAATTTTACACATTGTTATGCTAGCTTAGCAGAGTCTAGAAACCACAATAACAATGAATACATTCTAAACTATTTGTACCTTCTCACACCATCTTGAAGTTCTGCGTTACTAGGATCCAGTTTTAATCCAGCTTGGTATGTCTCAAGTGCTTTCTCGTACTCTTTCATGAAGAACTGCACAGCTCCTTTTCTTGTGTAGCCCTTTGAAAAGGTTGGGTCAAGCTCAATGCATTTCTCTGCATCTTTTAGCCCCTCTGGCATTGCCCCAAGCTTAGTATAGCAAGCAGCTCTGTTGCTGTATGCCTGAAGAATAATTAAACATGAGATGACGAACTCAAGAAACTGTACACACATGTGTCCTGCATAAGACAGTGTATCTTAACATTCATATAGCATGAGATTAACAATACCTTATGATCTTTGGGGTTCCTCTTGATTGCTTCATTGTAATGCTTGATGGCCTCAGGGTACTTCTGCTCTTTGAATAACTGATTACCTGCAAATTTATTGAATGCATTCAATTACTTCTCCAAAGGAAAAATAATACTATGTATGTAGTAGTAAATAAATGAATAACTATAATAAGAGGAGCCAGGTTACCTTTCTCACGCTCTTCATCAGCAATTTCTGGGTTGAAATATTCTTGTTGTTCTAGCTCTTTCTTGGCCTTCTCTGCATCATTTAGCCTTTTCAATGTATCAGGGTTACGATGTTCTGTAAGAGCTTTCTGAAACGACTCAATAACAGGTTCAAAATCCTTTGAAGTTTTTGCCATCTTTGCTAGAGCAGTTCCTTTTCTTGTCAAGGCCCTTGCCACCATTTTATAGTCAGACCTGAGTTCTCTTCCTCTTTCAACAGCTTTATCACAGTCTTTAATACAATCCTCATACTGAAAAACGTGAACGAAATATCAACATTGCGTTCACTAAAAACGGAGAATAAATCAAGGAAAAAAGGTCACTTCGTAAAAAATTCGGAGTTAGATATTCAGTTGTAATATTTGTGACTATAAATCCTATCTCTATCAATTTCCTTACCATAACTTCATTCACAAGACAAATCGACATGTACAATAATTAGTGTGTTCACATATCACCTCATCTCAAGCTCCTAATTATCCTCAGCATCATCATCTAGCACCGAAAATGTGTTACTTATCCACATCATCATCACATTGTTAGCTGCAGCCCAATACTATTTTTAAATAACAACATATTACCTTAATCACAATCAAAGGCATTGAAACCATTCATATCATAGTTTCACTTTCAACATAATCTACAACAGCATCTCAACTCAATATTTCAAAAATAATCAATTTCATGTCAAGGAAATTGTCACACTCGGGCACAACATTAGAACCAATCATACCCCAGAAAGATTCAACTTTTAACTTTAGTCTCCGGATAGAAATTGAAAGCAATAATATCATTATAGAGTCATAGGTTCGCTCGAACTCCATACACCGCCACTAACAGACAAGTAGGCACCTTGTTAGCAAAAAAATTCAATCTTTTAATCTAATCGACACCCTGATTAAGGTAACTTAGCCGTTAAACAAAATCAAATCACAATTTTAGTTCCTAACAATAACAAAGTTCGTTATCACACAAAAGAATACACACATAAACAACACAATAAGCTCATAACAAGTTCAACAAACATACAACAATCAAACACACGATTAAATATACCAAAATATCCAATAAACCATACCCTCCCCATCTCCAAATAAACCGCAGCACGATTCGTGAGGAACGATATATCCTCATTATCAAGCTCAATCGCTTTACTATACCGCGAAATTGCATTCTCGAAATCCTTCTTCTTATAAGCAGCATTCCCAGCTTCCTTCTCCTTCACAGCCTCACCTTTCCTCTCCCTCTTCTCCTTCTCGACACCCGACACCTCAACCACCTCCGTCTCCTCTTTGGGCCCTACCTCGGCCCGTTTCTCTACCTCCACATTCTCCGCTTCAACCCCCCTCCCCCTCGACTCACCCATTTCACCCATAAAATCACTCCCTCCAGAACTTATTCCAATACCCAACAACGCCCCTAAAGCCTTCATCACCCTCTCATCCTGCAAATACATATTCAAACTACTCGGGTTCTTCGAAATTTCCTTCATTATCCTCACAAAATCAGGCTGATCCAATAACGGCCTCGTATTCGGGTCAGAATTCAACTTCCCCCACATCTCAGGCCCGGAGAAAATATCCCCAAACGGGCTTCGGGCCTCACTTCGGGCCTGAGCATCTTCCAGGCCCGATTTAAGCCCGTCGTTATTCGGGTCAATTTCGAGTCCTTTTTTATAAGCTAAAACAGCTTCATTGATTTGATTAAGGCCCAAATAAGCTGACCCGAGTCGAGAGTAGCCTTTAGACCAATCGGGCTTGAGGTCAACGGTCTTTTGGGCATCGGTCAACGCTTGTTGGAATTGGGAGAGGGAGGCGTAGGAGGCAGATCGGTTGGAGTAGAGGACGTGGTTTGAGGGGGAGAGGGTTATTGCCTCCGTGAAGTGGCGGATGGCCTCCGTGAAGTTGCCGGCGGCGAAGGCAGCGTTTCCGGCAGCTTTGGCGGCGTCCGACATTATTATTATTGGACAATTGGACAACTGTTTTGGGACAGTTATATATATTATGGGACAATTGTTTTGGGACACTTGGTGGAAATGAGGGAGTGAAGAAGGGTTTATGGAAATGTCAACTAAAATGAGAGTTAGTGGCTGAGAAGAGGTATGACTAGTCACAAGAAATGGAATCTAATCAAATAATTTTATTCCGCTTCGATCATTAAACGGTGATTCTAATCGACAGATGGGCTTTTATCAAATGGAGTCGGTTTTGAGTTGAATTCCGAGCTAGTTCAATTATTTAAAAATTCAAATTTAATCGGAGTAACATAAAATTAGTCTTACCAATCGTAGTAATAGCTTTTACTGCTTAGAGTTGGTTCTCGAGTCGGTACTGTTAAATTTGATTAATGATCTCACAAAACTACCAATGATTGGTTTTTACTGGGATTAAAATACTATTTAAGCCTTAACTGCGACTCTACGAATATAAGAAAAACAATAACATGTCTGCATCACCTTCGCGGGAGGGACGCGCAACGGAATATGTTCGAGGACACTCGGTCAATCAACGAGATTATCTCCGCAAGAATAGTCCACACCAACGAGCGAACGAACCCTCCAGAGCTTTATCGAGATCTCTTAAAATATTAAGACTTAATTTCTTATTGCCCCCCTAAACTATAAATCTCCGATTTGCTTTCAATCCCGTCTCTCATACTTTAACTCTGGCTGCTCGTCTCCATAATACAATCATCATCTTGTCAAATTGTCCCCTGAAAACACATTTTTGCCAATAAAATTAATAAAAATTCATTTAACACAAGGGTAGGAATTATACATATATTAGATTTTTAACGTATATTTCGAAATAACATAACATTTGGACTTCATTAATAATAATTAAAAAATTAAATAAAAAACAAAAAATTAAATCCTATTACCCCATTCCCCGTCTGCATCGCCTCCACCTACCCATACCCTATTACCCAAATCAAAAATTATCCCAAATCAATTTCCTCGATAATAGTCACAAGACAATTTTTTCCAAAGAAAATAGGCCGCTGCACCCAAATCAAATTATCCATACAAAAATCCAAATCAAAAATTGTTGACATCACTCACAATTTCCCCGAATAAACCCAAATCAAAATTATCCCAAAGAAAATAGTCGGCTGCACAATTCTTCTATCACAAAAATCCCTAAAAAAGTTTGCTGCATTTCCTTTTATATTCAATAAATTAAAATCAACAAAATTTGTGGGCATTATTAACACTCAACATCGATTTGAATAATCATTAATACATATACCAAAGACCTCATTTTTTATAAGAAGAGAACAACAAATTCAAGAAAAGATGAACAAATACCCCCAACAACAAAAGTGTTTCACAGTTGAACCTGAATCGATCGCTCCCGCCTCCCATGAATACCGCCTCCTTGAATCGCCGGGCCGAAATGTGGCGCTAGGATCGGTGAGCGCGGCGCGCCTCATTGACGGGAAGAGGGCGGTGGTGACATGAAACATGAAATAAAGGGTGAATCGTGGAAGATTTAATTTAGGATTTTTGATTTATTTTATTTTCGCTTTTATTAAGATTTTAAGAATTATAAAAGAAGTTCAAATATTGTGTTATTTTAAAATGTGTCCTAAAAATCGAATATATGTATAATTCTTACTTTACCCTTGTGTTAAATGAGTTTATTAATTTTATTAAAAAATATATTTTCGTGGGGAACACAAGATGATAATATTGTGGGAACTTGAAAAGATAAAAGTATAAGGGGACAAGTTAACAAATCGGGCATAGTTTAGGAGGAAATAAGAACTTAAGCCAAATATTAACCAGAACAAAAATTAGCGTAAAAAACCATCGAATTTATCACCTACTACACGACTAAGAGGGGAAGAGAGAGTTTTGCCTTTTTACTTTTCACAAAAGAACAAAAATGAATGAGCAAATATTTCCATGCAAAAGATGGCCTATATATAGTGGTGGTAGAATGTTCTAGAATGTTTATCCTTAAGAAGGAGGAACATTCTAGAAACCCTAAGGATAAACCCCACAAAATTGCAGGGTGCTGTCCTGCACCTTCTCCCTTTTTCTCCTCGACCAAGGCCTCGCCTTTGGGTGGAATTGCATAATTGAATTTCGCCCAAAGATTTTACACAGCTTCATTTTAAACCCCTGGGTTATAATCTATTATAATTCGATTGGTTGTCTGCGGACTCTAGGCTCGACGAAAAATAACAATACATTACTCAAGGGACTCTAAGTAAAGTATCATAACCCCTAAATTCAACCAAGGTACTAATATGTCAATTGTCCAATAATCTAAATATATATTTGAACTTATACTTACTATTAAATGTTATAATCGGTTGTACAATCTTTCACATATATTATGAGATTTTAACATCTCATATTTCCAACACTCCCACTTGCCCTTGGACGATTATTTGTAAAGCGAGTACTTACTAATCGATTACATCTGAAAATGATCCCTCATAAGCGATTTGCAACAGTTAAGTTATGGTAAGATTAGTGTCACCAAACTCCCGCAGATTCAGATTTCTTCTTGGATAGTAATGGAAGTTTAATTTCGATATCGCAGATAATAATCGAGGTCAATTAACAAATCACCATCGCCTCCCAAGAGGCCTCGAAAATCTAAACCTGCTATATCCGTTGTATGAAATTCCATCTTGTGTACAAGATTTCACAACTATACTTCAGAGTATACAACTCAATCTTTTGCAATCTTCCTACGCTTTGAAGACGCTTTTAGACGTGGTCAGCACATTACCCTATAAAGTGAAATCGTCAATGCAGCTCAAGAATTGCCATTTAACATAAGTTCTAATGAAACTCTAGGACACATATATACAATCTTCTAAGTTCTCATGGCGGTCAACATCCAAAAGATCACTGCTTGAAACCATTCCACACCATATACCTAAGCATTGAATGTGAGTTCGTTCTCCCTTCTGATCCCAGAAACGTGATCAGACAATCAACACATATTAATCAATGACATTCGATTCCAATAGTAAATACCGATTAGGGACCACAATATCTTCGTTTTCTAGGCTTGATAGACAGGTTTCTTGTTTGAGTCCTTAACTCCAAAGACCTCTCTAGAAAACTTATATTGCAAATGGAATAAATTTCATTACTCGTAGTAACGGACGATACATACTTTATATATATATATGTATTGATCATAGTTCAAAAATAAATGATATATATCATTGAACTTGGAAGCTTAAAATTCAATCATTGTCTTACAATCATTTATGACATATATATAAAGAAAAACTAGTTCCCACTAAGACTAAGACCACTCAAGCATGTCCTTAAGACTAGTACTATACATGTGCTTATCATGCTTGCTTTGAGGTAGTGGTTTGGTTAAGGGATTTGCTACATTATCATCGGTTGGAACCTTACATATCCTAACATCTCCTCTGTTGGTTATGTCCCGAATAAGATGATACTTCCCCGAGTATTATTGCTTGGATCCGTGATGCATCTGCCCTTAGTGTTGCTTGCCTCCCGGGCTTCCAGTCATTGCCACATTATAACTCCAATCGACCTTCAATGCTAGGGTACTACCCAAGTTCACTCACAAATTTCTTGATCCAAAGAAGCTTCCTTCAGCTTCAAGCCAATGTACTCATCTTCTCAAGTTATTATTAGCTACAAGCAGCCTTGCTCGTACGCACTGCTAAACCGCACTCACCGCTTAGGTAGAATACATAGTCTGTGATTGAGATCGACTATCATTCTATCGGTTTGAAACCGTGTCGTGTAATCTCTCACAAATAACTCATTATCCCCACCGTATACAATGAAAATATCTTAGTTCTTCGTAAGTACAAGTATGGCCTTCAGCCTACTAACTTTAGCTTCAAATTGCCAAGGGACAATCGAACGGCCGAGAGTAATGCCATGTCTCATGGGAGGCTTTTCTTGGAATTATCCATCTTAAATCTTTTCAACACTTTATCAATATATGCTTTTGGCTTAATCCAATAAGCCTTTAGATCAATCTCTATGGATCTTAATTCCAAGAATGTATCAGTTTCCTCCTAAGTCTTTCATAGAGAAACACTTACATAGCCATGACTCTGGCCGTGATACATAGGTATGTCGCTTCCTATGATCGCATGTCATCTACAAACAGATTATAAAATGAAACGTTGTCTAACTAACCTTCACACAAGAATCTTCTCGACGCTCTTAATGAAACCAAACTTTCGATCGACTCATTAAAACGAAGATGCCAACTTTGATGCTCGCTTAAGTCCATAAATGGATCTTTGTAGGTTGCATACTTTAGGTCCCTTAGGACATGTAAAACCTGGAGGTTGTGTCATGTACAAGTCCTTTTCTAGATTCCCAAGTATAATGCAAAGTATATCCATTCATGTATCTCATAATCATAATAGGCAATGATGTGGTTAAGATAATCTAATGGATTTAACTTTACAATGTATATGTTTCATCATAATCAATTTTTGAATTTGTTTGAAACCTTGGGTACAAGTCTAGCCTATAAACATGGATATTTATATCTTTATCCAGCTTTGTGTTTAAATACCACTTTGCACTCGATAAAGTCAAGCACCTGTATCCATCAATGTTCAAAACATCATTTTGGTAAATTGAATTATTCGATTTCATGGCGATAAGCCATTTATCAAGATCTTGTTCTTTCAAGGCGTTTGGGATGCCTCGTGTGTTATGTTTTTTCCTCGTGTATCCTACACTTATATATACGTCACACTTCAATTTTACACGCGTATGTCCTAGGCGTATATCATGCAATATGAAAAATGTGCTCATTTTGATTTTTCTTAATTTTCATATTGAACATATATTTTGGTTTTGAGAATTCCAAAATTCTCCGACATGTGTGTCTCTAGGATAGAAATGCTCTCTTGAGAGATGTTTCACATGTTATTATTTTTACTCAAAGTTCAAATGGGCTTTCATGTTTTTTTATTATGTGTTGGTATTTCCTCTCCATGCATGATTCCATATGCTTGAAATTCAAATTTATGCATATTCTAGTTAACATGAAGATTGAATGTGTTCAAGCATTTATATGCATTAGTAAAGGGAACCATATTTTGTGTTATTTAAAATATTTAATGCCCAAGTAAATTTGTACCTAAAAGACTTTGAATGTCTCCTAACTTATATGTGGACTTGACACATATTTGTTGATCATAAGTATATGTGTTTAAAGCTAAAGCGTAATTATAAATCCTTTTTTAAAACTTCTTATGTAGTTACTTCAAGTTAAAAACGCCTTCTCAAATAATGGAGATATTCATTCTTGGTTATGAAGAACTTTTGTATCGTATGCCTAGCTTTATATTGTGCGATTTAATATAAAAGGCTACAATTGGTTCTTTAATTTTTAATCTTCATAATCTTGAACTTATCTTGTCAATCATGTTTTTCATAATCTTATTATTGTTCGGATTACTGATAAGAAACGGGAGGTCTTTTGCGCTTAAAATTGTTACCCACTTTCTTTATGCTTGTAAAAGCTATTTCAACCATGAGCATTCTTGATCTTTTCAAGATGGTTGAAGTAGGAATTTTTGGAAAATACATTTTGTTTTAAGAAGAATGTGCAAAAATGTTTAAATGTGCATATGCCTATTGTATTTTTAAAATTCCTTTCTCATCCGTTGTATATGTTGTTTAAATGCATTTTGGATGACACTTGTGCTAGCCAATAATGGTTTTCTGTTTTTATGTTTTATTGGATTTGCACATGATTAGTGATTATTTTTCATGATTTAAAATATTTTCCAATTTCAGACTTACATACCTTCGGCTCGTACTTTCAAACACGCGGCTCAACATTGCTTTATATAATTGAGTGATTTGAAAATATTAACTTTTCGCTCAAGATATGTTTTAAACTTTTCTTTAAACTTGAGTGTTTGGAAGTTATTGTGATTGCTCCTAGACATGTCATTTTAAATGGTATATGCAAACTTTCTATTAAGAAAGGGGGAGAGTCTTACCTATCTTTGATAGGTTGAGTAATCTAATAAAGTTGGCTCAATCTGTCCAAATCGTTTTATCCTTGAGACTTTGATTTTTAGTTCAACTTGTTTTAACAAAACCATTTGTGTATTTTCACTTTTCTTTAACTTTTGTTAAAATCACTTGTGTGTATGCATGCCATATGATTTCAAATGTTTTCGTTCTTAAACAATGGTATAATAATACACACCGTACATATCATCTTTGTTCCTAAATGGTTGCCCAATGAAATCCGTAGATTGAGGGACTCTTCTTGCTCAAGGTGATATTGTACTTGATTCTTGCCGTCCCTAAGAGAACTTTTGTTCGAGGGACGACCGACAAACTTAAGGATCTTCTTTTTTTCCGATGATAACCTTGTTTTAGACGCATCCTATTACTTATTATCTTTGAGTTTTCAAACTTTTTTGATAATGAGCATTGATCGCACATTTTATCATATGTCAACATTCTTAAATTTATTTTTAGATGACATATGTTTGACATCACCGTTTTAATTATTGCATATTTCTTGGTTCGAACCATGAAAGGATTACGTGGCGACGCCAGATACACTTGCAATATGCTTCATTGTATATCTTTTTGCTTGTGTATGAAACCATGTTAATGTGCTTACATGTTTTATATGTCTTTAACATGAGTTTCCTTTTTTAACCATGTCTATGTGCTTAATTAATTTTATCAAATGCGACATGTATTATATGGTATCCAATGTGCTTATTTAGTACCTTTTGATGATTCAAAAAGGTGGAGAATGCTTGTGATGCCATCAAATATGTAATGCTAGTATGCTAAAATGTTGTATTTTATCTAGCATGTGTGTGTAAAGCAAACCATGTCCTCGTGCTTAACCTTCATATCCTTATGCCTTGCCTTTCTATTTGTTATGGCATGTGTTTCATCAATGTTTTGTCATCATAAAAAAGGGGGAGTTTGTTGGACGAGTCCGCATAATCTTATTTTAATGTGATGACTTAAACATTGGATTTACTATCTAACATGTGTGCTAAGGATTTATTTGCCAGGCATGTTAGAAAGATTATTTGGACGCAGTTGATATTCATATCAAACAAGCACAAAGATCAAGTATCAAGACAATGAAGAAATGTCATGAGCTTCAAGGTAAGAATACAATGCCAAAAAGATTAGAATGGTGATATAGAAGAAGAATCAACCATACAAAGTTTCAAAGTAAAGAATGACGATGAAGAACAAGATCGGCCCATCTAATGGTCAGCGAAAAGGACAAAAATAAGAGTTAACGAAGAATCAAGATCGGAAGAGACGAAGTCTGATGCAGTTTCTAAGATTAGGTAAAATTTATGGCTTGAATCTTACTTTACTTTTTCTTCCTTGATCTTGATTGAAGTTCTTATTTATGTAGATATTTTTCAAATCATTTTTGGACAAAAGAACTAACTGCTTTTAATATTTTAAGAATATTTGTCAATTCTAAAATATTTTAAAAATCTTAATATTTTTAAAACTGCTCTGATTTCATATTATCAAAAGGCTTGAAAAAGAGCTCAGACTTTTTGGAATCTTCAAAATCGGAGTTATAACGAAGCGGAAATGAATTTTTAAATTTGACCATCACGAGCATACGCTCGATGTGAGGTCTTGATGGGGTTCATGAGTGTCTCGACGAGGTCTCGATGGACGCTTGACCATTTCAGAAATTCTATCGACCTTTGAAGGGTCTCGGCGGGGGTAAGAAAATAGAGTTTTTTGACATTTTAACCCATTTTAACAATCTATTTAAACCCCTAATCTTCCCCTAAACTTCCCCAACTATTCTAAACATTTTTGGGCTAAAATAAATGATGTCTAAAGGTTTTACTTCATATTTAAACACCAAATCTCTCAAACATGTGAGGTTTAATCTTGACTATCAAAGAGAGTGAGTTTGGTGTGTGCCTACACTTTGAAATGAGAAATGGGAAACAAAGAACATTCAAGGTGTTTAATGAAATGCTCAACGGGAGTTCGATCTTCAAAGTCATATCTACCCGAACAAGGAGTTCAACAAGCTTCAAATTCATATATACTCATTGTAAAGGAGTTAATACATGTTCTTAAATTGTAATCCTACATAGATTGTCAGACGGATCAATAGCCACAATGGACTTAATCAGACATGCA
The DNA here is from genome assembly GCA_019722365.1 of Lithospermum erythrorhizon. Lineage (NCBI taxonomy): Eukaryota > Viridiplantae > Streptophyta > Magnoliopsida > Boraginales > Boraginaceae > Lithospermum > Lithospermum erythrorhizon. Next base: position 66,904 of record JADFUC010002231.1, on the reverse strand, counting down.
TTTAACAACGTAGCTTAATGTTAATGCTGATCAATATGAGTTTTTGGACGTTTATTGCACATAATGATTGCTAGATCGTTTACTATTTTTATCTTAATCTAGCATTCATTTGGAGAAGCTCGGGAAACTTCGTATATGGTTAATTGCGGTTATATTTTGACTAAAGTCGACAAGTAAATCGACAAAGAAGTTTTAAAGTCGAAAAAATCGGTTAACAACCGTAAGTCCTTATTCACCCCCTCTAAGTGAAGTCATATAGATAACATTAGGCTCGATCGAATATAACAATATATTAATTTTATGTTAATTGAACATCATATTAATATATGTATTACGAATGGGACTCTAGTGTTGAATCATAACCCCTAAATTCAATCAGTTATCTAATATGTTAATTGTCCAACAATTGAACATATAATTATTATTATTAAATATAATAATTTTTTGTACAATCTAAATGTTCAACGGACATATATATTATGAGATTTTAACATCTCATATTTCCAACACAACGATCTTTCTAACATGTTTTCTCCTTATTCATGTCCTCATTGGAGACTTACCACCGAATCACCTATCTTTAATTACAATATAAAGTCATGATGATTTCTCACTGTGGACTTTGTTTTAACAAATTGTAAGGGCCAAATAAATAAATAAATATTCATTAGACTCTTGATTAACTTAATTAATAGAAACTCATGTTCTTCAATAACGAAAGCTCATCGATAAGAGAATCTATAATAAAAATCATCTACTATTTATCTTTCAATATTCAAAAGCAAAAAGCATTATAAGATAATCATCACACATTTTATCAAGGAGTCGAGTCTACATAATTTTCACAGAAATGCACGCTCTTTATGTTGCAAGTCGGAAACAGGGTGTATAGTACAAGCAGGAAACCAATTTGAAGACAACACTAAGTGAGGTGGATTTAGAAACGAGTTGGTTTAAATTTTTTGAAAAGTTGTCGAGAGACAAGACTGCCTCTATAAATAATAGGGGCCCCGTGTATAGATACAAAATGAGGCCCTTTTATTAAATTTATTAATATTTTGTTTTTACATGTAAAAATAAGTAGCCATATACATTTAAAAGCCAATTTCATTCAATAGACTATTTCAACTAAGAGACTGAAAGGAGAAGAGAAAGGAGCTTGGTTTGTTTTGTAGTGTTAATTTTTAATATACACGAGTATAATACTCCTTCCGTCTCAAAATGCATTTATCAAGTTAATTTAAAATACTTTATTAAGTGACACAAAAGCTACATTTGGATTATAAATAGCTAGTATATTGGAATTGTAAAAAGTTGTAAAAAGGTATATTGAAATTATAAACAATCAAGTATTGTAAAAAAGAATTTTTCTGTGACAATCATCTATTTTAAACGGAGTAAGATGTATTTTAAAAAAAAAAAAATCAGGCCAGGCATCCTCCGCCACTGCTTTCTACCATGCTTTACACTCGATTTTTATATTCTAAGTTAATATTTTCATTGGGCTGAACATTGTAATTGGACTAGCCTAGTCCAGAAAAATGGGGGTCCCTTTGAGCAGGTTCGACTTGCTACAAAGGCCTAATATGCAATCTTAACTACAATTTCTATACATTAATCTTGTCATCATGACAAGTATATGATTTAAGTATTCAATTCACTATAAAATAAAACATCGACTTCATCTACGGAGTATTATTTTTGACAATATAGTAAAAACTCTGAGTTATTAATTTATTGAGTGTTCATTTTAAGAAATCATTAATATCAAAATCGAATTTTTTTTTATATTAATTTATCGATTATTAATTTAAAGAGTTACTACTGATATGAAATATTTTCATTCGTATCATTACTTGTGTCAAAATCTACAAAGTGATTAGGGGCCCATACGATCCTCTCAGATCTTGTTTGTCATTTGCCAAAGTCACATGGTAATAAGTACGCATTACTTGACTTTCATACAATTTGTGAGCCATCCACCATGTTTATCTAGACGAGTAAAGATTGTAGCACATTGAAGTCTGTAAGAATAACACTAGAGCCTACAGGGGTTCATAATCATGGGAGTCCAATCTAACCAGATTTATTTGCAAACATAAGCAAGTAGGTAAAATAGGAATTTAGTATAGGGCAAATAAGGTAAAGTGCTAAGTTGTGTGACCATTCTAAAATTGGGTTTCCTGACAACAAATTCATGGCTGGTTGTAACTTGTAATGTTGTGTGCGACAAAATATGAAGCGTCAAATCATGAACATGAATCTTTTGGATTTGAGTTCAATAGTTTTTTGTAATTATGGAGGCGAAAGTGCTAGCAAACAATATGTCCTTATATAACTAGATTGAGCGGTCAAATCGGGCGAGTAGATAAATTTCGACGTTAGACATGAAGCCATTTTCTATCAACAATTTCGACCCAGCCTGTCACATTGTGGTCAAGCAACAAGGACATCTACCGACACGATTATGATATTATATCACCGAGACTACCCAATACATACCGAATGAGTAGCGGTTACGCATCTTCCATTACAAAAAAGATGGAAGGAAGCAGGGGATAATATTTCAAGGAGTCACAAGGTGATTATTGAGTAAATTATTGTTCCATTGAGGGCTTTGAATTTAAGTTAAATCATATTCAATAATGTCTTGAAATAATGTTCAAAATGATGACATGTGAGTGATTGGTGGTGTTGTATCTCATAACATGAATGTATTGGGTTGGAGGGAGTGTTATTGTATAAAAACTTAGATTAGAAAATACTCCGTAATAAATAAGGAGTATTGAACACAAAAATATATCCTTGATAAATATTGAAATTAGATATCTTGAATTGAGTTATGTAAAATTTTCACATCAAAATTTTGGAAAAAACACAACATTCCTTGTTCCTATAAAAGAAGGTCTAATTTATTGGATAATACTTGTACCAATAGTTAGTGAGTTTTGCTATAATTAGTAGAACCTCAACTATTTAGTAAAATTTTTATAGTGTGTCCTAGTAATTCTATTATTTTGGGTGTAGTGATCTACACATCTAAGAGCATAGTTTGCTTATTTGTAATATGTATGCCTCTATCTGTTATATGAGAGTATAGTTTGCTTATTTGTAATATGTATTTCTCTCAAGCCATATAAAGGAAATTTATGATTTAAGCAGCCATGATCACAAACACGCTAAGCGATAACACGTGAAAAATCTTGGTGTCTTTCCTTTAAGTCTTTTACTTAATTGCTAGTCTCGTATCGTATTTCATTATAACAAATACGTGTTTGTTATAACAACGTAACACGTATTATGAAAAAAAAAACTTTCGGCTAATGAAAAATGAAAATAAATAATTTGTCATTTTATGGTGGGCAGATGATACATGATCAAACGAAGTTAAAAGATTGAACAACTAACAAAGTGCACTGATGAGAGATGATCGTTGTTCATATTTTCACCCGCATGAGAGGGCATAACTCTACCTAAAAGAGCATTACTTGCCACAAGACGAGTAAGAGGACGAACAAGGAAATGGAAGGAGATGAATTAGAAAAAAAGATTGGTTAGGGACAGAGGAATAGATCAATTTTGCTAGGGGAGCTAGATAGGTTACATATGAGAAGATACTAATAGCGGACTATATAGACAAGAATTATTGAAAAATGATTAGCTTGGGGTATGTATTTTGATAACTACTTAATAGTACTCATATAGTGTTTAAATTAAGGAATTGAACGAAACATGTTTCCATCAAATAAATAAGGATTAATTTGATTCTAGATGTAAGAATTGAATTAGTGATATGTTGGCAAACACTTCCTATGGTCCCTGGATTTGGCATTGTTTTTATTTCTAACACCATTCGAAATGGCCTCGAAGCTTTACTATTGATATGGTTGGAAACGATACACATGTACAAAGGCTTTTTTCTTGCTTTTGAATATATGCAGAATAATCATGTTTGGTATCTTAAGTTGGAAAACAACAAGTGATGTACAAGTGAAAGCTATATCACTTCATGCAAATGTCCCTTTCTAGCTCCTCTCCCCCATATCTGCCGCGCCTGTCCCCCCTCCTCTATATATCTGTCCCACCCCCACATTCATACCCAATAAACTCATCGGGAATGCCAGCCACACACTCATTTTTCCTTTCAATATTCTTATATTTTCTTTGTAATAGTTGCAAATTACGGAGTATAACATATACTCCTGTCCGGTGTAATAAATACTAGTACTCCGTATTTGATGTATAATATTTAATAATTTTATTTATGAGTTCGGATAATTATTTATTAAACCATGTGTTGATGTGCCTATGTAAAATAAATATGCCTTATCTTTACTGTTTGAGTATGTCGTGATTATTCTTTGATTCAATTTTTCTTGTAAAAAACAATTATGTTAGAGGAAGTCTATTACACCCTATTTTTTAAAAATAATGGCTGAATGAGTTTGATTTTTGAATATTCGGAAATTAAATTAGAATAATCTGGAAAACATTTCATGACAAATTAAAGCCTTGTACCTAAATGAATTTGGTGTTGCTCAATGATGCTTCTCTCTTCTACTAAAAACAGATTTTTGGTTCAAATATTTTTAGGTCAATGTTTTTTCTTTCCAAATTCAAACTAATATTATACAAGTTAATAAAGAGAACACATCAATTTATTGTGAATCTATATCAAATTATCAAATTTATAAATTTAACAGAAGGAATGATCGAACATATACTAATTGAAAACTTGCTATTCATATAAACAATTCTATCAAGTGAAATAAGCCTTGTTTTAATTTGGTTTATATAATTTTTCAATTTTTCTCCATTTTGGAAGCTCATCATATCTCTACTACATCAAATATAGACCTTTCCTTTTTCTCTCCCATCTGTCTTCCTCTATTCCTTTTCTATTTGCTGCTCTCCAAGTTCATATAAATAATCAAGAAAAGAAAATTCTGTTGGCAGATTATCCTTAGCTTGTCAACACACACATCAATCAATCAAATCAGTTAGAAATTCAAGCACATATACAATCAATCAATCAATCAACCAATCTACTACTATAATAATAATAATGTCATCCTCTTCATCATCTTCTTTGTCATTAGACCATCTTCAACCTTCAGAACAGCTCTACTATGTTCATTGCAACATTTGCAACACTATCCTAGCGGTTTTTTTCTTGCCCTCCTTATCATTGACGATCTCTCCCCTTGTTCATTTAGAAACAATGAGAACTAGGGTTTTTTTTCCTATAGAAATCATTATTATTTTATTATTATTATATTCTTGATAATTGCTTTGATTGTTACTAGGTGAGTGTTCCATGTACAAGTTTATTCAAGACTGTGACGGTCCGATGCGGGCACTGCACCAATTTGTTGCCCATAAACATGAGAGATTCTAAAATTGCAATAACAATAATTCAGGAACAATTGTCAACTACTCCAATGACTACTACATTGTTGAAGAATCAGCAGCAGACATCAACAAATGAGTTTTCTCTTCTTGCTCGATCTATATATAGTGAGCTTCCAGCAAGGCCTCAGATCTCTAATAGAAGTGAGAATCCTTCTCTTATTAAATTGGTTATTAATTAATACTTAGTAGTATGGTAATAGTACTTTGCTCTTAATTCTTCATTTTGCATCTAGATGTATGTGAATCCCTCTTGAAGCAAGTACTACTCTACTTAATAATTAGCTTCAATTTCAAAGAACGTTTTAGTAAGAGGTACACCATTACTTTATAAGTTAGCTAGGTGTAGTTTTACTCCTTGTGTCATAGTTTGAAAGTAAGATACGGAGTATTAATTTGTTTTAACCTAAATAGCTATCTGATCGAAATCCTTTTATATTTTCTACAAATATATCTCCCATTGATTTAATTTAATATCTTTTGTGATATTATCTTTTTAATAAAATGATCTGGTTGACTTTTTTGTTGGTCTAAACTTTGAAATTTTACTTTAAAAGTTATAGAATTTTCTAAAATGCTTTTCTCATGTTCAAATATGTTTAAAGTATTAGAATGTTATACATTTTGTTTAATTAGTATATATACTCAAGGCTTAGTCAAATTTTTGTTTTGTTGACAAAGAAAAGTTGAACTCAAAACATTCTAATAATGTGTGAATTTATTTGCAATTTGAATCTTACGTACGGATATATATGGTATAATGTCATGAATATTGTACAATTTGAATGTTGTGGATATATCATATATATGCATGGTATATATAATTTGAATTAGTTGACTGTGTTGTGTGAGGCTTGTCTAATTGCATATGCGTAATCTATATATGTGTGTTTGCCTAAGCTCCGGAGAAGAAGCCGCGAGTCCCCTCCGCCTACAACCGCTTCATCAAGTAAGTAAACATGGCTACTTACTTAGTTTTAGTACATGTTTTTTGCAAATGTTTTTTTTTTTATAGAAAATTTAATGGTGAAGTTTGAACTATCATTTATGTATGTAAAATAATGGGAAGCTGAATTAAAGTGGGGAAACTGTGGAAGATACTGTAGCTACCATCTTTTTCTTACAAGGCAGGGAACAGATATTTGTGAAATAACTTGGTATAGTACATAGTACAGTAGTAGGTAAATATTACTATTCTTGGAGTTAATAGTTCCATCTCATCTTGTTTTTTTTTGAATGATCTTATTAACTTCTTTTCAGAATAATTAGTTTGTCAAAATTTTATGTGGAAAACAAATTTATGGTGAATATCAAATAGGCGTGCAGAGATTAATTCGCTTCGATTTTGAGTAAAACTGAACTATTTCTTCTGCTTCTTCAAAGACCGAACCTAAATCGTTCGGGGCTTCGCATCGGTTTCAATCCTATCGGTTTCCACCGATTCCGTTCGGTTTCACTCGGTTTTGGTTTTTGTTCAATTCTTTGGGCCTATCGCCTTCGAGCTCAAAATTAAGTGTTAGACTAGTTATAATACATATAATTTCAATGAACTCATTTGAAGATTAATTATACAATCTGAATACACATCCAATACACAATACCACTCCTTTTACCTATATTTTTATTCTCTATATTATTAGCTTTAGAAAGATTTATAGTACATTATTATACTAATACTGAATAAAATTAAATCTAAATTTGCCTCCTTAAAATATACACATGCAAATACTACATGATCTTGAAAATGATTATAAATGAAAATCGAGAAATCCACATAAAATTTAGGAAATCGGTTCAAGTGGTTTTAGCGATCTAACCTAAATTGGTTCGTTCTCCGCCGAGGCCGAACTCTAAATCGTTCGCTCGTTCCGAACATTTCGGATATTTGGGTTCGGCTCGATCGGGTTCAGAAATTGATATTTTCGCCCGGTTTTGATCGGGTTCAGTCGATTTCGGATTTTGTGCAATAATTCCAAATATCAAGAACGATGACCGATGATCAATATCGACTCATCACTCACCTCTTCATTTATTCGTATTTTATTTGTTTGCGCATATTGTTGTTAGGAAGCATCATTCCATTTGGTCCCGCATGCTGGGGGATCTAACGATTTTTGGGCCTCAAATAGCTATTGTTGCAGATTAGTCGCACAAAGTGAAACAAGATCGGCAATACGATTCTCGAAAGTGAAAATGTGCTGCAACATATTCTAGTTAACAGTGACTTAATCGCCAAGAACATTTGTCACTGGGACCATATTTCAAGACTCATACTTTCTGACTAATCAGAACAATATAACTATCCGATACTAAAGATTCATATTCCACTATCTGAGACTAAATCAACAATTACTTTCATATTAGTATAGCTATTATTATGGAGTATAAAATATTGCAAGGAATTTGAGAAAACTGCATACGATTATGTACAGTAGTCTCCCTCAATAAAAGATCGATAGCAAGTAAGACAAACACTTACGTTTTTTGATGTAATTATAAGCAGTGAAAAATAATGTTGCAGGGAAGAAATACAGCGAATTAAAGCTGTAAATCCTGATATAAGCCACAGGGAAGCCTTCAGTTCTGCTGCCAAGAATGTAAGTCAATATATATACTACTCCGTAATAATATAAATAATTACAAAGAATAGTTACATACTCCGTATATACTTCCTTCCTTAAGTTTAGCAATAAAACATAGTACTACTACGTAATTGATTGATAATTAGGGTTTTATAAAGCAATAATAAGTTGATGATTTATTTGATTCATGATTCCAGTGGGCCCACTTTCCCCACATTCAATTTAATCTGATACCTGATCAGACTGTGAAGAAGGGTAATGTGTTCCAACAGGTATGCACTATATCCTCCTACTACTATATCTTCCCAAATTATTTGTCCATTATTAAATAATTAGAGAAGAAATTAAAACTTTTTTTTGTCTTCTTTAGGGTGGAGATCATATTGTGAAAGATGGGTATTTCACATCAGCTAACAACAGTAATAATAATGTGGGATATTCTCCTTATTGATTAAGCCTTCTAATGTACTTCGATCGACCTCTTCAAGAAGACAATCATTCATTAATATTCATGACTACTTAATATTGTAATTTTATTTTCTGACTTTTATCACATTGTGATCAATCATTGTGTATTAGTGCAGCAAAGAATTCCAAGAGGCTCGTTCTGGAGAACATTTACCATACTTGCTTCTACTTTCTACATTAATTGGTTTTTTATTAACACTAATTTTTTTAAAATTAGCGATGAGTATTACAAATAATGAATATAAAAATTCATAACTAATATAACAGTTAGAGTGAATGCTTCAAAGAAAGTATGAAATAATATTTTGCCTTCAGCAAGAGTTGAACGAATTGAACCCGAAATCTCCTACTGAAAATTCGGGTCATATACCACTAAGCTAGTTAATATAACACCTAGGATGAGTGATTTCTACATTAATTGTTATTTGACTTTCTAATCAATGCCTAAACTCAACTTGATTATACTCCGTATTATACTTAGATGATATACGGACTATTATTTAGTGGCAATAATTGAAAGATGTTAATTTAATAATCCAATCTTGGTGATTCCTCAACATGGTCTTGATGATATAAATAAGAATTTTTGTCGTTCAATATTTTGTCTCAATAAGTAATACGAGATATTAATTGGTAGCGATTTTCGCCCCTTCGAGGTCGATACGTGTCACAGCCAATTTTATATTATCTATAAATATCCATTCTTTGACGATACCAACCGTACCTCGTGAGTTCGAACTCCCGTAAGATCGTGAGTAAATCCTCTTCCAGCGGGGCATCGACGCCTTGCTCGACAGGACCCGCATTTCCACCTTCGGACTAATGGAGTAATGGTCTCGAAAGTGTCGAAGATGACCCTTCGCGACCACGCTCTTCATGGTCCTTTATCAAACCCTTCGAGTCTGAGCACCTTTCACTCCCCGGTCATTGATACGCCTCGCTCACCTTCGAATTCTCGCAAATTTGGGAATTCTTCAATTTGGGCTTCCTTCGGCCCCTCGCCACTTGATACCTTTCTCTTTTAATGTATGACTTTCGAACTCTTTTGCACCCTACCGTTGGCTCGGCCAAACATCGGCAAATGTAAAACTTATGCCTCACACTCTCGTGATCCTTCCACATGCTCTCTCGAACTCTAAATCCCGCATGATTATTCTCATCTTAATCAGAAAATGAGAATCAGACGAATAACATACTCGAGGATTAGATGCGCGAAAAAGGGATTGAACCATTAAAAAAGCGGAATGACCCTCGCTGGAAGCCACGAGGTCTAACAAGTCGTACCTCATTGAGAGTTCTTCTACTATGCCCAGGATGTGGGCTGAGTTCTTTGAGAATCTTTACTTGCCATTTTGTGGGCTTCTTCTTCGATTTGGGTAAGGAAGTATAAAGGAAAGTAGGGCTGGTTTTGCTCTAAAAATGACAGAAATTATGAATAGTTTCGGGAAAATGAAAGAATAAAAAGAAGACAGAAGGGTACCTTTTATGGGAGAGGAGGAGAGAGATATGGTTTATCTTGGGAGTCAGAGGCCAAAGCTTTACGATCATATGACGAACCTATTTAATACCGAATATTCTCGCACCATTTAAAAATCGCGCACAATAATTTCGGGTTATTAAAGCGAGCAATTGATATAAATAATAGTTTCTTATTGGGCCAATATCTGAGCCCAATAGGAATATGAGATATTAATGAGAAGACTTTTTGTCCCCTTCTGAGGTGCTGACACGTGTCACCAGGTGACCTCTTATATTCTCTATAAATACCCCTTCATTTATTCCTTTGAAGGTAATGCCTTACACATACAACATTAAGCTCCACCTCTCGATAAATTTTAACTTATCATCGAAGGGATCATGATCGATTTCGGTCGCGACCTAGGTACCGACTCACATCGAGACCCTCGACATCACGGAATCCGAGCTATCTAACAAACCAGGGCCGCGACTAGGGCCTTGTGAACAGATCGGGGCAGGGTCGAGGGACGACCATACCGACTGGCCAATCCTTCCAAAAGGTCAATCAAAGCCCCTCGCATCGAGATTCTTGAAAGCGGCTTGTATCGATATTTCAGACCCCGCCCAACAAGCGAACTAAGGAAATGGACGCGAGGAGAAAGAGATGACCTCGTCCCCAACCCTCAAAATGTTCTGACTGCACCACATCACCGGCAACTAAAATTTACTAGCTACGATGATTTATCCTCCTCTAGATTTGGTTGTACTAAAAGTTCACTTAACAATATGTGAAAGTTCAATTGAGTAGATTTATAACGTTCTAGGTTACTGCTATACCATCCAATGTTTTTGGGATAGTATCTCATGAATTCTTATATATCGATCACACTAAAAATAATGTATAATTAGTTAGAGTAAGAGTAGGAGTAGTAAAACAAATTTTTTGTGAATAATGTTTGGAAATCGTAGTGGTGGTTCAACATCAAATCCTTCCTCGTTTTCTTTTTTATTATAAAAATGATTAGCACCTATAATCCCTCTTTCTTATCATTTGCTTAAACTTCTTGCACAAACCCATAATTAGGTACTCAGGTGTAGCTATGAGTTGATGCTTCTTTCTTTATCAGGGAAATGACAAAGTCGATTATTTGTAGTATGCTCATCATCATTATATATATGCTTCCCAAAAGCCAACTCTTTCTTATAAATGTCCCCTCAAATCTCATTTGAAATCTAAAACGTACAAAGTTACAAATAACATGGACTCAAAAATGCTAGCAACAGGAGAAACAAACCTGTCGGCCAATTCTATGTCACATTATATTTCCTTCAAGACTTTAACAAAGGTGAATAATATTCCATTATAGGGAAAATGGACCACTATTTTGAGATGCTAAATAACTTTAGGACAATTGAACCTGTTTGGAAAAGCCTGTTAATATATCCTTCAGGATCTGTTTAGGACCACACCAAATCTTAACACAACAATGGATGGTAAAAAGTATCAAGTGGGAGGAGCATAACAATAATGTTACGATGTAATAAAGGTTGGTGTCAAGAATCGTGAATAAAAGGGATATTAAGAGAGGGATCCAAAGTTCAAAACATGGTAGGCGATGACCGAATATACTTACATTTTTCGACAACAAAAATAGATTTAATTCACATGACTTAGCCACCAAGCTCAGCAGCAGTTACACAAACAGTAAGGCACATCTAAAGCGAGAATTGTAATGTAGCCAATGTAGGTATCATACTAATAAGTTACGTATGCAAAGGACATCGTCTGCAAGAAACCAACTAATAGAAAAAACAACATTGAAACTACATAAGCAGAACCACATAATTGAATTGTGGATTCTATTCAATCAACAATAGAATTGGTTAATGAGTCTTCAACAATTAAACGATGATGAACTAAGAATTCTTTGATTGTTACACGTAATCTAGGGATGTAAGGAATGGTTAATCCCATTAAATAAAATAAAGGGCTGGGAACTTAAGTGCATCTGGTTAATGAAAAATGTGAGTATCAGCAGGACTAAATTACACACATAAGACTCGCAAGGGCAATCCTCGTTAAGCAAACAAAGGCCAAATTCAGGGTATTGGCATCCTATTGGTAAATGTAAAAGAGAGCAGATACCAAGAGAAATATAGTAAGAAGCAGCATGGATCCATTGCTCTCAAATGATTTTGCAGAAGATATATCTTGGGGCCTGAAAGGAAAAGAACAAACACAATTAGCATCCTTCTTAAAAGATTATACATGTGCAGGAAATATAAGTGAACAACTTTTATATCCGTACTTTTGCATTTTGCTGAGGTCGCCACAGAAAAGAGCATTGTCTGGCATTGGCAACTCGGTTTTGTTATTGGGTTCTGGATTAACAACGTGAACATATGTCTCTTGTCCAAGGTACCATGCATCCAAATTTTCTGTTCTCAGGTTCCACACTCCAACATTGTCAAGTGAAACCAGGATAGCTGTCCATGCTCCAGGGTAAACCTGAACAGAACCAAAACTTTGATCTGTTAGTAGAAATCTATCAAAGCATGTTAAAATGTTTCTTCTTTTTTCGAATGGGATAGTAAGAAAGAAGAAAATCGCATATAAAAAACAATGAAGATTTTTCTTTTCATATATTAAGAAGGGTTGCATAATGATTCTTGCCACATGGTTCAACAAAAAACAGGAAATAGATTATACAATCAAATATTGTTATATAATTTTTTCCTTAGGACACCTGCCATTGCAAGAACTTGAACAAAAATCACCTGAGCTGTAGCACGAGCAATCCCATCCCATTTATTGTAAGTTCCCCTGCTGTTCTCTGTCCATACACCATAGTCCATCCTGACAATGAATATAATTGAAGAATAAATATTTGAAGCAATCTGAGTTAGGACAAGATTATGGTAAAAGGTCCATCCCCAACCACAAAAAAGGCATATCCACTCAAGTGATAGGAATGCACTTTGGTGTCATTGTTTTGCAAAATTATTTCCATGAATCCTCTATAAGTACCATTAATGACAGATGTTTCCAAGCGTGGTGGCCATGTTAGTGGTTTTGTGGGGAAATCAAGCTTATATACTCCTTTCAATTTATATTTATCGGCAAGCCTTATTGGTGTCTTCGGGTTGACAAATGAAACCCCACTGAGGGTAGTTCGCCTTTTTCCATTGATTTTCTCTGGTGGCAAGTTTCGGAGCACATAAATCTCTGTCACATTTATCGAGCCATATCTGAAAGAACCTTGAGGATTTGGACGAGCACCACTGGCAGATACATTCCACCTGAAATACTTAAAACCACGATGGAAAGCTTGAAATCAGAGAAAAGATAAACCTGGTTCTCCAAACACCGCATCCCAGGAAATAAACTATAAAGCAGACATACCATTCCCATGATAAACATAAATGTTCTTATAGGAATAGGATCCGTATTGCATTAATGCACCACCAAACTTTAATCATTTGACACTCAGAATTTAGTGAGACTTTCCAACTCATCAGATATAATTTCTTACTTATCTATCAAAAACAAATTTAAAGTGGACTTTCATCCACAGAGCTCACTAGATAAACTAAAAGATACACATACCTGATTGATCTGGCCTGATTCATTGAGAAGGTTTTGTCAAATTGATCTTGTGGTGGATCTGGAAGAGGACCAGATGCCTTTCCCTTCGAATTTGTATATTTTAAAATGCCTACACCTGTAACTCTTTGCCATCTTGATTCATTTACAAACCTGGCGCTGGCCACAATGTAATAATCAGAACTTGCATTTTGATCAGTCGTAAGCAAAAAGGAGAATGTTTGTCCAACATGGATATCCAAGTTTGAGTAATTCTGTTGAACTGTGTAGGATCCTTCTGTTTCAGCTAAAAGAAGATTATGATTTTGAATCCTGAAGTTCAAACTGGTTGAGACCCCAACATTGCTCACACGAATGCGGTAAGTTTTTCCTGGACATTAAAATAGTAAATAATAACAAATCAGGAAAGCATGCTTGATATCAGAAAAGTTCAGAAGGAAGTCCCCCGGCATCAGTAAGGTGTAGGAGATAATATTTATGCAGTTCCAGATAAAAAATAAAAATCATCAATTTTTGAAAGTTAGACTAAAGATGGAAAGATAGTGGAAGCTTCTTAAGGATATTTATTACTTCGGCAGAAAAGCAGTGTTTAGTGCACGACTAGAGTAATGCTCCCCCTCTCGAACCCTTCTGGACATAATGTAATTAATCTAAGACGAGAAAATAGATGTACGTATGGTCTAGTGTCCTACTTAATAACAGAGTTTATTGATTGAAATGAGTCCACAAGGAAAGTGCAAGCATACATCAACATAAGCACATAAATTCCGTCACTCAAATAATAGTTAGGATCTTATTGAATATACAACTTGTTTAGCCTGCCAGTAAAACTCATAGTAATCTTGTCAATCAGGATAAAATTGAATTATGTATAGGACGAATATTTATGAAATTCACCTGGGTGGACAGTAATTGTCTCATAGTCAATGCCATCAGGAACGAGCTTGTCATTGTATCTATAAGGTCCTTTTCCATTAATCAAAACACCATCTGGCATTCCAAGATCTTTTCCATCATCAAGGGCCTTCCTCAAAGCCTGCAGTTGGAAAAGAAAATTACAGACTCACTCAATAAAAAGGTTATATAAACTGGTGATTTCTATACTCACAGTGTGGTTCCGAGTGTACCAATCACCAATTGTAATGGTAATATCTCCATAAGGCGTATCAAAAGGAATTGGAATAACAGCTCTATTATTGATTATGAAGCTTCCAAAACCACCCGAGGCACGCTGCATATTGAGCGAAGGGAAGTAAAAGAAACTTCCAATTTGGTCCTTGACCTGGAATTGGTAAGTCCAGTTCCACTTAGAAGGAATTGGGCAGGTGGTACCAAGAACACCATCTTCCCAGGAACTCCTTCTTTGCTGTATACCAGACCTGTCACATACATTACACCGAACTCACTAACCCTTCATCTCGAAAATGAACATATTTTGTATCGGTCGAATAACAATAAAAGCCCCTACCAGTGCATTAGAAGATGTTCATCTAATTTGTTCCTCACATTGACAACAACATTGTTATTAGTAGTCACATTAATGGTAGGCCCTGGAAACTTCCCATTTATAGCAATAACCTGCAAATTAATTTCAACCCAATCTTTAAATTAACATCTTTAAACCCTCTACAGTTACTCCACAGTTGCACACTCAAAGTTCATACTTTAGCACACTAATGTCTTAGATCTGAAGCTAAAGATTCAATCTTTTTTCCAATCTACTCAAATCTCACTACTTTCCAACAAAAAGTAAAGCTGCCCACAAGCTCAAAGTGAAAGAAAAAAATGATATGATTTATGGAACAAAACCTATAGTTTAACTGCACCAAGAAAATGCATACAATGCTACAAAATTATACTCCTTCCTTTTTATTTATCGTTCTAGCCACTTGTAAATGTAGTAAAAAAGTACAATGACAATTATTTAAAACTATATCATTGGTTGGTCCATAATTTTATAATAAAAAAGTACATTTACGAAGTACAATTTCTATGCTAGAATGATAAATATTTTGAAACAAAAAAATTATGTTAGAACGACAAATAAAAAAACGAACTTAGTAGTATTTACATTTTTTCCATTTGTATGGAAAACATTGGTTATAAAAAATGCATACAATGCTGCAAATTGATTGCAATATAAACTAAAATGGTATAAGGAGATCTAGCAAACCTGTTGGGGTACACCAAGAGGAGAAGCAGTAAGATAGGAGACCTCAAAGTCGTAGAAAGCAGTGGGATCTTCAGCAATGCATAATGGTATCAAGAAAACAATGCAGAAGCAGAGAAATGAGAGAAAACTAGAAGCCACCATAATTGATTAATTTAGTTGTTTGTTTATGTTCAAAATAGGAAAAAATTAAGATAATAATTTTATGTATTTGAGTTTACATTATCAGAAAAAAGATTGCAAAAGAAAAATGTTAAGCAGCTGAGATATAACAAGAACAGAGTAATAAGAGGAAGTGATAGTTAAGTGAAGTAGTTGACAGTAGATAGCAAGAACTAAAACTTAGGGGTTAAACACATTAAATTTAATTAATGAAGTTTTTTACATTATTGAAAATGTCAATCTTATATTTTGTATAAGATTAATCATATTTAAATGATAAATTTTAAAAAAATTAAAATTAAAGGGGTCATTGTACCGATCCTTCTTAATTACGCCACTAAATTTGTGTGTAGGTCTTATAGAAGAAACACCTGACCGATATTGCGCTTAAATCAATATATACATCTCGAATCCAAAATCATTTCAATAAACACATGAACTATTCAACCTTTCAAATAAGGCAAGCTCAACGTTGAATAAGCTATTGCTCTAGCCCTTTATACACATAATTAACTAGCTGACGAAAACCGATTTTAATTAATTAAATAAAAATAAACATCTCATTTTGACATACTTTACGCTTCATTTTTCACCTATGTGATTCACCATCATTTTGGATAATTAGGCGTGATTTAGAGGATAGATTGATTTAAACGGGTGATTTTGAAAACAAGTTTGCATGCATACAGATTGAATCTCACGTGCATTATCTTTCAGTTTAGAGTTAGCTAATTTCTAACAAGTTGTTAGATAGATTTGAATAAATCCACAATTAGAGATAGATTCTGAATGGTTATTTCTGTTTTCTCTGTCTGGTAGAATTCTAGCGTACACTTTGTAGCTTCTCAAAAAGCTGTGATAGTCATTAACCAATAAAATTACAAACTCTGAGCACAAACAACGAGCACAAATATTAACTAATTCAGTACGTTTTGGCCCGATTCTTATACATTTGATTGTACAAATCGGCAATTGGTATGAGAGGCGCTTGAAATCTGAGTGAGACACATATTCCAAACACCTAGCACCAGGAAAAAGTGAGAATGAGTGATGAAAAGAACATGATCAAGGTTCCAAAATTTGAAGGTCATTATGACCACTGGAGAGAGCTAATGGAAAATCTCTTGAAAGCAAAAGGGCTATGGGGAATGATTGAGCGAGGACATGTGGAACCTTTGGATGGAAACATGTTGAATGACAATCAAAGAGCACTTCTTGATAAGGCCAGAATGCAAGACTATCAGGTAAAGCATTACCTCTTTCAAGCTATTGATAGGACTGTATTTGAGCAAATCTTAGACCGAAGTACATCTAAGATCATTTGGGATTCTATGGAAAAGAAATTTGGTGGAAATGAAAAGGTTAAGAAGGCTATGAGAAATAGTCTTAGGAGAGAATTCGAACTGCTAGAAATGAAAAAAGATGAAACAATAGAAGATTACTTTGAAGATTTTCAGTACCAATAAAGCTGAAACTAATAGGAGGGAGATAGAAAGATAGAGTGATTGTAGAAAAGATATTAAGAACATTATCAGATCCATTCACATATGTTGTAATATCTATTGAGGAATCACATGATATTGAGGAAATGAGTGTAGATGAAGCTGAGCACTCTCTTGGTATGCATGAAATAGTTTGTGAGGGGAAAAAGAGGGAAGATGTTGATCAAGTGTTGCAAGTTGAAGACAAATTTGTAGCAAGTTTGGTAGAGGAAGGAGGTAATTCTAGGAAGAATCGAGTAGGAGATCACTTGAGAGGAGGGCTGAGAACAAGTACAATAAAGCAACTATTGAATCTCACAAATATATATTTAGGACACTTCGATATGAGTCATCTAGAAATAGGAACATAAAGAAGGTGAATTATCTTTGTTCGGAAGAAGAAGAGATGAACTTTTCTTTGATGGTGAGGTAGGGAGATGATCAGGACCTCAAAAGGAATCAATTGGTATTATTTCAGGATGCTCTATCGCATGTAAGAAAGAACATGTTACCGTCGCCGATAAAACATTCTACATCTTTGTGAAATTGGGAAATAACAACAGACTACAAGTGAGGGGAAAGGGAAATGTGAAGTTTAATTGGAAGGGAACAATCTACACAATAACTGATGTGTATTTTATTCCTGAGTTGAAAAGCAATTTGCTAAGTGTTGGTCAATTTCAATCCAAGGGTCTGGCTGTGTTGTTTAAGGAGGGAATGTGTAGTATATATCATCCATCAAAGGGGGAGATCATCAAAACAAGAATGAGCATGAATAGGATGTTTACGTGTCAAGCTGAAAGTGATCAGGGAAGAGAGGAGATGCTTTCAGTTAACCAATAACTGATGATTAATCCTTTGGCATGAGATAAGCTAAACTTCGGACTCAAACAGCTCAAGAACAGAATGGTTGAACATGACTTCGACCAAAACAGACATCACTTGCGGTGTTTTTGAATGGAAAGCAAACTAGACTGACCAATTCCCGAAACAATCGAGTTGAGCCGGTGAGGTGTGAGTGTCACTTTCGGACATATGTAGGATTAATCCCGCTCCAGGGCAATATGTGGACTGTCAGCAACATCTGACAAGTAGTAAGAGATGACTTCTACTTTCATGATGACTTGGCCAGGGGAAGGGATGGGTGTACACAAGCTTGCAGACAAGTGTTTTATGGAACTTCACTTCAAGATTCCAAGACCATGAGAAAAAATCAGAGTGAAGTTGTGAAGTGCTGAAACGGATGGGGAGGAAGGTATGTGTCGAGTGAATTCGTAAGCCTGAAAGAACAAGGGATCAAAGACAACTTCGCGGCTAAATCGCTCCCAGCGAATTATGAAAGGAAAATGGGAGGCATTATAAGAATATGTTAAGATCAATGTTGGTTACCAAAGAAGTGCCAAAATCTATGGTGAGCGTTGATATTAAATTTGTGCGGTGTCTATGGGTAAAGATAAAAAGGCATGGAATGAAATTCAACCAACCGTTGAACTTTAGGTTTAGGTGCTTAAAAACTCATGTCATATACCCAAAACACGGAAGCAAATTGGATAGAAAGTATTGCATGTGTTTCTAAGCGTAAATCAATAGACGAAGGCTATAGACTTCTTTAGAACCAAAAAGATAATTGTAGCGGGGGATGTGACTCTTTGAAAGAAAGCAAGTCTTGATTACTGGAGCCGAGAGAGATGAGGTGATCAAAAGCACGATTAAAATGAAGAATTCGGGAGAAATGGGAAGGATATGAGCAATTGAACAGAGTCACTGAGGCGATCTTTTACAAATAAAATCCCAAATAATAGTGAGTAGACAATTCACCAATCGGAACTAACCGTGCAGATGAAGATCGGATAATAGTGATCGGCAAAGAAGAATCGATAATGTTCGGAACAACGATCTTTGCGGAAATGAAGAAGAACTAGAGCAAGGGAGAGATGAATTACCTCAAGGCAGAATTAGAAGACCTCCAAGGTGGATGAGTGACTATGCTAGATCATCTGAGGGGCCACTAAGGAAGATCTATGCATTTTGATGAAGCGTCTCTAAGTACAAAGAAGTGGAAGTGGCTATATGGATCTTTGGAAATCTGATCCATGGTAAGGAAGCAGGCCATGGTCACTCACTAGCTCTAAAAATGGGAAGAAGATTGGTGTGAAATGGATCTACAAAACCAAAAAAGATGAGAATGGAAATGTGATCCATACAATGAGATAATATAAAGGTTATGTATTTAAGGAAGAATAGACTACGATTGAAGGTGTTTGCACAGGTTCTTGAGAATGGACAACGTGAGAGGATGATTCTTAACTAGAGCTAATCAAGGATGAAGGTTCACCAATTGGATGCGTAAGTCGCATTCCCATGGAGAGTTTGTTAGAATCTAGTATGAATTTGTCGTGATAAACACCAATTCATACATATCCATTCCTCAAAATAATACCAAATTAAATAAAACATGAAATAACAAATGTATGAATAAAATTCACCCATATCAACGAGCAGTTGAACCCAATTCCCCCGCGTAGTGCCTCGCGTAGAAAAGCCTCAAAGTCCCTCCAATACTTGTTCAACACCGACAAGATATCCTACAGATTCTGTGAGAGAGATGAGCCCAAGGAAACTTTGAGCTTGCTAAACTTTAATGAAATGTGAATTGAAAATCTTCAATTCTCTAGAGAAGAAGTGACTATTTCTTTAGGGAGTGGAGTTTTCTTGATTCTTGTGTCATGAAAACTATAATCCCTCTTTAAACTCTGAAGTCGAAATTCCGCTCGTTAATCAGTTTAACTTCGTTAACCAATTGAACCGTTATGAACTTCTAATTAAATAATGATTTCTAATCATTATTCTACTAGAAATATTTACTTATGAGTCTAATATGTAAATATTGAAAGTATTCTGTCCTCTGAAGTCTCGTTTAATTTATTAATGAAATATTGTATCAAAACTCATCGTTATATTACATGACCTTCTAGGCTCAAATAATAGTAAGTTAATATAATAATTAAAGCCAAATTACTATTATTATAACGATTAGTAGTAAGATCTGGCAATATCTCTAACCCCTTATCAGAAACCCGCGCTAGTAATACTCTACATTACTAAAACTCTTAAGTTCAGTAATCACGTTTAACATGACTACATTAAAATAGATTGATACTGGTCGCCGCGGGCACAATAAAGGGAATCAATTCTCATTGATTTCAACACTCCCACTTGCCCTTGGTCACTTTTCTGATTCACTTTATCGCGATCTAGTCGTGAAATTTAACGTAAGAGTGTGTCACTTGATCACTTTGCGGCTCTTTACTCGGTATAGGCGAATAAGCATTGCAAATCATCGGTACCAAGCGTATGAGAGGCACAGATCTTCCTTGTGTATATCAAGGACGGATAAATCCCACTGCAGTCTCAACATCTATCGGTGCCTAATTGTGCTGACCCAATATATACAGACATGATCTCATTTTTAAGGTAGGCGTTAGGTCATAGTCAAAGTCTGAGCTATATACTTACAGAATGGTACTCTTATATTGAGTCTAGAATTGTAGAACCTAAAATTCTAAACAAATATCATAGGACAGATATACATATCTTGTGAATTCGTTTCGGTCGTACGACTCCCAGGTCGCGGACCCATGTGGCGCGGTATTGTCTAGTCTGGCGAGGCTAACGTGATCAATCTTGATCATTAATCAAAACTATATTAGTCACCTATAATGTAGCCTAACTATCAGCATCGGCGAAGGCTAAAACATCACCATGTTTGAAGCAGAGGGGTATAATCGACAGTGCGTGTTGCTTTCTGCAGAAAACTATAAATAGAGTTTTAACTTTTAATAATGAGGATACAAATACATGTATTATGTGTAAATATAAATAACAATATACTTTCAGAATATAAACAACAATATTACAGAATGTTGTTCTACATGCTACGATAGATATAAAATCACGAAACACTCTTGGCTGCAGCTTGTCTGTCACCAGGCCATGTTGCGTTGCATCTTAATCATGCTTTGCCCTAATTTAGTGGTTTTCAGTAAAGAATTCGACCCAGAATACAACTCTAATTTGCTACTTTACATACTTTATCGCCTCCCCATTAAACATATCTCTAGTGGGTGCGGGCTACGGAGTGCGTGCTTGGATTTGTGATGTGTAGGGTTCAACAAGCAGGAGCTATCGCCCCGATGTTGTCACAAATATCATGGTCCCTCTATGCGATCACCCACGCAGCTCGATCACGAGATTTCTTAATCAACAGCACTTCTTTGGGCAGACAGCTAGCGATCACTCAGTTACGTGGTAGAGATACATGGCGGTCACTCTGCTTGGAACTCCTCGAGATCTTGCTCCGCTGAGGACAAAGCCATACCCAGATTGGGAGCGATGAGCATCTCTGCATGGGTTTGAAGCGCGTCGGTCAGGCGACTCTTAACTTCATCCCCATCCTTCTGCCGAGAAAGCATCCTTTATAGTTCTTCTTAGATGCCCAGGGATGCTCAACACAATCCGTTGGTTTTCAAGCTGGATTAAGCATTATCTAATGGTTATACCGATTACATAAAGACACACCATCAGGGTCCACCAGGGTGCACCAACACATGGCATGTAGTGGATCTCTTTGAAAGTCGTCCTTCATTTTGTTCATCACCGGCTGGTGGTGGGACCTTTGTCTTTCTAATGAGTTGAACTCCCGTGTCTGCAGAATTTTGCTTCTTGGAATTACTGTTTTGTTGAACCACTAGTACCTTATTCATGGAGGTATCGACAAAGTCCAATTAGCCTTACGGCTCCGTCTGATGCGATCTTCAAAATATATTGTCTTGCGCCCTGATCGCGCCGTTGAGAAACATTTACCTGACCAATCGCGGCGAGTTCGGTAACTACATTGTTTCCAATGATAAGTATGTCATCGTCTGAGGACTATGAATGATCACGTAACTCCCACTTACCTTCTTGCCTTCCGGGCTTCTTGCCGTTCTTGATGAAACCAAAATCTTAATTGATTAAATCAAGCGTAGATTCCTTGCAGGATACACTAGCAAGACCATAAATGGACCTTTGTAACACTTTTGCTTCTAGGTCCTTTTAGGACATGTAATCGGAGGTTACCATATGCATCTCCATTCCATTCGGGAGGCTTGATGCACACATATTTGCCATATTTCATGGAAATGCGCGGCAATAACAGATATCGGATGATTTAAGCATATATCCATTGGCCGGCGCGGTAAGTTTTAAATCATAGTCCCGCCGTGAACTTGTTTTGAAGCTTTTTGCTACAAGTCTAGCTTTGAAAACATCAGCGTTTCGTCTTTATCATGTTTCTTCTTAAATACCATTACGACAATAAGCCCAGGCCCATTTAGTGAAATCAATAAGGACCCAGACGTTACATTTTATAGAATCCATCTCGATTGCATGGCTATTTGCCATGCATCGAGGCGTCACTTGCTGTTCTGGCTGGCCTACTTTAAAGTGATCCTCACTTTCAATGATGAAGGCTACCATACGGTAGCTGCAGTTCGTGGCCGATCCACAGTTGGGATCTCCTAAGGGGTTGGTTCTTCCACATGCTTCTTGTGGATCGAGGATTTGGATCTTCTATGAAAGAAGGTGCAGAATTCTTGTGGTGCGTGGGGTAGCACTGATTCATCAGGCATTTAAACCATCAACGTTTTCATCGAATGATTGCCACTACTTGATCGCCCAGAACCTCTCATGCTTTTCAGGAGCAACAAATGTCTTCATAATGAAGATTTTATTCTAACTTTAGAGTAAAATGGCTGACTTATTGTTTCCTTTGGATATCCTGTGAAATAGCATTTACTTCGGTTGAAACAGGTTATCAACTGTTAATCTATATTCCTTGTTGAAATCCTGAGGAAAACCCAACTTAGAGATCTTCACCGAACCACAGTTCATGGGGAGTTTCTCTCGGCTTTGTTGGACATGTTTAAGGTAAGTATCGGCAAATTATATCCCAGTCTAGGATAATCATGCACGAACCTATCAAGAAGGTTGGATTTACTCATACAGACACGCCGTTATGTTGCGTTCTTTTGAGTGAGTTGTGAGCTTAATGGCACTCTACAAGATGGTGTGAACTTCATTGACTCCATCTCTACCTCATCGGACCGAATCTTTATTGTCATTCAAGTGGTTTTGTACTTCATTTTGGAACTCCATAGAATTCTCAAGATTGTTTGTGTCACCGTCGGTTACTGGCGTATCTCTTGTAATATGTTGTCATAATGATAGTTATAACCTCCTCTTTAGGATGTGTTCACGTTTAACGCAGCCACATTGAGTCTCAATTCTAATAAATCATGCCCGCTTTCATTGAATCCAGGTGGTTAGTCATTTACAAAAGACGAGGATTCACACTTATGGTATGATTCATAATCAGAGCACTTGGGATATCACTGCGGAGTGGGTTTCTTGCGTTTGGTTCTGGTTAATATATTAAGTCTGTGATATACCGAGGTATAATGCGGTTTAAGTCATTGACTTATTCGTTTAGTTTATATTTTAATACCAAACAAATGTAATCTCTACTTGAATAGACCATTTTTGAAGGAGGCGGTGCAAATACCCGTTAAATCTAAATTCATCGGGATCTATTGAAAATGAAAACCGTCATTATTCAAAAGCAGAAGCTTGAAATAATGTTCTTAGGTAGAATTACATAACTGGAGATAAGTTCAAAACAAGGCCGTGGGCGATTTAAGCTGATGGATCCTCTTGCAAGGGCATAAACCTTCGGCGCATTGCCGCATCAATCAAAATTACTCACTGAGTATTACAGCGAGGTTCTGCATATTGCCATGTAAATATGAACCACAAGCGGTGTCTAGCACCCGCAGTAGAATTAAAGTTGTACAAACTTCAATAACATACATACCCTTCGGTGAGTGGTCGTGGGGCCATTCTTCTATCATTTGTGTGAACTTCACTGTGAGATTAAATTCAGTGACCTAAGAGTTCCCTTGATAATGACATTTGCCATCTTACTTTAGTGTTCCCCTGTAAAGCAACTTTAGGTTCACTCGAACCATAGCTTTCTTTATTAAACTTCTTCTTTAATGTGAATTTCTTCTTCTTGATACCCAAAAGCGGAAAGGTAAGTTTAAAATGCCTACCGGTCGTCTCGGCGTTAGTGATAAATCTTATCTGGGTTCGTTTGAGATAACTCAAACTTGTGCATATTAAGAGTTCATGACAATTAATTTGTCGCAGGCAGGGATGAGATCCTGACCGGTTCTTGAGATACTTTGGTGCTGGTGACGTTAATTCGTCGACCGAGCCTGTCATTTAATGATATGAGAACACATGACTTGTCGGATTTCCAGAACAACGTCACGGACAATCATATCTCTCGACTTCTAGCCTCTTCTTGGGATAATTCTCAAATTTGGGGTATATGTCATATACGCCACCTTTTCATATTGAATTTGGAGCAGAAAGGTTCCATGTGTGACATGAGGACATTGGACATCAGCATTTGTCGGAACTTGTGCTTTTGTGGGATCCTTTTTCCCGATGGGAGCTTTTCTCATTAGGTTTCGGAGGAACCTTAATGTTAAATCACGTATTAGTTCTCTCTTTGGCAGAGAATAATTCTCAAGATTTCGAGGACAGCTTAGGTTGAGTTTGAGTTATTCGACTTCTTATTTTCAAGTCTTTGGTGAAAAACGGTTTTTTATGTGAGCTCAATAGTGGTAGCCATTAAAATTATTACAAGAATAGAAGTAAATAAGGCATGAGAATCATTAAACTATCATGCTAAACATAACTTACAAATAAATTGTAAGGTAGTACTAATGCTTAATCACAATATATTAGTGTCGAGACCTATTACGGCCAGATCTGACAGTAACAACTATGACATTTTGAATCCGATTCTAAATGGGTTATCGACCAATTATGCAGAACTACATAACTCTTGTGTCGTTGGCATGCTATTGAATCTTCATGGCAACGTAAAGTTGGACTTTTCTACGAGGAGTTGGGACCGTCGTCAGGCGTATAATCAGAGTCACCAACGATGGATAACAATAAAAAAATGACTCGTTTTACATCGTAAATAAAATAATACAACTCGTCCGTGATTGAACTAACCATGATACACAAACTGGAAAATTAATAAATACAAATTGTCTCAGACTACTTGTTTTACCCATGCTAGTCAACAATAATTCAATACATAAAGGAAACTTAAGAAGATAAAAATTATGAAAATTTATTGAGGGGTCTTGAAACCACCGTCGCCGTCTTGGAAGTGCCTTGCTGACTACTACGTGATGCATCTCGGTCATTCATGACAACCTGGGCTTTCAAGCGATCACTTCCATGAGTATGAGTCGACTAAAGGCAGTGAGAAAATAAATATCCGCAGTTAACTTTGCCCCGATGCGTGCGAATAGAATAATTTAAGCCTATCAGCAAGACTTCTCCCCAAAGTATTATTATATATGTTCTTTGTAGCAAAATAAATCTTACTTCCTTGACTTTTAGATAACTGATAAACCCGCTTTGGCGTCAATAAACTTTCCTCGCGATGCGCTTTAACCCTGAGAATATCTTCCTATTTGTACATCTTCGTGAAGTACTGGCTATTCATGCATAATATCCATGTGACATACGACAATCAAACCTATATCTCAATATTTCATCTGCTCAAACACTACGCAACTCTGCATCTTTAGTTCACCTCAGAGGTGCTCCTCACTTTATTTTGGAGTATTGCGTCTCCCTGCATATGACGTCGCGTTCTAGTAAGGCCTACAAGTGGGTTTTCTCACTTTAAATTAGATGCTTAAATCTGAAGATAACTAAAAGTATGAATTATCTCCCAAATTCTTCCATTTAGTATAGAAGGAACTTATGTACCTCAAATGAGCCTCAGTGATAAATTGGTCTCCTTTCCGGAACTTATATTTAAACATTGAATCAGGTTTTCTAAATATATGAAATATCATCATGTCGACAAATTAGCATAAACTTCGGTTTATGAAGTGCGTACCTAATGTTCTCGTTCAAGATATACTAAATACATTAGCTTAACTTTATGCCATATAACGTGTCTCTGAAAAGAATGGGTGGCATGAGGCAGGCTAAGGCGAGAGTAATACAATCACAGAGATACAAAATAGTTGTAACCAGGCTAAAATCTAAAAAGGAAGTACAACATAAAACTACTTGGTGACATTATGACAAACGAGATCGTGAATAGATGTGTAGTCAAATATGACTAAATACATATATATCTGAGGACTACTTAATAAGTCATCTGACATAATTCCCGCGAGGTTGTCTCACGACACTTACACGAAGATATAATGGGGTTCGATGAGGACACAAAATTCTAAAAGAAATCAAAGGAGCTCACTTGGCCCTTAACTCACAGTAAATCAATCCTTTCATCAACTAGATACCATCAGGTTGTCTTTGATGCATATAAAACTTGACAATGATCTAATGCTCTTCCTGCGAAGTATAAAGTACGATAACCCGGCAATAATATGCGAGTATAGTGATAAGCAAATAACTCTTTATACCGACGTATAAAACATTCTGTGGCTCTTATACCATGCGCGATACCTAAAATACTTATATGACGTATAATCAACGTCTGTGGCTTCTTATACCGGCGTATAAAATTTGATACCATAACCTTCTGGCATGTAAGGCGTCTGCCTTCTTGCCGAGGTATAAATCTAATAGCCTCTTATACAGCGATATAAAGTGATGCACCACTAGCAGCTCATACTGGGCCTGTAGAGGCATTTGGCATTTCTTCCTTACCGACAGTATAAAGTGATCTATGACATCTTATACAGTATAGAGTAGATACCACCAACGCTCTTATCTGAGGCGCTCGAAAGCTTACATCTGTAGCAACTCACGCAGGCCACTAACCGTAACCGTCCCAGACAAAGGGTCGTATCTGTGCTGAGTTACTATAAAGACATACATAACTCTAACATTCTATCTTGTGCTTTTATCATTTCAAATCAAACTTATAAAGTCATTCCCAGTTAATCGGTCCTGATTAATAATCTATGCCTATAAAATATCAATTACAACTCGACTTGGAATTAGCAGCTTTTCAACCTAACTCCTTTTAATCAATTTAAATCACCAATTTAATATCTTGATAAGCTTGATAAGGCCCCAATCCCAAACTTCATACCATTTAAAGTCTTGAAAATATCAACCCAGTCAACTTCAAACTAAAAAAGAAATTGGCTTCGACCGTAACATCCTCAAGCGGCCTCTAAGTCATGATTACAATAAACCACTCTACGTCCTTAGCATCCATAACTAAGATTTATCATAAGAATTAAGTTGTTCAAAAGTCAACCAAAAAGTCAGCCAAAGAAAAATCAGCAGCTTCCCAGCACTAGCACACCTCGGAATCAGTAGGGAAAAGGTGTTGGGAAGCCTTCTGAAACAACTTGAGAATGTTTGTAAACCACTGAAGTAGAAAGAATTGAAGAACAAAGGTACTATTATTTCGCTCTTGAGGGTCTCGGCCAAGAATGGAAAGGAGGAGATATTTTGTGTTTGGTGATTAGTGGATGAGGATGGAGAGACAACATAAGTCTTGGGAAGTTTGCATAGGAGTTCGTGTCAATCACTTGAGAATCGAGTTATCGAGCGACTTGCATTGACAACGAATTATCCCAGTTATTACTACTAAATTATAAATATAACACGGCTCAAATAATCACCAAAAAAATATTATCATCGAAATTATTTATACTATCACGGGTCCATAGAGCCGAAAAATTTTAAAATTTTTTCAACATCTTGGTTATTCACTCTTCCGACTTTTATCTCCGACCGAAGCAGGAGTTAACCTGAATTAAACCAAAATTACTTGGAATGATAAATGCCACGCGCGAGAAAGGAAGCGTTAATTGGAAATCAACTGACATGATCCATTGCTCGTATCCCAAGTCACCAAAGCTATAGCGCTGCCGTGAAGTGTGTCGGATAATACAACCGATTCTAACTTTAAATTGAAGCGTCGTTACTTAAATTTTAAATTGGTGAGATTAATGTCACTGCATTTTGCCATGCAGTAAGTGGCACACAATCAAGCATGTACAACATAGAAAAAATAAAACCGTAATGCACGTTGAGGGCGTCATGAGTATGACCTGTTCATTTCAAAACTTGAAAACTAACATTTGGCCTAGTCTGATTTAGCGTCTTAAACTACGGAATCTCCTTGTGACTCCGTCTTGAATTACAATTCAAATACACTAATCTGACTTAGGCGGCATGCAAGCTTGTGGGAGAAACAAAGAGAATTAAATAAAATAAAAATAATATAACTCGAATGATTATTATCTGTGTCTGATGCCTTGATTCCCGGAAAAAAATTCATGCTCAATCGCTCATTCCATTCCATAACCATGCTCTCTATGGGCAAAAATATTAAAACAAACAAATGCACTTAATGTCACATATATTAAATGAAATGATAATTGCATTCATAATTGACTAATTAATACCATTATATTTACAATTGGTATCAATTAATGTAAATTTTAAATTCAAAAATATATTCCACACATGATTGTGATAATTAGAATAATTACCAACCTCTTAAATTATGGAATAATTACTTACAAGTAATTAACTCCAAAAATTTAAAATTTAAAAAGTTATCATGAAATATTTCAAAATGATCAGTGTGAAATAATTTTGAAATATAAATCAAATTGAAAATGCCATTCAAGATATATATTCAATCATCTTAATGAAAAAATTTATGATTGTTAAAACCGAAAATTAATAGTACAATAAATTTTAAAACAAAAATAATTACATAAAATACATTTGGGTTTTACCAACGGACGGCGAACTTAACTGACCAAACCGCTTGACCTCAAATACCCACGATGACGCAGCGCCCGGCCGGTGTATTAGAGCCAATGGGATCGTCAGTGTGGGAGCGTCAGTCGGCACCCAGCAATGGCGCGCCGGGGAGGCGGATTCGCTGGTTCGGCGACCGATTTTGGTAATTGTTTAGGTTTCGTTTTCTAGATTAATTGCAACTTTTGTAAAAAATGATTTGGAGGCTCACAAAAAATCCAAAAAGTGCAGGGTTATAGCAGGCATCCAGCAATATCATTATTAGACACGTCCAAGTGGTAAGTTATCCAAAAAACACTTCTAGTTTTAGATTAAACCCAAAACAATCAAGAAATTCAGATTGTTTAGAGTACTTAAAAAATTCAAAACCGAAAAAACTGCTTTCTAAACCTCAAAAATTCTTAAAACTACACAGTTTTAATTTAAATGACCCTACAAAATTCCTAAAACCCTCTTTATTAAAATCAAATGATTCTACCTCAAAATGAAAAATGCAAATTAATCAATTTTTAATCCACTTTCATTTCTTAAAATAATTAAATAAACTTCAAATCAATAAAAATCAATCATTGATGATGAGTTAAAGCCATGTGAAATATATATATTAAAATGGGTTAATTTTTCATATTATATATTAAATGATTAGACCTCTCATGATATCAAAATTAACTAACAAGCGTAAGCGCACAATCAAGCTAGATAAAATACATTAAACTTGGTAAAATTTCTAGAATATTACTATTAAAGAATCTAATATGAATTTAAATAATTGACAATACGATTCACTGTCAGTTCTCAAATAATGTAAATTAATCTAAACATGGAAATAACAAATATAGATAAAAGTTCTTACATATCGAGGCGGATTGAACTCGATTCCCATAGAGTGCTTGGCGTGAAAACACAGATCCTCTCTGTGCATTCAACCTGGCTAAGTCTCTGCAGATTTACTTGAGGGGAATCGGACAGGAAGCCAGACTTCTTGAAACTTTGTGATGAAATGTGATTGAAATCTTGAATTCTCACAGAGAAGGAGGCAGTACATTTCTTTTGAGGGGGGGTGGAGGTTTTGTGATTAACTGTGTCATGAAAACCTAATCCCTCTTTTCATCTGAGTCCCAAAATTCCATTCGTTAAGAAATGGGTTAACTCGTTAACTTAGTGAATTGGGTTATGAGGCTACAAATTAAACTGACTGAGTTACTAATTAATTGTTCTATTTTAATTAACTTAACAAGTCAATTAAGCCTGCCAATCATTATCGAATATATCAGTTATTCATCAATTTCAATTAGCAATTGATTAAACTGCGAGTTTATCCAATTGATGTTCATATTATATATTTGAGAAATATATAAATATTGAAGTCGTTTCTCCAGTATACAGAATCCCTCAAGATTTAGGCTGCATTCTTGAGAATATTGTTCAAATATGCGTTGTGTGGACTTCTAGGCTCGGATAATATAAGTTGTACATAATAATAATAATTGACCAATTACTATTATTACAACGATTAAATAGTAGATCTAACATTAGTTCCCTTAAATTATCACCAAGAACTTGCGCTAATAATATACGGAGTTACTAAGGTAAATAATGATTCTGGTAATCTCGTTTAACCAAACGGTAAATGAATTGATACACAATTATCATGACGGGCACAATAAAGGGGAATCGATTCTCATTGATTTTAGCATTGATAATACTAGGTTGAATAGATTTTACAGAATTAAAGTATTGTGTTGTTAAATTGAATTGTTTCATGTTGGTTGATGTTTGAATTGCTTAAAATAAGGTTTAGAAATTGGTTAGATATGGTAAGGCGTTGTTTCAAAAATGAAGCTTTGAACTTATTTCATAGATTAATAATAATTTAAGTTTAAATTCAATTTATTTGATAAACATTGAAAGATTCGAATTTTTTTAGTCTAATATGATGAATAATGTATATGAATATCGGATGAATAAAGGTAAAACTATTCAACTTCATCTAAATAATATAACTTTAGATATTCTTTATAATTTGTGTATATTTTTATTTCCCAGTAGTATTTTTACAACATTTTACATAATACCTACTTCTATTGGTTTAGTGGTATCCATTTATTGCTCAAAATACACGTAATATTGTTGGTAATCCATTTTTAATATAAATACATAATATTTCCATTTATGTTATGTAATACATAATACTCTGCCAGTATCCGTTACAAGATAAATCTAGTATATTGGTATCTGATGGTATTGCATTATCTAAGTATTATTATTTAATGACAGATGCCAAAAGCATGTTGCCCGTTAGAATCTAAATAAGAGGATTCTCCAGGGAATGGTATAATACTTAATAAAAGGCTTAATACTTATACCAATAAATAGAAGCATGGATGCTAATTGATCAAGAAATATTTAATGGCGTGCATGAAAATAAAATACGACACTGTATGGGCGGTAATTAAATATTACCCTCCATATAATCAAAATCCATGGAAAACTACAGGCGGTTTCTGAGACGAGACTTTTTAACCGTGAATCTGAAAAAAATCATATATTACATGTAAATGTAATACAAAATAAAAAAAAAAAAAAAAAAAAAAAAAAAAAAAAAATAGTGGTATTACTAAATAAAAAATTAAACCCATAATGATGAATAATTACGGGTAAAAAATAGTGATATTACTAAAAAAATAGTGGTCTAATCAAAAAGTAAAAATATATTCTCTTTGAATTAAGTTTCTAGATCCATAATAGTGAATAATTAGAGTAATATAATATTGAATGTTTAATAATTGAATTATGAATCATACAAGCATAAACTATAATCTAAATGAAGAAAATAAAAGCATGAAATCAAAGTTAAAAAAACGTTGGAAAAGCATCGCTTAAACAAGAATTTGGAAATAAGATTGTATACTATAATTGTAGTGTTTTTTTAATGAAAAAAATTCTACAAACTCTACCTATAAATATTAACCATCGATCAAAGGAGTGTGATCCCAATAGTAAAATTGGAATAAACACGTAATAATCATCTAAATGTAAACCTCCAAGAAAAAACTCGATTCATTCCATTGAATTTATATCTACCCCTAAGAACATGTTATTTTTGTTTTAAATATTTTAAGACATCATATTAACAATTTACACTATCCTCATTATATGAAGATGGTTTAGTTTTGATTTTTTTTTCAAAAATTTAAGACATAGAATTTCAATACTAATTAACTTGGTCTATTTCAAAAAATATATATATAAATTTAGACAATGTTTATATGACGATGGCGTACAATATACTTCCCATCTTTGAAAATCGTTTATGAAAAAATTTGTGTTATATTTTAGTTGATGATTTATTTTGTCATTGTAAATTTTTGCATTTGATTTCTATTTTATTGTTTTGTTGCAATTTTTTTAAATGATAAAATTTATTTATTTATCTAGTTTTCCAACATTATTAAGACAAATAATCAAATATCAAAATACGGAGAGGCTTCAAATATTATTACGGAGTAATGAAAATGATGTAGTTTTGTTTCCCTCCATAATTCAACCGTTAATATGTACGGTGGGCATGAAGAGACAGAGCAGAGAAGCATAGAGGTGAATAACACACACTACAGTGGGCCCCCTACAGTGGATGGCTTAAATTAGGGGACCACCGTAGAACAAGTGTTTGCGCTGAATTATCACTCAATGATATATTCCCCCCGCCAACCATTTATTGGACTCTGAAGTTGTTATTAGTATTATCAACGGTTCACATATCTGATTTAATCTCGTTGGATTAAGCGGTTTTCGCCCCAATAGATTAAAGGTCTATTATGTAGAGAAATTCAGTAATTTCGGTAAGATTTAGCAGAAGTCAATCGAGAATTAATTCAATGGTAAGATCGTAATGACGTACGTATTAAGGATCTTGACACAGTATTTCTATAAATAAAATCGTTTACATACGAATTTTGGTGTCTTTAGCCGAAAGCTGGCTGTTCATTAAGCTAAAAGCTGACTAAACTTGCGACATCGGGTAGGCTGCGATCGGCAGGTGGCCAGATGCAGATACTGAACCTACGGGTTTCATCACAGGAGAACATGGACCAAGGCACCTCAGGTGCACCACTCGGGCAAAGAGGTGGGGCATGTCCCGCTCTTGGGGAATTGCATCTGCTGCATGATCAAGAGACCCAGGCCGAGCCGTGCACAGGCAAAAGGGTACGGAACCACCTCGGGCAATCACAGATCTCAAATCGAGAAGAAATAGATGAATCAGCTGGCAAGGTACCAATACTGAAAATACCGGAAACTTCTGCTGCAATCCGTTACTATGGCGAGTAACCCAGCCTTTGAGTATCGAGCTAGAGCCGCCAGCGACTATGTCTTAATTTTACGTTATGAAGAAGCGGTCACTCTTAAGGGTTGCCAGAATGTTTACCGTTTGTCATAGATTTCTTCAAATTTTCATATGATGTGACAAAGAAACTACTTGATTAGGCGGCGTCGCAAATCATCGGCATAAACATCAATACGCAAATCTAGTAATATAAGTATTTAGTTTATCTAAGTGCTCTTGGGAAGCGATACGCCGGATCTATGAGTGACAGGGCGTTGTTTATTTATTTAGTTAAACCTTAGGTATTCAGACTTTTAAACAGCATGATCTATGCTTGATGCAGCAGCTTAGTAATAATCTCGTCCTCCAGAGACAACAGCAACGTTGAGTGTGCCTTCTCCTCCAAAGAATCCCAATTTTCCGGAACCGGTTGAGGCAAATCGCCGTAAGAGGAGGCAATCTATTCTTGATAATGCTACTTGATTTGCGTAGGCAGAAGCATTTACCACGACGTTCAAAACTTTATCTAACCCCATTATTTTACCGTCCATCGTCTTTCTTGGGACAAAGATCGAGCTCTAATACCGGTTTGTTGTTACTGGGATGCAGTCTGGGATCATGAGAGTGCATTAAAGTTGCGGACCAGAAAATAATAACACCGAATCACAGCATTGGTATCCCACTAACGTGTTAGGAGGCCCAATTATGGCAGCAATGAGAAAACTTCGCTATAATGGAAGAAGCAGTTACGGTTGTGAGCGGCATACCTTCTCGGATCTTCTCAGATCATACAGGATGGAATGGTTGGGTAGAGCTGATACACTGCCTCGGCAGTATGGGCTTTCGCATACTCGGGATGTTTACAGGTTCTGATGACCGAGAATAGAACAGGAAAGATATGATACCCAAAATGTCTCATGTTAAACCCTACAAAATATTCGTCTTGGGGAACAAAGGTCGGGACGAGAACAAGTCCGACCTCCTCCCGGCTTTCTCTGGACTGGTCTTGATTTTGTGGTTGGGACTTGGGTGGGGTTTTACCCTTGACCCAACCCAGTCGATCTTCTCTTCAGCATCCCATCGAGTTCAAACTCTTTTTAAATGGCATATTATTAGTGATTGTCTTTTCTTACAAAACAACAACCTCTTATCGTTTATTATTTTTTAATGATATTCATATCGTTGGAAGTAAAACAAAATCATTAACATCGCATGAGCAAAGGACATGAGAAAACCAGAAAATACAATTATTCAAATTACTAATTAACCAATTTGAAATTGAAATTATGGGAGGGAAAATATGAAAATAGTGATGATAAGTTATGAAATAAAAATCAGTTCTTAGTTGAATTCTCTATTTATAAGTAGTCGTTTTATTGATTTTCACGTTATTCGTAGGCCAAATTAGCTTCGTATATAAAAATGGCAATAATAAAATTAATATATATATTATGAAAATATCCCAATTTCTTTTTCTACAAATAGATAAAATATAGTTTAAATAACATAAAATTACTAAAATATAAAATATAATATATTACTATACTTATAATTCAGAGTCTAATTGATTTCCTTCAGCAGGACAAACAGTGTCTGTTCATAGAATCTACAATCAAAAACTAAGAGAGCCTTATTAAACATAATTATACTTGGAAACCTCTCTAGATAATACATATATTAATTATCATACTATCAATGTGTATTGTTTCAAAATAAGTCTCTATTAATTCTACTCTACATACTAGAATTATTTTGTAATCAATTATTCAATTATGAATTGAAAAAATAATTTTTTAATCAAAATCTACTAATTAATCCTCTATTTAATTATTATTTAGTATTTTGTACTCGGTATTACATTTAACTATATAATTCAACAAGTAGAAATAAAAAGCAATTATAATGATCATATCTAACATACTCACTAATCCTCCATATATTGGCGAAAGTTAAATTGGATGTTTGGCAGTTAAATGTTTAAATTCAAATATTTTTATTTTGTTTTTCATATTTGGTGAAAATTATCAAATAATAATATTTTCAATGTACTTTAATAATTATATTTATTAAATTTTATTTAAATCAAATTATGTCTCAGTAGAGGGTAGAAGTTTGTCGATTTTGAATCTTAAATAAAATATGACAATCGTTTATAGTATGGAGGGAGTAAGAGATTTGAATATTTATTTTAGAAATTCAATTTTTTGTTATAATATATATATATATATATCATGTTAGTTTATACTTAAATAAAATATTTTATCTATAAACTATAGAGGCTATAATTCATTAAAGTTGAATTCAATACAATGAGAGGAAATTCAAAAGACAATACCCAAGACTCTTTAATGATGATTAATTAACTAAATAAAATTATATTGTCATAATAATACTTATTAGTTTTACTTTCCCATATGAAATAAAATTCATCTCGATATTATGATCTTAAAATATGCATGAATATATGTATATTACTAGGTATATAATTCATAATTAATAAACATTAGATGTCTAATCATTTGCCCTCATCTTCCTTAATTAGTTACTGACCTTTTATATTAAAGTTGTTATTTGTGTCAAAATTTTAAAAGTTTCCATATTAAGTAATATTAATCACATAGACTATTGTGGTTTAATTTTTTATTAAAAATTCATTACGATTATGCTTATTCAAAAGAGGTATATACTTATTTCCTTGATTTTAATATAATTCATTTGGAATATTTCTGCGTTAAAGAACAAGGGCAGTCTAATGATGACCCTCTTTGGCTATTACAAATTGAGAGAATTTCACTATGCATGTCGATATTATTAGTTATTACTGATAATGACAAATAATCATCAATTAAAATATGTTAAAATGAATACATAAAATAAAATTGAATAATAGAATTATAAACCATTCAGCTATTAATCAATTGAAGTAATATTTTTTATAAATATAATAACATGAGGTGCCTTTTTTTATTAAAAGAGAAAAGTGATACGGAGTATTTTCTAACAACCAACAAAATAACTAACGGGACATTCTTTTATTAAATTTTGAAAATGAAGAGTAATATGTTAACAAAACTTTTAATCTATTATTAGAAAATTATAAGGGGTCATATAATTATGAACAAAATGAATTATAATATAAATCAAAAGTATAATTTATAAAATTCTAATAAATGATATTTACATTATTACTCTCGATTAAATATTTGGAAATATAAATCACTACGTCTGATACATGTTTTTACTAGTAGTCATAAGTAAGGAAATAAAACACATACAATTACTAAATCCAACTCAATAACAAGACAATTTTATATTAAAAAAAACAAAAAATCCAATATCAAGCTAATACCAAGACCTCTCCGCATCTTGTTTTCTTCATCTACTTGGTTCGTTGGTAAACAATAAAATTACATCTCATAATGCCCCCTCTTTAGCTTGAACAACCAACACTCTCATTCCCCTTTATCTAAATAATAATTCCTTCTCATTTTAATAATTTTCTAACTAGCGTAGTTGTGCTGATCCCATTTGCCAAACTTGAATGGAGGCCTTTAATACCATCAGTGGCATTGGTGACAAAAGAAAACAACCTAGCATTATTATAGATAAACACAATATTTGGGTACACTCTTGAAACAATGTTTATTCCGTCCTCTTTGAGCAAAGCTTTCTATTATTGAATGATCAACCTGTATCAAGCATACAATAAATGTAAGTTCAATATGTCATAATCCAATTCTTAAACATGTGTAAAAACATTAAAGCGATAGTCAGTAGACATGGAAATGAGATAGATGATCATTTCTGAACATAATAAACACGTTATCAATTTTTTTTCAAAAGAAGATCCATAGATCGTTACTTAACATATGCATGGTCCCCGGTAACAGGTATTAACACTTCCTATTTCTTATTTTAATTTTAATATATTATTTATAAAGAAAATATGTCGTTCAAATGAAATATGAAGACTGATGAGTGACAAGAACTAACTTGATCACACACTCTAAAATGAAACATGATTCATGCGAAGAAAATGAATAATATGATGCAATTTCCAGTAAAATTAGAGAATTACAGAAGATCCAATTTCAACATTTAACGATTTAAAAATACCAACTTAGAATTCTCATTACAATTTTCCTTGCAATACGATTACCATTCAAACATCTTTAATAACATCGTATGCTAATGAAGACCTGCATAAAAATACAAAGATGTGGTTATGTTAACTTCATTCATTTTTCAAAAACACTTGTTGGATAATTGGAAGAAATTGAGTACAAGAGGTTGTTAGTATTTGTATTAAAAAACATTTAATTGAGTAATTACCTTGATTGATCAGAGCAAAAATGAGTAGTAAGACTACCATCAGAGCTTTTGATAATATAAAAATAAACTGCAGTAAATTCAGAGCTCCTTGCTTCAGAAAAAGACTAACCAGAGGACCAAGACCACCACGTTGAGCTGCTCCCTGACTAGAATTACAAGTATAGTTCTTCGATCTTTCTTCCTTAAGTTTTAGCGTCGATTTCCAAATTCGGCCTCAATCAACTGCAAGGCAGGCGAAATGTATATAAGATTTATCTAGAAATTTAAAAACATTAACTAAAATGAATTATACAAGTTACGAGAAGCCGAATAACATCAAGGAATAACAACAGATCAGGACTCACTTTTGACGTTGTTAAAATGCCTTTCTTTTACTTCTTAATTGTTCTACCTCTTCCACTGGCCATAGTAATAAGTTTGTCCCAGTTTGCCTATCTAACACGATTGTCCGAGGAACGTTCTGCAAAATTCACATACAAAACAAAAAAATTGCAAGAATTAGCGAAACCAAAAACAAAAAACAAAAACGTTTTTCGGATATTAGGAATAGTAAAAATCAAAACGTCAGTCAAATTGGATTAATTGGATTCGAGATGGTAAAATACATACACTGGGTGTTCTTATAGAACATCAGCCAACTATAATCAGCCTCATGCACATAACCCCAAAGAACTCTCCTTTTCTTCTCTCCATCATAAAATGACTTAGATGCATAGAAAGTTCCATAATCATATCTTAATCCAAGTCCAACATCAATAGTAGGATCATCAGGAACCCATGTACCCGGTGCATCATTATATGTCCCAATTGCATATGTATCATATCTATCATCATCCATACTAGCTTTCACAACATGTTTGATGTTAGGACCATTATAGGACACATCTAATCCATCATCATTGATCGTCGAAACAGGGAAAAAATCGACACATTCCCACTCTCCAGTACCCTCAACAGAATGAAGCAGAGTTTCTCTAAGTTCATAGTTTATAAAATCCGTCGTATCATAAACCAATGAAATGCCTGTCCTATTGTACTTAGAACCAATGGTCATCCTCCACTTGCCCTCCCCTGTCAGCCACGCGGTCGAGGGGTCTCTGAAATCTGTCGGGCCAATCCCGGGAGGCGTGATCAGGTTGCAGGAATTGGGGTCCATGTAGTTAGTATTAAAAAAGATTCAATCGTTCAATTCAGTCATACTTCATTTTACATTTCTTATCATCACCACCAGTGAAAAGCATAATGACTTTGCCATCAGGGAGGACTGTGGCGGAGCCGGTGAAAACGCCACTAACATCATACCATTGATCAGGTTCAAGGGCAAAGGGTAATTCATCCCAATGGATCAAATCTTTGGATATTGCATGACCCCATGTAATATTCCCCCATACAGCTCCTTCAGGATTGTATTGGTAGAAAATGTGATAGTTTCCTTTGTAGAATAATGGACCTGTACAAAATTAATTATGGGAATTCTTGATTTTACCGCCAGTAATTGACTTTGTAATTCAAGATCAACCAAACGAAGTCCATATTAAATGTATCATATGATTATAAAATCGAATATCATGTATTGAGTATTTATATTATATTTTGTCCTAAAGAATTGTTTCTCCTAATCATTATTACGAGTAAACTCTTCAGTGCCCATAATTCTATAATTTGTTACCTAGATGGTGACTTAAATCAAATTAGTGAGACTGTTTGAACACTATTTAACCAATGAAAAAGTAACTAAAGAGTTCATTCGTGCAACATTTTTAAAACATTAGGGGTTAATGCTGACTACACACATCTACTAGGACTAAATAATGCAATCGTCTAAAGTTTTACTATCGTCTAATTTATAAATTTAATTTATTCAACTTTATCTTCTTTTAATTCCAAACCATAAAAGCGTCGTCTTCTCTCTTAACGTAATAGTCCTTCCACTCAAATTTTCTATTCAGTGGTGGTTGTTTAATAAATTATTACCACCACCCTTGGCTTTTACTCTAATGTCTTATTTCGCATATTTTATATTTTTATGATTAAATAATTATAAAGATTATCATTTAATTAAATAAGAATAATTAACTACTTGATAAATAAATTATTTTTGATTTTTAAAAACAAAAATTATATATAAATATTATTTAAATAATTTTCAATCTCATATTTTAATTAAT
Source organism: Lithospermum erythrorhizon (assembly GCA_019722365.1). NCBI lineage: Eukaryota > Viridiplantae > Streptophyta > Magnoliopsida > Boraginales > Boraginaceae > Lithospermum > Lithospermum erythrorhizon. The sequence goes on along the minus strand of JADFUC010002231.1, from coordinate 26,851 downwards.
TTTTTATAAATAAAACACAAGGTGAAAATAATAAGCTGACCAAAAGCAAAGGATTCTGAATAGTCAAATGTAATCTGATAAGCAAATCACGCAGTCTGATTAATGAAATACAAATAACTTGGCATTAATACAATGTAATCGATCCATAGCTACAATCGCTATTATTAAGACACGTAATAAGACTCTTAAAAATATTTAATCTGAAACATTCAAACTTTTGCATAATGCTTGAAAAAAGGTGATTTTTTTTTTATATTCAATTGAATAGTGGTCTACATTTATAGAAAAAAAAAATGATGAATTTTGGTAAAAAAATTTTAAAAAATTAATTTGATATCGAATAATTGATCAGAAATAGTGAGATGAATAAAAAATCAGAGAAAAATGAAATATTGCGTCAAAGCGGCAAGTAGCCCCACGCATTCTCTCTCCTCACCCTCCGCGCGATCCACGGGCACTTGTCCCCGTCGCAGGGACTTGCAGCCGCTCCAGCTGACTAGGCGCAACAACGTCATGGCGTGTGCCTTCCAGCCAGAAAGGTCAGCAGTGAATTTTATTAATTTATCAAATACTTTTTTAAATTATTCAACAGCAATTTCATACAAAAAAAAATTTACCAACATGTTTAATATTTTCCAACACACGTATTAGGTGGTCTAAGGCCATGTTACTTGAGACATTTGACTCTAGTGTCCAACAGAATGTTAAAAGGTGATGTTTAATTTAAGTATTAGACTAATTAAATTACGAAAAAAAAGAAGAAGCATATATTAAGCAATTTGTTTTAATTAACAATAATACCAATCTTATATAGTATGATATATAGAGGCGAATATGTAGTAAATGGAGGGTCGAGGTGTGGCCGGTTCACACTTTAGCATATAGTAGGTGAAATTACCATTAGGATCTGGAGCAGAATCGATCGCCAACGTCAACATCCGGAAAAGGAGGAAAAAGACGAAAAATATAAATTAATAACAAATTAGAACCGGAATATACTACGTATGAAACATTTCTATAAGCAATCAACTATAGAGTTAGTGTTTTCCACAATATAACACAAGAACTATGAAAATTGAAATAGTATGTAGTATCAATCTTCTTTATCAAAAAAAATTGTAGGATCAATTTAACTAAGAGATATTTTTATATAAACAAAAATAATAGAACACTCGTGTTTAAATTTATAATTTATCTGTATAACTTTGAGTTTTTAAACAAATTAAAGTTATTACGAACATATCAAACATTAATAGGGAGTATAATATTTGAACATGATTACAATCAAAATTGAGTTTTTAAAGAGATTATTCGTCAAAGTTTTTGAGTTAAATAGAGTTGGAGTATTCAACTGGATAGAAAACTTTAGATTGATGATGAGATGTTAAAAAACTAACCATTCATCCAATTTTTCTTGGGTTGAAAATGGAATCCAGACTTTTGCCATGTTAGCATATTCCTTGTCCAAATACATGAAGCTTGTTCGTCCTCCTTAAGAGGATCATTTGATTTAGCAGAGAACCCCTCCAACACCCCCCTCGGTACCCTCCTTCGACTCAAACCATCGCCACCAGCCACCACCATCGCCGCCTTTAGCGCCTCATGGGTGGTGCAAAGGGGTACATCATTAGGATTCACTCCCCCACTAGAAAAGAAACATACATATCCCACAACTAAAGCAACTACGAAAACAGCAAAAACCAAGAAAATGACTAGTTTTTTTGAAAGGCTAAAACTAGATTTTCCAGTATTGGTATCTTTTAGTCCATTACCATTTTGATATTCCAATAAGGGGCTGTTTGGATCCCCTGAAATGGGTATTTCTGCATTATTATTGGAGTGTTGAAACGCCATTTTTTGCAGAATTATTAAGGGACTCTTGTAAGATGGTGGAGTTCACTATTTATATATAAAAGGTTATATTACATAGGGTGGGTATAACATGATGGTGAAAGGAAATGATCACATAATTTATAGCCCTACTCTTTTTTCTCTTGTTTTCCTACCTAGCTAGTTGTTGATATTTCTATGAGTGCACAAACATTAATTTTGATATCTACCGTTATGATTTTGAACAACTATCAAAATTTGAAGGACAATCACTCAAAATATCTTATTGATAGTTCTGACATTACGGTAGTATACAAGTGAAAATATATCAAAATATCTATAATTGATCTGACGATAAAACTTTAAAAAATGCTTTATAGATTAACTTCTAAGGTAATTTCATGATAATACATAAGAGGAATTTTATTCCATGCAAACCTCTACTCTAGCTACTTTGCTTAACTTGTGTAAATGGTTAGGATGGATTTACCGTCATTCAACTAAGATATATAGGGAGGGAATTATCTACTATTACTACTGGGGAAACGTTATTTGCCCACTAATCAAATATCCTTGCATCCTGAAACATAGTCATGTTTGTTTGTAACACATAATTTTATATTTTTGGATTTGGTTTTGAAAATAATTTATTTTAATTTTCATAATATTACAAAATTATTAGAAATCGAAGTTAGACTCGAAAACGACGACTCATATTTAACTTTGGAGGGAGTATACTTATAAAAAATAGTTGCGTTTAAAATTCAAAAGTCGAGTTTATTTATATATTGAAGTCAAAACTTTGATCATATTTATGGATTTATGAGAGTGTTTTATTAGAAAACAATTTGAGGTAATAATTTATTAATAAGTGATCCATATATTCTTACATGCATGTGCCAAAATACGACATAGTGAAAATATATAGACATTGACGGTGTAAAATATAAGGATATTTGTATGTTTCGAAAAATCATTGGTAATACATACCCCACTTGGTTAATTATTCAATTTGATCAAAGAAAATTATGATATTTTATTATGGAAAAATTAAATGTACGGTCGATTTTATGTAATGCATTATTGAACCATTGAGATAATGGAATCAAGGGAGTTGGTGGCACAGTACTCCAATTATTAGTGCACCATCTTTGTCTTTTTCTTTTTAATTAGTAATATATAATATTTTAAGCCTTTAAACATTTAAATCGGTATAATAAATAAAAAATAATTAATTATTTACAGAATTTATAAATTATACTTTCGATTTATATTATAATTCATTTTATTTATAGCTTATATTTATCCCTTATAATTTTTTAATAATATAATTTTAATAATAAATTTAAAAATTTTTGATATTATACTCGCTTTTCATTTTGCCGCACAAAAATGCATATCGTATAATTTTATTTATTTAGAAAATATTAATTTTCTTTTAAATAAAAATCTGATCTTATGTTATTTTTATTTATTGTACTGACAAATTGCTTGACCCCCTAAACTATCATTTAATTTTCACTGTCTCTAAACTTTCATTATCTTTTCTCAAATTCCCCCACCCCTAACTGTGATCTTTCTCAACCGCGCCTCGCACTATTTATCTTTCGATACCCCCTCAAACGATTTTTAATTAAAATATATAATTTCATATAACATGAGTGACAAAGTTAAACCTACAATTATTAAATTTATAAAGCATTATTATTTTTAAAATAACATAATAATGCGAAGCTTTTTATAATAATTAAAATATTATATAATTTTTAATTTTAAACCCCTCTTTCTTTTACAAACTCACCCCACCCTCCCCCAACACTACCCCATTGGAAGCTACCCCGCCTATACCCCGTAACCAACTCCATAATCGAACAACAATAGTCTCACTGGGACTATTCCTTCATCATTAGCCAATATGACTCTGGTGACATTTCTTTAATCCCCTTTCACATTTTGTTAAATGATTACATGTTTCAAAATTAATATAACTTTGTAAAGCTAATTCGCTTATTTACTCCCCTATATTATGTAACATAATTTTTTAATTCCATTTTATACTATCGCCTCTTTCGCGATACCATCGAATCGCTATACTACTCGATTTTTCAGACAAAATACTATTTCGGGCCTCAACATTGCCTAAAATTTAAAGTGCATATTTCACATAATTAAAATAACCTCACACTTTCTTTCTAACACACCCACCCCTCCACTTCCCGCTTCTCCTAACCACCCAACCATACACCTTTTTGATACTCCCCTACCTCCCATCTACATTCCCTAAATTAAGCTGCAGTGCTGGCCTGAGCTAGCGCGGTTTAGAGGTAAGCATCGCGGTGCGCTGTTTCAGTGTGAGTAAATCTAAGCAAGCGGAGCTGGGCGCATAAGCACGTGACGGAAAGCAAATACTGTTGGGAGCTTGCCATTTTTGCAGGACAAGGCGGGTTTCACAATGAGGGTGTGGTGCCGACTGGTAAGAAGCGGGCCTAATTAAAAAATTACGTAATATTTTAATTATTATAAACGCACTCACACGTTAAGTTATTTTAAAATACGCCTCACAAAATTTAGTAATCGCTGGTTTCCTTTTTGCCCTCAAGTTATATAAAAAAAATTATATATTTTAATTAAAAACGTTGGCTGAAAGTGGCACTTAAAAGACATAACAGACAAAAAAGAAAAATAAAATATACAAAGCTCGCTTTGGCGCTTAAAAAAGACGGGCAAAGTTCAGTGGGGGCAAATTACTAATTACCCTATATTAAACATCACTTCGCTAATCATTAAGAAGATAAATTATATATAGCTTACTATTCAATTTTATTTTATTTAATCATTTTAACATATTTTACCTGATTTATCGACTAATAATACTCAGACAAACTCCTAATAATATCAAGCACCTTTAAGCACTTTCACCTCTTTAGCCACCAGTTAGCCAAAGAAAGCCACACTTTTTATTTCAATTGTTGAAATGTAATAAAAAAATATCACATAATAATTTAGATATATATTCTTTAATAAGTAATTTTTTGAATTAGAAAAATTATTTTTTCAATTTATAATCAATAATTATCATAAAAAGTTTAGTACGAGTATACTAACTCATTACATTAAATGAAATTCTACTTATGGTTATGCTAAATTCAAAAAAAGAAAGCGCAATATTATATCAAACATTTTTATCCGTTTAAAATCGTTGAATATTTTTTATATAATTGAACCAAGACGGGCGATAACGAATATATGATAATTAACATACGTAATGTAGTTTCGTAACACTATCAAGTATTATTATTATGCTATAATGATAACTCAACCTATTAATCATTATGTAATTTTTAAAAGAAAAAAATTATGACTTATTAATTATTGAATCGTTACGGTGAGTCCTTTTAAAATTTTAATCATATTTTTCCCAATGTAAAATATTATAACAAAGGCAATATAGTACTTAGTAATATAAAGTGAAAAAATTACAACTTACACTTTTATAAACGGCGGATATACTCTTCATATATTCTCAGAATATAAACAATTTTCATTTCGAAAAATGCCGAGCCGTGACTCGTGTTCATAACATATACATACTCTATAGTTGAAAGAGGAGTATATACATTAAAGTTTTTCTAATATATGCTCTAAAGACACATAATAATAATACAAATGCACCGCTTATCTGAAGCTATTAATATTCCTACAAAATTATCCGCTCATATGAAAACTGTGTTTTAACAAGTGCTTGTTACCAAAATAACTCTCACATGTTGCAAATAATAAGAGTAAAGTAAATATATTTTTGTGGTGCCTCTCGTTCAAATTCTTTAACTAAATTTCGTTAAATATAGGAGGGAAAATTGAAAATCAAAAATTAAAATTTTAACATGGAAACTCCTAGCTACGTACTACTCCGTACTAGTTTAATAACAACATTTGTAAAAGATCGTTAGTATAGATTTTTGAACATTCATAATTAATAAATTTTACAATCTTAATAAATTACATAATTGTCAATTATATCTAAATGATAATGTTAACAAGAAATAATATTAAAAATATAATATTTTTATCTATTTTAAAAAGTCAATTAATCAAAACTTCAAAACTAGACATTCTTTTAGAGATGAAGAGAGTAATATTTAATTTTTTTCTCAATAATAGTAGTACTAAAATTTGCCATAACCATAAACATATGCCAATAAATAGAGTACATAAATTAAATTGAAATGAAATTTACATGGTTTGACATTTTAAGAAAAAAAAAATAGATATACAAAAACAATGGTCCCTGACTTTGAAAGTCAAAAATTGAAATTCAAATTTGACAACCTTTTTAGGGTAGTCAAAATATATTTTTAAAATTGTTTAAAATTATTTTCTCATTTTTTATAACATAATGCGTATTAATAAAAAAAATTAAATATTAGAGATTAACTTAAGATAGTGCATATAGAAAGGAATTACTCTACACCAAAATTATTTTATGGACGGAGGTCAATATTCTAACAAATATTCATAAGGATATGTTTTTAATTGCATATTTGATAAGGTAACAATTTTATAGGCATATTAATGGCTTAATATGTGCATTTGTGTTATTAATATGTACCTAATCGCACATATTAAAAAATTTCTACACGTTATACAATTTTTTAAAATAAAACGTAAGGTCAAGCATATACATGCTTTATAGTTGAAAGAGTGACGAGTATATACAATCTTTTAAATTAAAACGTAAAGTCATTTGAATTTTATGATTTTTATACTTACAAATAAGTATCTAATTATTACGTCAAACTCTCATAATCACTAAGCTAACGAGCATATACATTAATAGATACACATTCCGTTCTCTGTTTGAGAAATAGTTACGGAGTATGTTATTAGTTAATGCAATAATTCATAGATATGCTTAACATTAGTAAATTAAGTCCTTAAAATAAACATCAGTGAGGTATATATGCATATTTTGTCTATGAGTATACTATATATATGCCTCCATCGATATTTATTACGTAGATTGTTTTTCCGAAAATTTGACGAACGTTGAAATTTGTCACTCATAATCAATTTTTTCTCCAATTTAACACATATTAGTCAAAACAAAATCATGGGATATTCAAAAAGGAAGAAAAAATATACAGAGCATAATAAACTAGGATATAGTGAGAATCTTTGTACAAAAATTTGAATATCACTATGTCGACAAATTAAACATAGTTGACTAGTTTGTCGTGGTCCCATATGTCATACGTTTACAGGTGGACGGATGCTCTTGTCTTGTGTTGGCCCCTCTGGCATTAATTTATTTGAATAAAAACAACTTGCTCTTTTCATAGGTGGCTTAGACTAGACCTGTTGGGGAAATCTTCAAATTATATTCGTCCGTCCTTTTTCACCAGAACTTTCTAATATTGAATGATTATCAACTCGGAATAGTTAAACACGTACAACATGAACATATTATTAGTTCCATATCTCATTATCACATTTCTTAGCCAATTGTTTACTTATTCGATTAATAATCTAAATTAAAGCTTGTAATTTCTTGGGCTCACAGCTTACTCTAATCAGAAATCGGGTCTTACTTATTATAACCTAATTAAACTCAATTACGTAATTACGTAAAAATCGGCAGACAAAAAATAAATAATACCGTAGATTTAATCTACAAGAGTCCCTAACGATTGTTGTGACTAACTAATTTTGCCAGTAACTACCGTAAATCTTCACTATAAATTTAAAAAACAGACATGACAAGAACACTACGCCTCAGACGCTAGATTATACATCGATTTATCAGCTTTAAGCGCTAAAACTATTCTATAAATCTAAACTGTAAGATATACCAGATATATCGGGATGCTTGGGGACAAAACAATGTTCGAATTTTAGTTCGTGAGAATATAAACAACTTAAATCGCTTCTCCAAACCGCCAATGTTTAATTCCGCCTCAAGTAGCTAGCTGATCCAGCCGGACAAGCCTCCAAGAGATTATTAAATCTCATCCACAATCTAAGCTCTCACTGCCCCTGAGAAGCCTAATCTGCCGGACATCGTCTCTAAGAATAGTCAAAAACTCGAAATGAGGCTCGCAACCCCCGATCCCAAAACTCTCGATCTTCTTCGATTGTTCAAAGAATCCAACATATTCTCACATATTCAACAAATCTCCACCTCGACTAATCATCTTCGATAATGTAAAAAATTTCCAAAAATAGAACGCCGCACACGCACCATATATACTAACAAGACTGACGCTAGTCAGATAAGAAATGGGGACAACAAGATAACGCACTAGATGCAACGCGCTGAGCCAGACGCCGCTTTCAAATTACCTTAAGAATCAATCCTCAATAATCGCCAGCTCAAACACGCCAAATCTCACTCATGGAACGCTCAGAACATATTAAATTGGCATCTACAATACCCACTTTGCTTACCTTTAATCCTCTTCACCTCAAAAAAATAATATCACGTATCAACGCTAGCTTCGTCCCACTACTTTTACTAATCGCGGATCTCGGGTTAACGAAAAGTATTTAAGATTTCAAATCGTCACAATATACCACAACTCGACGCGACACAATACTAATCTGGGCCTCTCAAATTTTAGATACCCTTCAAAGGTTTCATGTAGTTGTCATATACCGCTTCAAGTAGTAGAAAGCCACCGTGATTGCAATGCAGCCTTTCAATCCTTCACAACAAAACTACCAAGAGTAAATACATAAGCAAATATAGATCTTCTACCGCTTCAAATCTCCAACATGGGCCAATCGTAGCATCCGTAAATTAAACACCGACTATTCCACTATAACAAAGCACTAATATCGTACGTATCAGAGGCTTAAAAATCTTTCTTCAAGGCTCGCCAATGTTCTTTCCAAGGTCAGCCTATGAACTTTACCGGATAACACTATCACAAAGATGCTAAGTATAGCATCGTGCTCTAAATAAGCATCACAGGCTAACAAACTTCCAATCAGACAAGGCATGAAACCATGCACTTTCTCAACAGACATTTAGGGTAAAAATGCAATGTAGTTAGGCGATTAATAATTGTAGCTTTTCAATTTAAGCTGATACCAAACTTTAGATGCAGCCTTCCCTCAACATAGTCTTTCCTTCAAGGGGGATGCTAAAAACTTCTTCCTCGACTTCTATCCCTAAATATCTCCATACCCAAAATTTTCTTTGCAACCTCCAAATCCTTCATTTCAAACTTAGCACTAAGTAAACCCCTTCTCACTAATATCTAACTTCTCAACCGGCAGCCTATCAACATATCTTCATGAACTAAGTAGATAAGAGAACCATCACTAACCTCATTGTAATGCATTACCCACTATCATATGGACTTCGAATACCCAATTCCATCACGTAGCTATCAAATCTCTTGTACTACTGCTTCAGAGACTGCTTCAAACCATATAAAGATTTCTTCAACCTCCAAACATACTTCACGGCCCCGAAACCATCCGGGTTGGTCATATAAATCTCTTCCTCTAACTCTCCACGAAGAAAGTTATTCCCCTTGACATCTAATCGCCGAGCTCGAAGTCCTCGATGAATCATGTTGTGTTAAGAACCCCGATAGAAGGTTCGACATAAAGTAGAATATCTCAATGGCTTGCCAACTCCTTCCATCCGACCGAAACCTCCTGAAGAACCACTCTAGTTTTATATCAGATCCCTCCGACGGTGATAACCTTTCTTTCTTTCTCAATATCCACTGTGTTGAATCTTTTCTTTTTTCCTGCTCTTCTACCAACTCCCCAAGTCTCGGATTCTTTTCCTCGTCGATTCAATTTCCCTCCCACGACAACAAGCTACCTTGACTCACCTGCTAGCTAGCTTACATCTTCTTTATAAGAACCAAATTTCACGAGATCAACTTCCCCGCAACCCGTAGCAGTCAACATATCCTCACAATCATACCTCAGTGAGGTACTCCGTAATTGGGCCTCCTTCTGTGCAATCAAGAGTCATTGACCGCGATGCTCATCTATCGACGGAACTTCCGATGTTTCTTCCTTCCGATCATGATCGAGAGGAGCCACTCTCACCATTAATACAGTAATCTCTCTTACTCCAATTCTGGCTTCCAATACCATCTCGCTTCAACAATCAGGATTTTATGGTTGAACTAAACATAGAATTCTCATCAACATCACATTTTTACTCATAATAACTCATCTATCGCACATACTAAATTTTATACCCTTTCACACCATCACCATAGCCTACAAATATATCCTTTCTTTGCTCCTCATGTGCTCTAACTTATCCTCATTCATACTGATAATGTAAGTGAGCGCAACCAAAGACTCTTAAGACATGTATAATCAATGCATTCTATTAACACCATAATTCAATAAGAATTAGATTTATACCTCAAGTAGCTAGACCCACGGTTTATCGATAAGAGGTCGCGCTGATCGGCTCGCCTCAAAACACTTTGTAAACTCAAAGATTTAAGAAAGATACAACGGCCTCTCTGTATGTCTCGATTCATACGCTCGCTACACCATTCTCGGCGAGTCTAACCATTCACGCCCAACTCTTCCGCCTACAAACTCATCAAACTCGACGAATGTAATTTCTCGCATCAAGCATCGCACGCAAATGTGCCGACTTCCCTCGCTTGATTTTTCACTAAAATCTTCCAATCCTCGAAGTTCTCGAAGCATCACTTTTCGCTTCATAATAAAAAGCACTCCAAAATTATCCTCGAATAATCAATCACGATGTAGTAAAATACAGCGACCTCCCAAAGATTCAACTAGCGAAAGATCCTAACAACCTGAAAGTGAACGTAATTGAAGGTACCTTTGTACTACGAGTCGCTTCTGAAACTCGCGATGTGACTTCTCAAAGATACAAGGCCACAAAACCCCAGCCTTTCAACTCGCATACCACTAAAATTGTCCCAAATTAATTTGCATCCTTCTCTCACTCATACCAAAGTTCTTTATATTTCCTCAGAACTTGGGCCATATTATCATTTTTAGCAAGAGATTTATACAATAAGTGAATTCAAAAATCAGAAGACCAGAAATACAACGCACTCGCTAACACCTTTCAAAAAATCATTCTAACTCCTGCATTTACCTACTCCACCTTCACCTCAAACCTAACCCCTTGCCTACATCAAATAAATTAGATTCTTCTGGTCATCAGCTGAACACGCTACCATCTTTCAAGGTATGTAACTTACCATCAGCGAGTCCTAACATTCATAGAACCTATACCAACTATTTCAAACAAAATTGTTTGGCCATAAAAATATATTATCACCATCTACTTCAAGCCATGTTTAAAAACTATTCCTCTAGACATATATATGATCGATGTCTAAAATCAAGATTCCACATATCGCGGTGTAACATGTTATCGATAACCAATGATATATCTTCCTCATATTTTGTACTACTCGCTAACAATGTACAGTTATACTGCATTTATTAAATTGCCCCCGGCTCTTCTTAGGACAATCGGTTTTCCAACGCCCCTTCTTCTTATAAGAATGACCGACATCCCCACATGGAGTCTTTAATCGCTTTCTGTGAAACTTTTCCCCTTAACAAATCCCCTCGACATTATCAGCGACAACGCAATGTACCGAAAGACGAAACTGTAACCACTACAGCCCATGCCTCAATTCCCCTATTACGGCAGCAGTATCTAACTTCTTCTAGCTTATGTAATTTTACCACAATATGAAACTAACAAAACTAAGCGCATCCTCATCATCAACACATAAATATCAAGCATCACATAAATTCAAGCCAATATTATATTTAGTCTATCTAAGCTGCTCTCTCTCAGCGCATCTTCAGATACGTAGTGCCGATCAGACGTCACAACAACTCGTCGTTTCTCCTGGGCCATATACGCAGCCTTAACTTAAATTCCACAACGTTAAATAACGCCTCTTACTAAACTTCCCAGAATAATCTTGGCCCTCCGCAGACAACAACAACATCAAATAAGGCCTTCTCCTCCAGCTTTAATCCCAATTTTTCGAAAATCAGTTCGATTACAAGAGTACTGTGATCCCCCTTCAATAATTTCACTGATTCGCCATGTAATCTAAATTATTTCTCACATTAAACTTCTATCCTACTCCAAATCTTACCAACTTAATTTTATTCCCACAAACAAATCAGCCTCCGATACCAAATATATACTGACGCGAAACTCGGATCAATGCACCACGTAGTCAAGCATTTAAAAATAAATACCACCCCTCAGATTTAATCCAGATTCTAATCCATTGCTACATTTAATTAATCCACCTGCAGTCTACCCTCAGAATCTTCTTCACTCATACCCGTGGAAAAAAAATATATTACAAATCGAAAGCAACACTACGCCTCGACGATGATTATACACCGTATTTAATAATACGAAGCTAAAACTATTCTATAAACCTAAAACCAAGATATAGCTTTCCTATATCGATTTTGGTACATAACGATTCGTGAACGATGCTCACGAGAATATAAACAACTTTAAAACCGGCCTAAAATCAAGCTCACAAGGCCTAATCGGCCTCAAGCAAGAAATGATCCGTATTCGGACAAGCCTCAACCAGACAATAGCTGGGCTTGCCAATCTGCCCCTGAGAGTCTCCTCGATCAGTGGGACGATCAAGCCCCCGCACAAAGTCAAAATCCTCGAGCCGAGGCTCGCAACCCCGATCCCAAAACTTCCAATCTTCGATGGTTCAGCAACGACAACATAGATTCAAGACATATTCAACACTACTATTTAGCACCAATTTGACAATTAGCTCAAATGATCGGCATAGAAGAAAACATATTTTCAAGATACTGTTCATAAGGCACACGTCCGTGCCTTTTTTGCCCTTACCAAACTACTTGAACGGTTCGTTGGGCATTTCAAATGGGACAAAATAGTAAAATGCAAGGTCTTGTCATTTAGAAATAGTTTTCACCCGGATATAGCCTTGTTTCGAAATTATATTAATATTTTACTAAGTCATCATGAATTTATTATGCTTTATTATCATCAAATTATATTATATGCCTATGTAACACATTGGTAATTCGATACAAAGATGCAAATTGGCTAATAATTTACACATTTTGACACGGAATTAACACAAAGATACAAAGTTGATGACATAATCTCATTAGAGATGATGAGAAACAGACAAAATGATAAAGCGTTGGGGGGGTACTCATTTCGATCAGCAAGTTGGTGAAAGAAAAAGATGACATAGACATCGACGGTGTCAAATTACTGACCAAGTCACCAAAATTTCTAATTAATTGCATGCTTCACGTTGGATCCTACTCTTACCATATGAGCTACTTGTAGTTTTGTACAATGTAATATTGTGATTATCACAATATTTTAAAGGACTACATGTATATTGCACTTTAGATTTTCTATGTTGCATTATTGAAAGTGAGGTCATTTCACTTTAAGCGACTTTGATTTACTCCCAAGAAGACGCTACGGACAATGCATGCTTAATTTATACGCACCCATTTTTAAATATTATTTAATATATTTTTACAAGCATCTTAAAATCATTCTACAATTCTCAGAAAACCCACAGCCTTTTCGAATTTTTTCTAATTAACACCTGACGTCTTCCGACTAAACGTATCGATCTAATCGATCATCAATATCAGATCATCTTAATTATTTCGATCTTATGCCTGCTAAAATCGCAGATGATGAAAGATAATTTAATTTTTTTTACATCCCAATATATAAAAATTTTATATATTTAAGAAATTAAATAATAATAACAACAATAATAATAATAATAATAATAATAATTCTACTCAAATTATATGGTTATTTAACTCGATATACCTATTATAATAATAATACAAATAGTCTCTACATAATAACAATAAATAATATTAATAATAATAATAATTTATAAAAAAAATATATAATTATTTAACTAACACATTTTATAATAATAATGATAATAATACTAAAATAGTTCTACATAAAACATATTATTATTTAACCAACACAAACGATTAAGAATTAAAAAAATGACATACGACGGTAAAACCATATCAATGAAAAGAAGAATAAATTAATACTATATAATATACGAGACATATTCTCAGGAATCAATCATGAAAAGTTATAGATGCAAAATTGAAAATATATAATCACAGTTATTCAATATATACTTTTAAATCATTAAACACGCACTATGATAAATAAACAAAAAGCTTAATTAAAAAATGGACGCATTTAAATTATAAAGATATATATGCCAAACGTATAATGGAATTTCTCCAATCATAATCTTACGTATACGCAAAGATAAAGCATTTGATAAATACTTAATACCACCTCCGTTTTTATTTCAATGCCATTATTATTTTTGCTCATAAGATATATCATATGCGATACTTCGCATGAAAATAATGATATTGCACTTCTATACTCGATGAATTTGCATGGTCATACAGAACTCCAATTATTTCTAGTACTCACTTCACCTCATGAAGTATATAATGTAATTTAATTCTTTTTTTCATTTCATAATTTATATTGGCACTACGTTGTAATCGTCTGACGACATAAATTTATTTCATAATAATATATACTCATAGTCACAACTTTGGTAATTTGACTAAAACTGACGATGAAAATTTCAAATAAATGTTCTACAATATACAAAATATAGTTAAAAAAATTTAATTGCACGAACATCAAATTTAGACGATTGGAAGCATTCTAAGGCTAGCAACATATGGCTGGTATATTCTTTTGTTCAAGATGATAGTGGTAGGTGTGATGCAGTAGATAAATTATTATTTGTAAGTTTTGTATGATTAGTTGAAGGTATTTTTCTCTTCAATCTGGGATAGTAATACCTGGATGACTACTTGTATTAAACTCTTATTTTCATTTATTAAATATATCGTCATCAATGCAATGGTAAGGCAAAGGTTTTTGTAATACCCGTCTAAAGGGGCGATGCGACAAATTCTTTGAGCATGATTTCACGGTGACTATTTATACCATCTCGCACACGTATTTTTCGTAAGCCAATCGACAAGCACTCCAAACGCATCTCGATCCGCCATATTTTTGTCAGTATCTTAGGCTCTCTAAGCATACTGGTTGAGCGAATCAAATCAACTAAGCAAGACTGCTCGTACTGAAGCCAGATATCGCTCGGGCGCGGGACGACTCGATGTATCTTAGGCCTGGGAATCTCCTCGAGTCTAAAAAAGCCTTTCCCTTACGAGCGAATCGATTCCCAGCCATGTTTAAGAATGATTCAAACAGACAGTTAAGATAAGAGCATTTGACTAGATACCAATAAATCTGACAGATTTGGTGATTTATAAGATAAGAGACAAATTCAGACAGGCCAGGAGTTATGTGATTCACACGCTGCCCCTGTATTAACTCAGAAACAACTCCGATTGGCATTCAGTTCAAATAATTAATCTACCGAATAATTTCCAACTCTATGCTGTCTGCATGTGCCGTTATCATTACTATATATAAGTCTATGTATGCATTTTATTTACCCATATCAATCAAGCTTTCCTTATTTCGCTAGAATCAACATTTTGCTTTTCTTAAAAAATGGATTTAAATGCTTAATAAGTCCTCGAAGCTTTGACGTTAAATCCGCCTTATACGATCAACGATATGGTAACGCCCTTATTCCTGAAGCGCTACAGAGCCGGGCCAAGGCTGAATCTTGGGCGACTAATCCTTTTCCTCCAAAGGATAACTTTGGAATTGTCCTTATATCCCAAAAGCCGCGGGTTGAATACTGATGACTAAAAATCGCGACCTCAGAATGACGACGTTGTTCCAAATTCCCCGTAAAAGTGTGCTTCTACTTTTAGAATTTGTACTTTCTTTTCATAAGCTTTCGATATATCCCAAGGCTTCCCTTCCTCCTTAAACTCCTCCGAACACTCCCCAAATCACCAAATTCAAGTTTTACCTCAACTTTATTTCTTCTGGCATGTATGTCATCTTACGGTCGGCTTTTACGTGTTCCTCGCTTATGTAATTCTCGCCTATCAAGCTTCCCCCATTCTCGTATTTGGAATATAAACCGTCTCTTGGTTTTGTGGTTTTTTCTGGGTTTGATTTTCTTTCCATGTCGGTGTTAATTAGGTCAGTTTCTACATTTAATTCATTTACAAAATTTGCACTTTTCACCTCGAGAATGTAGTTCTTGGACGGAAATTGGCATTTGTTCTTGAATTTTTGCTCGATTGGGCGTAACTATTGGGGATCTCAATTCTAGTCCTCGGATTACCATGTTCAATCACTGCTACTTACCAAAGTGACGAAGTCACCAGATTTTGGGGATGCGAGATTTTGACATCAGTTCTGGTGAATTTTACGCTAATTTGCCCTAGTATTTTTTAATGTTAATCGCATCTCCCATCGATGCATAAAGCATGTCTCACCTTGCAGAATCAAGAAAAAACTTAGGCTTTCTCAGTTCACCACGTGCCGACCTAACATAAGCTTCTAGGGGGAGACGCTTCCTATTATTAGTAAATGGGATCACCCGCCGCTGGGGGAGATCGGTGTTTCCTGTATCCTGCTGCTGCAGTTAATTCGAGGTCTATTAATACCGCCAACTTACTTTGCCATGAACCGACGCCGCTTATCAAGGTATTATAGACTCTTTACCCACTTTGTTGGGTGAGTCGACGCCTCTACCATAATCGATGAGACAATTTGGGATGGATTCGCCACTTATTTTTCCATTCCCCCCCAAGAGGCAGGTAAACTCGCCTCAAGGCTCCTAAAGCATCAAGTAATATTACGTCACATGACGCCGGGTTCCACTAACCCTGACTTTACCCCTCGAAAGTTATACCAATCGTGATAATGCTGAAGACTTTACTTACGCATACGATCGCTGCCTTTTGGGAAACAACCTCCTTATAACTATAAATCGAGCCCTTGGCCAATTAACCGCTATAAGTGGCTGGTTAAACGTGACCATGTTTCAAGTCACATGTAAAATTGCTGGGGTCGAACCCCGAGTTTCCCCAAGCTATAGCCTCATAGCCATATCCAGCGATACTTCGCATTCCATTTTCCGCTGCAGTAAATATCTTAGCAAGTCATTCCAACAAGTGTCCCTAATAAGCGGTTCTAACCAAGTATAGTTTTAACTCGGTAATGACTGTCGTAAAGGCTTCGTGATGGGACTCCTCAAAGACGCCTAAGCAAAAACCCCCTTCCTATAATTAATACCGAGCTCATACATAATGGGCTGCCTAAAAAGATTCGATCCGCACTTCCTCAAGATACCGATAATACGAAGCCGACGCTGTTCACATATTACCTGGGGACAGGCTATAAGTTAAGAAATACCGAATCTTATTTAAGACAAAGGAGTTTGACCAGGCCAACGACGAACCTCCAACTGGGGTATCAATCTTTGCTTTGTCTTCATGATATTGAAGCTTGTTTTCTTAACTTTTAACCATTACATCTGCTGTTGCAGGCGAATCGATGGTTATCGGGCTGGCCGCCAAATCGAACGCGACAAGTCAGCGAAAAGGTCTTCCTTTTTGATCGTGAAATGAAACCCAAAACAAAGCCATGAAGTCTATGGTTCCTTGAGACTTTAAACCCGCTTCTCCCCTTCCTGCTATCACTTGCCTCGTACTCCAAGGTGAATTCTATACTAAAAGCAGGAATTTGTAATATCCCCGCTTTCCGACTCCTCACATCCTTCCAAGCAGACTGCCGATCCGTCCCAAAGAAATTATCCCCTCAAGCTAGCTGTTTACAATTTTGAGGAAAGCCATGGCTCACTCTCAAGCGGATCCGCTTCATAGCTGGTCCCTGCCCTCCAAATGACTCTTCCAACAAGGACGACGTGGATTCCGACTTTCCCCGCCACCCTCTAATCCTAGTACGGGTCACATGGCGACTGGGCGCGCTGAGCATCTGCCCAAGTCAATTAAGTTTCGCCTCTTTCTCTCCACAGCAACCCCTCTCCTACTATTCCTTCAAGAGTCTAAAGTTCCCGAGAGGGAAGCTCTCACTGCAGGGCAATAGATCAATACGCTGCAAATACTGGGCGACCCCCTTATCTGATTCTATCTCTTGAAGTCACCTTCAATGTAAGCCCACGGAACGCCAAGAAATTCCACCTGCCATTCAAGGGTTTTATTCTCTAGAAAGATAAGGCTGTCTAATATCGACCCTTAAAGGATCCTACTGCCTGCCCAATCTTCGAAGCACTTTACCTAGGTTAGTCTTTTTTAAATATGTTATCCGAGATTTCTTTGGCTTTTATCTTCGACCTCAATCTTTTCGACTTGAGGCTATAAACGGCTCCCAATGCCTGGGCGAAAAGCAGAATGACCACTTTGCCTGATAAATCATCATTCCTTTGGTTATCGATCGTTGTAATGGTAAGAAGTCTCTCTCATGTTGTCGATCGACGAGGCCTGTGACAATAAAGTGAACAACAACCGCCTCTTAAAAAGAAGCCTGGCACTCACATCTCGACTTTCTCAAGCAGCCGAAACCCAAAAGGGACGGATTTATCCGATCAGTAATCGTCATTGAGAAAGTTAGTTACTAAGTGTCAGCCGACAAGAGGGCAAATTGATACTAAGTGGACGACCAAGGGGTCTGTTTATTGGGAACTGGAGCAAAGCCTGTGAACAAGCATCAGAAGCCATCAAGCCCCAGAGTGCTCTATATCGGGCGAGTGGACGCAGCTTTTAGCATCTGCTGCTTCGCCCGGCGTTCGCCTCGCGAACCAAAAGATGGGGTGGAATTTTGAATAGCCCCAATTATTCTCTCCAGTTAATCTGCAGTCACATCTGCTTCAATTATTCTTGCCCTCGATCATAGCGATAGTTCTCGTGATTGTTACCTCTTTTTTTATGAAGAGGCGCGAGTAAACCCGATTGTATCGCGACCTTTTCTCGACGTAAGAAGATTCCAAATACGAGAAAGAAGCCGGCGCTGGAGTCCCCACTCTGTCGCCGAGTGCCCTGAGCTCCAACCGAGAGCGAATCCCCTCATTTTCTTAACTCAGAATGAATGTTTCAGAATTTAAAAATTTCTTTCGCTTTTTATCAATGCTTGCTTTTTTATCAATCTTCATGTTTCCTTCATGTCAACTTTTGCCTCGCTTCATATGTGCACTATTTGTCCCCTTGTGATAGTTGTTGTATATTCCCATAGGGACTATCACAAATTTTGATAAAGTCAAATACTTTTTACCTCAAGGAAATAACTTCCATACCTACCTTCAGTGATTTATTGAATCTCGCCGAGCGAATTTGTTGGGTTCGAATTTTTACGAGAAAGTGGTTTTTACTTGTAAACTTTCAACGAATCCCATGCATTTATAAGATTGGCCAGGTAAATCTCTCATTCTCAAGTGACGCGCTTATTTCTGTAAAATTCGCTGGGCTTAATCGCTACTTTACCTTCGGTAAAGTTTTATGACTTTGATAAGATTCGCTTGCTCGAATTGACCTTCTTCGGTATGATTTTGCATGTAAAATTCGCTTAAAATCGTTACTTTATATATTCTCGGTATGTTTTTACATGAGCAAGATTCGCCATACAATCGACCTTCAGAAGGATTTTTACATCGCCTGAGACTTACTATACCTTCGGTGGAAGGTTTTATGACGAGCAAGATTCGCCACAGCGACCGACCTCATTCGGTATGATTTCGCATGTAATTCTCGCTGGGGCCAATTGCTATACCTTCGAAGGTTTTTATGGCGATGTTATTCGGCGAGACACCGATCTTCGGTATGGGGATTTTTATACGTAAAATTCGGCTGAGGAATTGCTATCCTTCCCCGGCTGGGTTTTTATCTTTATTTCACTTGAGCAAATGTTTTACTGATTCCAGTGTCTATAAAAAAGCATATGAAAGTGGTGGAATCGATCGAGCCACAAATTTTCATTCATATACGGCGTACACCCGAACCGTGAAATGATACACATTAGCGCGGATTCGACCGCCACCTTCCAAAATTATTTCAAAACTTCTCTAAACATAATACTTAACCAATTCCTTGGGAAGACGCCATACGCAAGAATCGCCACCTTCCATCATCCTCAAGTTTCATAATGCTTCGTGACCACTATTCATCAACGCGAAGGGGTGGCCTTCCCATTTAGATCATCTGTCCTTGTTCGGGGCGGAAATATCGAATATAAATTCCTTTAGCACAAAAATTCCAACTTTAAACTAATATTACTTGTTCTTCACTTCGCCACAGAAGCGAGCCATTAGATGCTTATATTTCTCGCATTTTCAGAGCAAGGCCCCATCGCTGCAGTCACCACAAAGCTGAAGTTGTTCCCTCATTGCTGATCATTTTCTCCTTCGTCAACCTCATTCGCGGTAAGCTGCAATCCAAATTCCGCACGGCGGATCAAGCTCGAGCCATGACTAGGCTAACGGGAGTTTCTCCCCGTAGTACGCGAAGTGAGTCATTCCGAGGGACCATAAGCACTATCAGAGCTCATCAATCCATGCCCCCTTCTTCGACTCACTGATCATGTTCTTTAACGCCCGGAATAGTATGCGATTCGTCACTTCAACCTCGAATTCATTACACTATGAATAATACACAGCGAAAAACCCCGCCTTCAATGCTATACTTTATCACGTAAATTACATACTTCACTTTCAAACCGTGGTCCATTATCGGAACGAGTATGCGAACCCTGTGTCAGTCAAATATGCTCACGTTAATCTCACTACAAGCCACTACTAGTCTTCGGTATGCGACCTACTTACCTGCGAGTCCACATCAACCACCCTCGACGCTTCGCTTCGGGGCGCTTTCCCGTAAGACGATTCCCCCACATGGCTTAACGGCATAGATTAAGTATCGGCCTGGCTGGCGCGTGTCAAGCGCTGCATCGATCCCATCCTCGACACGCCACACCTTTCACAAAACTCACGGAATCTTTCACCAAAGTAATTACAAGACCCTATTCACGCCGATCTTTACTCACAGTAACCTTCCTCCAATAATATGGCTCCCACAAATTCAACCACGCATTCTGCCAACGAGTATTTTTGGGATAGACGTTAGAAAATTAATTGCTTCATATTGTAAATAAACAAACGCAATCAAGACGAATGAATATATATAAACGACTACAACAAAATACATATATATGGCATGTATTTAAACGCAGTACTTACATCGCAATGAAAAACCCCAACTTACCTTTTCGCTTTAGTTCCTTACTCATCCTAAAGAATGTAGCATCGAAAAATAATGCCTCTAGCTTAGTCTCACACCAAGAAGCCGCTGAATGTCGTGCGATTGATCTCGCTAGAATCTACGAAAGCATTGAAAGAGCAAAATCAAGTCAAAGCTCTCACTCAATTTTGCTGGCAGGAGTGAGTGGGCCGGCCTCGGTATGAAAGTGAGAAAGATGACATTTTTTCTTTCCTGCTGGATATTATTTAATCCAAATCTCAGCATCTTACATTAATCCAGCAGCACTTCTAACAAGTTAAGTTTTAAATCGCTGAATAGCAATTTAATTGACTTGGCCATTCAATTTCCAGATTTTACATTATCAACGTGAAATTCCTCAATCTTGCTATCTCGCTTTATTTCAATCAACTCCCAATTTAACAATCTCGATTTAATTCAATACATTTTAATAGAATCAACCACATCAGACAAGGCGAATCTTCCGGATCCTGGATAATATTTACTTACAAATAATATACCCCACCATTATGATTATTATATCGGTTATGATTTTAGATCTAAATAAATCCCAAGATAACTCCCATATTATCGCTAATTTCCATTTTAGTAATTATAATTACTTTTCATTATCAACACTTAGTTTCGAGTAATCTCATTTTAACTAAAACTCAAGAAACTAATCATACAACAATCGTCGCAGAACTAAGACAATTCACACAACAGCCAGCCTACCATCCCATGATTTCAGACAACTCTTCCTCCTTACTTTTTATCAGTTTAAATCAAAGTATTTTGATTTCTATCATTACGCCTGCTGCGACAATCGTCAGAATAATTCATTTACTACTATTAGTTAAACGAGACAATTTAACTAAGCTGCTCAATAATAGTATTTTGCAAACACAAACCAACTGATAATAGGTCATGCTACGTATCAAGCATCCTACGCATAACCTATATAATAATCATAACTGGCCAATTCTATTATTATACGACTACTATTATCTAAGCCCAAAAAGCGCCACATTACTGATGCTTGTTTTCATATTCACGATTTTGAATCAAAATCGTAGATTGTGCTAACTGTAGCTGATCAAATCAATCTGCATATCTGACCTGTTTTTACAATAATAACGTAAAATACAAATCGGACAAAACCAAACCCACCAAATTGTTATTCAAATTGACTCCGCTTAACGAGTGAGTTCCTTTTATTAGTAACTCTGCTAAAGTTTATTTTACTGCTAGCACAAAGCTATTAACTATTAACTAGCCTCGTTAGCTAACCAGCCTTGTACCTATTCTCGAACAGCAATTACATAGCTTAAATAAAGATTTAGGTATTCCATCTCTAAAAACGCCTCCCTCCCTTTTCTCTCCATAACAAACGAGTCAAGCTGACTCGATTACGCCTCCAATCGTCATTGTGAAGATTCTGAAATAGACCCAATACAAAGATTTAACCGCCTTTCTTTAAGCAATTTAACCTGGGAAAAGATTGTGATTTCGACGCTTCATCGCTAGATTTCCTAAAAATGAGCCATGAAAGACAAGCCGTGGTTTTTTCGTCATGTTTTAGAAGTATTCTGCTTCATATATAAGATATATGCACAATAGAATTCATTTATATACATTTATTCGATCTCTTTGGCCAGATTTCATTTATTTTATTACGGAATAAAGTAATTTTTTCAACAAATGTATCGAGCATGTTTAAGCTTGTATATATTTCTGATTACATTTATAGTAAAATTGCTTCAGATAAACATATTTTATATCATTTTCATAAGCTTATACATACTCTTGACTTAATATATTGCTATTTAAAATCGACCCAATTATAAATATGTATTTTATACATTATTCATCATGTTTATGCTATTTACTCAATCTCAGATTCATAAGCCACGATCAGCAGCTTTTAAACATATTTCGGACAAATCTAAATGCTTTTTTATGTGATTTTAGACGTGCTTAAAATATTCAAAAAAATTCCACCAATTTCGCTTGTATTCTAGATGACGAACCCTCTCCAAAAAAATTTAGAATTTGTTGGATAGTTTGCTATCCCAAACAATCTTTTAATTTCCTCGAATATTATATAATTAATTTTTGGTAAATATTTTTATAAAATCTAATCGAAATGCTAAGAAACTTATGTCAAATGTCTTCAGAATAATTTCGTAAGCTTTTACGCTGCTTAAGCTCTTTAAATCGGTTTTGTCCAAACATTTGAATTAAATCAAAAAATCGAATTTCATGAAATCTGGCGCGACCAAGCGGCATGTTCTCTGCGTAAGGCCCCGCGCCAACGGACGCGCCATCGCTGACGCATACGACGCCACCTAAGCCGTCCGGGCGAAATAAGCCGCTGCCGCAGCCGTCTGTCGTCGCTTCATCGGATTTTTGCCGCTACAAAACCCTAACTGCTTAAAATTATTATTTTTGTGCATTTATTAACACATTTATCATATGATAATTATAATTATCAATTTTAATGATAATAAATTTAATTCAATAATCCCTTTCATTATTTATCCTTTTATAAATGTGTTTATTCGGCGATATAATCACGACAATAACGTTTGGGCTAAAATAGAATATGTTTGGGGATAAAAACTTATCATCTAGTTTTATCTTATTATATTTATATTTAAATCTATTTATTATAATAATTATTTTATTGTATATACGAAATGGTTATCAGAATAACTATTTGACACAAACAGATGCTAATTAATGGGTTTTAATTATGTGCTAGTCATGGAATTAATTATTTTAGGTTCAAATTTGAATTTAATTTTCATCACATTTAAATCAGATATCGATGCATTATCGATTTTGACTAGATAATCAAAATTTAAATTATCTATATGATCATAATCATATATTTAAAATTTGTATTTACTTAGAAGTTATTATCTCAACCTCATAATCGCCGCTGACACATATTAAGTACATTTTATTATAATGGACAGATGTTTATCGTATATTTATCGTATTTCATACTTAATTGCATTAATGATGTTTTATGACTTTTTATGAAATATTTATTTCATACCATTTAATGTATATTAAATCCACGCTTTTACGTGATTCATTTTTCGCATATATATATATATATATATATATAGTGTTATATATATATATAAATATATATATATATATATATATATATATATATATAGTAAACGGAAACGGGAAAGGAGATCTCTCGCATATATATGTATTTTATTTTTAAATACAACCCAGCCTGGGATTTATTTATTTTATTTCGCCTAATGCCCCCCTCGCTGGGCTGTTGAATAAACGCATCGGCCGCTGAAAGATTAAGATAAATGTCACTGCACAACATTTTACAAACTCTCAAGTTTCCTTAACTCATTAATACAAAGACTTCATTTTGCAAAATGCTAAAAATGCGCCTTACGTTAAGATACATTTTCAATAATGCTGTAATAGGTCTCCTGCTTTTATTTGAGGGTCATATTATATATCTCCCGAACGCCAGACATTTGCTTTATTTTCATGACGCCAAGCATATTACTCGAGTACGCTATATAATGATGTTAAATAATATCAAATATTAATCTCACCATTAAATTTAAAGTCAAGATCAAACCAATTTTAAAGTCACAACTTATCACGATCACCCAGCAATATCAACAAGCACGGCAGCTGCATTTCAAGATCTCGACGCGCATTTAATAACGTAATCACGCAAGTCGATTTCCACTAACGCTGGCTTTCGCGATCATTCCAAACTAACATATCGGGTTTAATCAGCTTAACTCCGATTTATTTCCACTAACGCCATGGCTCGGTGATACATTGTTTCCGCAAGACTCTGTTAGAGTATATTAAGTGGGATCTAAATAAAAGAATTAAGCCATGGCCAATTGATTGGGCTTAATCTACCATCATATGATTCAAATGCATGCTAGGCCGCTGCTGATTCCAACCACAAATTCATCTTGGATACCTTATACATTTCATGGTATCAAGCATTTTAAGATAATATTTGCAATTATTTGTAATACGTTAGATGTTTTTGAATCGCGCTTATCTTATGATTAACATATACCTCTTTTACGACGGCACACTAAAATTACCCGCTTATTCACTATTAATTTTAAAATTAAAACATAACTTTATTATGCTAAATACATTTAAGGAGAATCGATAAACTCTCATGTAATATAATGTTATAAATGCTAAACGATTTTTTTTCTTCTGCCTATCAATAGGTTACGTTACAATAAAAGCACAAAGAACAAATACCACGTAATATTCATACTGTTTAATCATGTATGAATCGAACTCGGGTTCAAGTAAAAAACGCCACGTGATATAATCGGTAGATACCTCGATTTTATCTCAATTAAAGCGTAACGATACTATGAAGATAAATATTAGTATCGTTTCAAATTACCATACAAAGTTTTAAATAATCGATCTAACTCTTTCATAACTAAACGAGAACATTATTGGATTTAATTCTCGTAATGTTATATCTACATTTCAAGACATGTTATTGGTATTTAGTTTCAATTAACAAGATGAACTTTGTTCATGGAATTATTACGAAACATAAATTATGGCTTCTCAGATGAACCGCATAAAGCTGTATCGTTTATAATTCGCACACCACTCAGAAGTCGAAATGTTTATAGTTTGAAGTTAATGATTAAATTACCATTTCCAACACGTGACACCGAAAGATGGATATTTAATAACACTTCAAAAATGTAAAAGAGATTTTGACAAAAACCTCATGCCTCAAATGATTTATTGTCGTAATTGTCATTATGCTAAACGCTACCGTTTTAGACACTTTTGACTCACATGATTTTTTATCATCGCTACGGTGCCAAGTATAGTAGTTGGCTAGGATACAAGGCACAAAGAAAGATAATTTGAGCTCTATGTACTCCATAGCTAATTACATTGAGTAGAGGCTATCACGCTTCAATCATCCACGAATTCGCCAAACTTCAAACCGCTTTGAACCTATACACGATGTTCAATAACAATTGAGCGATACTTATGGCAAACGACTTCACTACATCTCGAAGTTCAATCTTTCAAGATTTAATGGAGTCAACTCTACTAGACTTACTGAGGCTACATCTTTGGTTTAGTTTCAGATGCTCGCATACGAGTTAGTCAAGGATATGTCATTGAACGACACCAGAACTGATAAGAGTATGGGGAGACTCATATAAATACTACCAAGTTCTCGACCAAGAGATCATCAACATAAGTAATCCAAAAGCACGACATCATTCCTCGATTCCCTAAAGACGCATTTCTCAAGCTTTCACGTAGCAAAGTTAATCAGGTTTAACGAAGCTTAAAAACACAATTTGACGAAGTCTTTCAATTTGTATAATTAACATAATTTTCATTCTACCTTAAATATGTCACTAAATAGAAATAAATGATGCAAGTGATCGTGCTTAATGTAGTCAAACACAAATTTAATGAAATAACTATTAGTCAAAGTCATTGCAGACCTATTTTAAATTTATTCATACTAATCGCGGTACAATCCCAAGTTAGCCATGCTTCGACAAACAAAATTTGAAACGCCTCGAATTTATTAGTTAATGTTATGTCAATTTAAGTAGACATAATTTTAACACGTCAAATGTTTAGGATTATGTCACCATGTACATAATCGAAGCGCAAATCGATATTTATTTCTATATACTATGTAATTACAATTTATCAGGTATAAGGCATAAGATTCTTCATAGCAATACGTAAACTTGAACGAAGTGCCACTGAT
>JADFUC010000413.1:0-251595 GCA_019722365.1 Lithospermum erythrorhizon | reverse complement strand
CTGTTGTACTTCGTTCAGTTACGTATTTGCCACTTTGACAAAAGGAGATCTATATGAGTTAGATATGTGTTATTATATATACTTAGTATTGTATCAGGCAAGTCATTTGTTATCCACTTGAAAATCTGACTCAAAAGTTTTTTTTAATCTTTATAAAGAGTTATACAAAATGTAGAACAACACTATTTAAATGATACTCGTATTGAAGTATATGCTCTTAGGTGGACAGAAAGCTAAGGTGGGGCTTGAGGAGTTTTTGATCTTATCTAATTATTATCTTCCGCAAACGTGTCAAGACAATACAAGACTTGCCTGCTCAAATTCAAGAATCCCACCTTGGAATATTCAAACAACCCCCTTTCTATTCTCACAGCTCACTCTCATTTTCACACTTTGTAAACATCAAGTTAAAAGTACACTTATCATCTCAAGATTCGTTTCGAGTTGTCGCATAACCAATCAAGTTCCACAAGAACAATAAAAAAATGTACTAATGCTACACAAACATTATATTAATCCTTCAAGATTATCTAATTTATTGTTTTAATTATTTCCTCCATCCCAATTTGTAAGATCACTTTTCTAAAAATAGAAGATTCAAAAATTGATTTCACTTTATTTAATTCAAATTTGTGAAAGAGAAAAATGAAGTAATGTGAGATTAATTTGAATTACTGCCAAGCTTTATTGTAAAATTAAGTAAAATTACAAATTAAAATGGAAAGAATAATTTAAATTAATACATTTGAGGTTTCAATGAATTCGCTGAATTTATATTTGAATCAAAACTAATGTTAATATATAGTAAGATATAATGACAATACCATACTATACTTCCTAATATATACTTTCACAGTATATGTAGCAATCATGCAGGTCGTAGTCACGAGGTTAAGGTAAATGTGGCGCATGCGTATTCAGTCGCCGTCGATGGATGACAACGTAAAAACTGTTGACAATAATAATAAAAATACGCTTTTTATCATTCATTGGTGAGTAACGGCGTATACTGATAATAAAGCAACCCAAACTTGGCCGTAATACGAAATCGCTTGTGATCTATTCCGAAGATGCAGAAATCCAAAAATACAGCGTAGGGAAAGTATGACAGCAGGACCCTCGGTGAAATCTGTCTGGCATTATGCAACTTGATATGCAAGTCGACGATAGCAGGCCCGAATGGTGATGAGGAATTCACATGCCACATGGCGCCAAATCATGAGTGCTTGATCTTCTTATTTTATCGATGTAGCTTCTATAAATGACACCGATGATCAATTACTTGCGACGCAGGCGTAAAATGCCGGCGTAGAGAATGAGTCGACTGTTAGGTGAGGAGACCTGTCTCTGAGACTTGATAAATTCACATTATATTCATTACTTATATATATAACGTATGCTTAAACGTGTAGAATTTCTTGATAAATAGCGTTAAAATAATGGGGATTACCGTAGGATGTCATGTAACATTTATAGTCGACGGTGCATGATCATTTAAGGAAAGGTCACCATTAGCGAAAGTCATCGAATGAGAATCATTTTCATGAATATCTAGCGTATGAGGAATCCAGCTCCGATATCTGTGTAGAATTCGCCTCGAATAAATACACATATGAGGAATCCGCACTCAGCGTAATCGGATAGAGCCTCGCTCGTCCTTCCCAGGCCAATTCTGGCCTCGATAAATGTCCTTGAAAGCCTCTAGAATCGAGCACCAAATATCTGGCCTTGTAAATATAAAATTCGAGTGCGTGACTCCTAATAACACAAGCGATCAATGCATGACGTAGCAGCCTTGTGACCCCAGCATGTAGTCTCGTAACATGAATCGCTGTGCTATCTGTAATACAAATCATAATCTCAATTATCTGCATATATACATCTCAATTATCTCGCTAATATACTCATGTCATGATTATTTAAGTACATTATGAATCATAATCACCTGTCACAGCATGTCAGAATAGTTTCCAGATAACACATGCAAAATATATAACATAATATGTATATGAAAATTAAAATGCGTGAAGTTTGTCTTTTCGCGCCATTACAGCATTAATGATGACTGGCGGAGTCCTCGTACTAGATCGAGCTGAAATCCGGTCAAAAGAAATTATACGTTATAAGCAGTCCGTGGGAATAGCACTCTTGCGTCATATGATAAAAGGGTGTTTATCACCAACCTCACGATTCAAATTTACAACTCGCAGCAATCGCATCGCATCCCCCAGATTGGTATACACTTTTAATATTCAACGTAACTTCATTACGATAAGCCGAAGCCGTGCGTCTGATAGTCGGTCATTGGCATTACTGACAATAACACTTTAAGCATTTCAATCAATCGACAATCGATTGACAAGCCCAATTAATCCAAATTAAATACAACCTCAATTCAAGCGTAAATGACCTCACAAACTTTTACGAGCTTTACCAGCCCGTCTCTGCACCCATGCATATCGAAACCAATAATTACATACCCCGAAACAAGCTATATTAAAGTCGCCACAGCGCCGTATGACGATTTAAAGTTAATTTTAGAAAAATTCAGTAAAAGTCATTACTCAACTTACCCAACTACGTTCTAACCCGATAATCGCTCAAAATCATGTTAATCCGCATCACGATCTTGAATAACGTTTACATCTTATTAATAAATTCAAGATCTAAAAGTCAACAAAATCCATAAAATTCAACTCTTGAAACTCAAGAAATATCTCGAAAAGATTTGATCTTTCTTACACTGGAGTAGACAGAGGATGATGAGGAGAAAGCAAAATCATGAAACTTTGATCTTGAGTCAGCGACGTCGATGGGAAAATGGAAAATTAGGGGAGGGGATGGGAATATTCGTGGCCTCAGAAAGGGATGAGGATGAGTTGATGATGATGAAGAGGATAAAGGATGAGAAGATATTTAAAATAGCCTGAGTCGGATTGGTTTGGGTTAATTTCTCAAAACTTTCGTCTTAAATACCGATGAAGCTTAGATTAGAATGTAAATTTCCACGTGACATAAACTCTTCTTCCATTATAATCATGAATGCCGATCATCCCGATTTTATTAAAATTGTTTATCTTATCTCAGTCTGCATGGCAAAATGTACCAACTTGACCGGTTGTTATATTAAAATCACTATTTGAAATTGTTTTTAATTTCGAAATCTTTCAGTGAGAAACATATCACATCAGCATGTATTGGTAAGGAGCGAATTATTCTGATACAACTTTGTATATAACATATTAAGAATATTCGATATCAAAATTTGAAAAATAAATACATTAAAATTAAAAATGAATGATATTTTGAAGATATAAAAGTATTAATTTAAAAATGAAATACATTTGATTATTCCAGACCTACAGGCTACTCCATATATGTGTACAAGTAAATAGACAAGAGAAGGCACCCATATAATTTTCTTGTCAGGACTAGTGTATTCGTTTCTTGATTCTACTAGGATTCCTTTATTCTAATCTGTTTTCTAAAACTTTTTATATCTCTCCTGCTACTCATCTTATAATACCCCTTACTTATCACACAAAAGAAGGCAAGAAATGATGATCAATCTTAATTCCAAAGCAAATGTTTATGAAGAGAAATTGCAATACCAAGAGTATATTGATGCACTTGAAGAAGAACGTCGTAGATTCAAGTCTTTCAAAGAGAACTCCCTCTTGCCTTGCAGCTTGTAACTCCAAGGTATATTTTTCATTAATCATGGACATAAAATAATGAATTGATTAATTGATAACTTTTGAATTTTTTTATTTGATGTATTATAAGTTTGGTAATTGATGGAATTTTGCATGTATAACCAATTGAGGCATGCAAACAACAGTTGACGACTAGTGATGGGAAATAGGTATAATTTTCATGGACAATCTGAATGTTCTGAGCAAACATCAAGTGAAGGGCCAGTTTTTGGAGGAACTGTTCAATTAAGAGTTTATATTGTGATAGTGAGGACCAACTATGTAAAAGCCTAGGCAATAACAATGAAATAGATAGTATGAACAATGACAACAAGGCATCAAAGAATTCTGATTGGCTAAGATCAGCTCAGCTCTGGAACCAATCCCCAGACCCAACCCCAAAAGAGGTAATCGCATTTTTTTTTTGGTTAAAATTATACTAGGACATGGGGTTTTGTTAATTTGTATCAAGATTCAATATGTTTAAATAAAAAATAATCTTGGTTTTCTTGTGGTGGTTTTTAGGTGCAATATTCACCTAAGATAGAGCAAGTTGTGGAGGTGAAGAGAGATGTAAATGGAGGTGCATTTCATCTGTTTAAGGAAAAGAAGAGTCAAGGGCATGCACATAGGAATATAAGTGAGTGGTGGTGGTAAGGTGGTGGCTCGCTAGTTCATCAGCGGAGACAGAGAAAGCCATTGGTGGTGGGGAAATGGTAAAAGTAATAAGCAAGAAAAAGAGGGCAATCTCTAAGGGGAAACAAGGAGGAGTTGGGTACCAGAATTTCTCATAAAGATGGGTTCAACAACAGTGGTTCTCATGGTAAATTGAACATCATCCTGATAAAGTTTATTTATTTATGTCTTTATGGGTTTTATTTTATAAATTACTACCTCAATCTCTATCTGAGTCACTTTTCAAAATTCTTTTTTGGCAGCATTTTAATAATTTTATATTTAGAATTTATAGTAAGTATTAAATATGCTATTTCAACTTACTAAAATAATTAATTAAAAATATTGGCATGTTTAAATGTAAGAAAAGTCAAATGGGACCTACATATGGAAAAATAATTTTTTTTCAGGCGAAAATGTTTTTATAAGATCATACGTAGATCGGCAAAAGGCATACAGTTTTTTTTTCGGAAAGGAGAATATTTTATATGAAAGTTTGGGGTGATGTCGTTAAAATTTAGAAGTCTTGTTTATGTTTATGTATCCTAGTTGTTTGTATTCTTAATGAAGTTTTGATTTCTAATTATGCAGTGGCTACACCTAAGCAAATTAAGGAGTTAATGAATGTTGATGGACTCACTAACGATGAAGTTAAGCCATTTACAGGTTGTCCACATCCTATCTAATTCTGCATCTTCTTCTCTATAGATTGAAATAGTTAAGTATCTAGAAATCAAAGTAACACCCATTTTGAAATTGTAGTTTCACAAATAATAAAAGGGTGGATTGCATCATGTACACAAATATAATCGTTACAAATTCAATAAAAATGTCATAATCACAAATTGTATCTTTTAGCTTTTTATTATCTTATCTTGACTTTAACAGTAAATATTTTTTATTTGTATTGTCATCTCTTGATGAGAGCTATATCGATAAAAATACATTTATTTCTTTCAATTTGATATATGTTTTTATTAAATCTTCCCAAAGCGTAGATTAAGAAAGAAAAGTAATTAGTGCGTTGAAAATATAAAATGATCGATTTAAACGATATAGAATTTGGTTGATTGTTTATTTAAGAAAAATATTAAATTACGTTGAAAATGCTTGAAAAACGAAAAAAAATTGTCTAAAAGCGATAAGTATAAAAAAGCGGAGAGAGAGTATTATCTGACGCGAATAAATATATTTAACGTCAGAAGTTTAAAGTTATAATTATAAAAAAAAAAAAAAAAGTGGGCCAATCTTTTTATGGAATTTGGAGGGAATAATTGATACTCCGTATTTTGGTAAATGGGGAATTTTGATATGAATAACATATTATTATTTCATATCTACCACTAAATATAAAATTTATGACTGAAGGATTTGTGTTTAATTTTCTTATGATTTTTAACATCATGAAGCATAGTCTAAATATTTCAATTGTTGGTCTCAGAAATACCGTTTACATACAAGAAGACCTAATCCATCAAACAACCATAACAACACACCTCAAAGGCAACCACAATTTGTAGTGGTTGGAGGATTATGGGTGCCACCTCAACAACATAATTCATTTGCTTCAACATCAGTACCTACATCACCACCTCAGCTACATTATCTAAATGGAATATGTGCACCAATTGCGCAAATCAACCAATGTCCAGGATGCATCAATGTCCTCAAAACAGGTTTCAGGGCGATTTCCGATGATCACGTAAGCCATAGTAGGGGTGGTGGTGGTGTTTCTAATTCACCGGTTACTTCGTCCTCCGATACACACGGCTTCGCTCCCTGCCCAGTGATTATTTAGTAATGTACTATAATGTGTAGACATTTGCGTACTTTTGGTCATTACGTTCATCAACAGAGAAGGACAGTTAGAAAATAAAATGATAAAAAAAGGAACAGGAATGAAAATGAAGTTAGTTGGTATGAGTTAGGATTCTCCTTATTAATTGATCTATCATGTGATGGAACACATATCTGGTCATTAATAGTAGTATAGTCTTGAGTAAGGGTCGGTCGCGGAAAGCGAGATTACTTAAATTAAATGTAATATTTGGTCTTGAAATAATAAAACTTAAAACTAGTGATGAAATTTAGAATTGATTTACTTATATAGATTAAAATTTCTGCAGGGAATTGATTCCTTTAGCAGCGACAATCTATACTAAACAATGAAATTATCTGGCAGTAGGTCAGGAGTTTGCCGATAAATTAGATATCTTAGTATGGTTCAGTTCTAGAATATCTAAATTAACTAAATCCCACTGTTAATGCCTTGGTATTTAATTAAATTAAAATTGTAAGCACAAAATCAATTGGAACATTAATTTTTGTCTGACTTAGAATAACAATAATGAATTAATTAATCGAAAATTTGGTTATGATGTTAAATGCGATCGTGACTTATCATAACTCTCGGGGATTAATATAAACGTAGGATAAACAATTGAATCAAAATACATTCAATGATTAATACTAATGCATATATAATAGCTAAAATTCGGATGAAATACGTGTTGTAGGCTACGTCGTAATCCAGTAAATAAGAAAATTGGCTACTACTCATACTGAAATAAATAACAGATAATATTCCAAAAAAATAAAATGGTAGAATATAAATAAAGATAAATTCTTATCGATTATGCTATAAGCGATGAGAAAATGATAATATAGTTCAAGCTGCCGAGTGAATAAAATTACCAGAACAAGAATACTGTTGCGCCTCTCCTTTTCCTCTGCTGCGTGAATGAAAAAAATTATGGTATTAGGTTATTTCAGGTTTTTATTAGCACTACGTAAATGGTATACAGTTCTTGAAACTTTTGTCAGATTATCGCTTGTAAATTATGTGGCTGGCCGCTATTTAACAGCCTTGATCTCACAAAATTCATTAAAATATTGAAAAGTCAATAATAACCATATTTGACTCCAGTGTATCTTAAAGCAAGCACATAATGAGCAATAAATACTCAAATCCTGCCCATAATCTATGTCAAACTATTAGCTAATCAAACTCTAAGACTTGACTCATTAATTGTCCTTGAGTATAAACATTCAGCGCGCCTAGTTGCGAGTATATCCCAATTCAGCCAGTTAAATGCATAACGTACATTAGGAAGCGGATTCCGATGAGACTCGGGATCGAGACTTAAATTAGCATAAATGCTTATAAACTTGACTAACACACATTCCTGTCAGTGATTCAAGCTTGATTACAGGCGATGGATACCACCGATTCTTTCGCACATTTCGACAAATGTGTTTATAGGCTAGTGTTTACCATGAGTCTGAGAACCGTTCTACCGTATAAGCGAAGTTACTCTGGCTGACATTTCAAATCAATCGTCATTTTGACATAAGTCGTGAGATGCTTCTTGAGGTTATAGAACTGGGTGTGAAGGTAGGAAATATTTGAGCTGTAGCCAAACATGAGGAATTCTGAAATCTAAATAAATTCACGAAAGACATAATTTTACATTCCCTACTGCTGACATAGAACCTCATGATTTGGCTTACTTCTTCTCATACGGACACTCTGACACTTTTTTTTAAAACTTCACTAAGATCTTGACTTGAAACAGCACAAGAACTATCATTTGTTCCGTCTTAACATCTTTTCTTTTTTCTTTTTTTTTTCAATTTTTTCTACACTTTATTTATTAAGGTCTAGTAAGCGTTCACGTTGATATCAACTCCCAGCGGCAACTCTTTTCGTGAGCCAAATCTGAGAGAACACTTATTGATATCTGGCATGGTGAATCCCAAAGATATCAAATCATAGTAGGTTCTAAAGTTGGATAATTAATAAAATCAAGGTTTTAGGCTCGTTCCGTGGTTTAAACAGAAATTCGCTTGGGTTAAAAATTTTGACGAGAACTTTCTTGAGGATTAACACAAGGTTGTCTTTAGGGGAAGAGTTGGGTAATTTATAAATTGCGCTTACGTCATTTTTGTGCGTCTGTATGGCTCGGAAATCAAGCGGGTGTTCAACAAGTTATGAAGAATTGTATCAGAAATCTGAGCATCACACATTGAAAGAATTCAAATAATTGAAGCCTTGAGAAAAACTGCGATGTATTTCATCCGCTATATATGGCAGAAGTGCAACAGCGTTAATAGTTAATAAATGCAAGCGAAAGCGGCTCAAAAATATATTAATCAAGCCACAACGCCTCCGTCTACTTAATGTTAACATATGCATCATACACTACATCATCAACGAAAGTATACACAACAAGTTACAACAAGTTATGAAGACAAGTTATTTCATTCATGTGGAAGCACAAATTAAGGTTAGATAAAAATTGAAATTCATCCCCCCCCACATTTAAACTCAACATTGTCCCCAATGTGATACATAACAATCAGAGGGGAAAGGGCAAATACAACCACAATGCACAACATAATAGCAAAGAACGAACGATTAAAGATACCAACACGTCAATACTTTAAACCATTCACCAAATGCACCAAGACCTTAGGGGGCCTGAGTGGAATCGAAACCACCACGCTTTACCGTCTCATACTACCCAAAACCAATTGATTAAACAATTTCAGTAAAAAAGAAAAACTAAAAAAAAATACCGAAACTAATTAAAATAAAATAAAATTCAAATAAGGAACTCATAAATTGAAAAAGAAGGGAGCACACGAATTTGGCTGGAAAACAGGAGGTAGCCGCTACAGGGTGGGTGTGGTCGGGTCTTAGTGCAGAAGGGGGCGATTCAGTTGTGGTGAAGAAGAGGGCGGCGGTGTGAATGAGGAGGGTGGCGGCTCAGACGGAGGAGGAATAAAAATTGGCGGTTCAGGAGTTCTTTGGTGGGCTTAGGGTTGGAAAGAGAACAGAAGAGAGGGGAAGAGAAAGAAAGAGGGAGGAAGAAAAGAGGGAAGGGGCGCCACATTGGTTTTCACCTAGTTTATTTTATTTTTATTTTTAAATAATTATAAAAAGGCGCAGATTATACTCGAGGACGATTTGGGCATAACTCTAAAATAGGCCCTCATTAGCCGCTGAGGCATCTTAAGCGCTTCTTACGAAAATTAAATGTAAACTCACCAGATTCTTAAGCGATAACAAAATTACATGTTTTAAACTAACATTACGACCGACCGAACTCATGGTATTGTTCATTAAAAGAACGAGGATAGTAAAGCTTGTTTTTATCTGTCTCGATATAAATTCTTGACAGCCTCGCTTAGGCTCAAATGCTCTTTTGCAGCTTAAATGCTTTTGGCTAAATTGATAATAATGACGGAAATGGGTATGAAACTTCTTATTATAAAAGCGACATTAAACCCGAAAGTATCACTCTATTTCATCATCCCAACTGAAAACAATGTCATTAAGCTTCGATTATATAAGCAGATATTAAGCAACGAGAAATATTAATTGTTTGATCTAGGATGCTCATGGAAATCTTCCCATTACGATACATCGATAATAATATTAGTTGATGCGATAAAAAGGTCTCCCCAATAAAAAGAGTACCAATGTATAACCCTGCTGACTTTTTTTGTCTCAGCGCTAATGAAAGTCGGCAGGGACAATAAGTTGCTCCGATTTGGACGTTGTCTAATATTAAGTGAATTATCGGCTAAGCGTAAAGTCATCTTGGTTGGTTTATGTAACGACCATCCCAAAGTGTGCATGCGAGGTTAAGATCGTAATGACAGTACACGAGTCGCCGTCGATGGATGTGACATAAAAAGACCATTTGACATTAATAATAATAAAAATCTGGCTTTTATTAAAAGTCGTGGTGAACTAACAACATATACAATAAAATAATGAACAACATAGTACAAATTCTTAATTATCATTCCAAAGATACAGAATCAAAATACGACATAGGGAAAGTATGAGATACCGATGAAATCTGATACCCGAGTCTAACGATACCGTCGTACAAAGGGAAGCTAGTGATGAGGAATTCTGTGCGCTTTCATCTCACGATCTTCCCAATCTGCTGACATCGATGGAACACCATGACCTTAGCGATCGACCTCTTGAGAGACACAAATGGCATCGTAGCCATAGAGAAAAGGGAGTGGTATTAAGGCGAGGTGAATCTGATCTGGGCGATCCCAGCGTGCCATATTAGTGCCTTATAAATAACGTATCTTTATCATCATTGAGACGCTATGATGAATATGATCACCAGCTTCGCGTAGAATCCTCTTATCGGTGTTACATGTCTTGTCTGCGTGAGCTTATAATCATAAATAGCATATTCGTTTCAGGAAGCAGGTTTAGCGCAAAAGACATCGAATAGGAATCCGGCTCCAAATAATACAGCAGGAATCCACTCGAATAGCACATATGAGGAATCCACTCCAGCATGTCAGGATAGAGGCCTCAGCGCCAATCACTCCGGGCAATTTCGCAACCACCGATATGCGTATCACACGAGCCTCCCGATCCAGGCGACCCATGATATGCACACCCCTTGAGCCTCCCGGTCCGAGGTCCATTTCTGCGACTCATGATGACTGCTGCCAGCGATCAAACACGTGGCCTGCTGACCACGTCGTGATGCAGCCACACAAAATCTCATAACATGAATCATATTCTAAGCTATCCCGTGATATAAATCATAATCACTAATATCGCATGATGAATCATAATCTCGATTATCACCGTAATATAACCCAAGAAATCAATTATTTAAATATTATGAATCGTAAATCAAAGTTTACATAGTATCGATCATAATCTGATACACATATCGAATAATCCCCGAAGATATCACACGTAATATATCTGACATAATATTTATGAAGGTCCCCATGATGAGATTTGTACTGCCTCGAGCCCAGCGATAATAATGACTACAGAGTCGCCGTCTTGCTTTAGATCCGGACTCGACTCTATTAAAGGAAATTATACATTATAACACATTTTGTAGAATAACCTCTCTCTTAGCAATATATAAACCAGAGTGTTATACCCCGCGTCTCGATTCAAATTTACAACCACTTGCTTGATGTCCCTGTCACGAGATTGGTATAGACTAATATTCCGCGTAACTACATTCATCGCCCGACTTAGTAAAATCTCAATATTAAATTATTAACACATGCCCAAACAATAACACTTTAAGCGCATTCTAATCGATCAAAATCAATTGACAAATAATTAATCCATTCATCTGACCACCATTGACAGCTAAATGCTATCTGAACTTTCCTCGAAACTTTCTCGGCTTGATCTACACTGTCATCAAACCAATAATTCTATATACCCGAAAACAACATATTAAGATCCTCTAACCTCGTACAATTTAAAGTTCATTTAAGAAAAGTCAATAAGTCAACCCTCGACTTGCAAACTGCTTGCGATAATCACTTGCTGGAAATCCATGGCCCAATCCCACATACGATACTCGAGATAATATTTTTATGCCGTAATAAATTCAAGATCTAAAGTCAACAAAAATCATAAAAAGTCAACTTCCAAAACTCGAAATATCTCAAAGATTTTATACTTCTTTAGATATGATAGGGATGATAAGGAGAAAGAAATTCACAACTTTTGTTCTTGAATTTAGCGACAATCGATGAGGAGAAATGGAAAAAATTCCAGGGGGGAAATGGAGAGGCGTTTTGGCCTGGAGGAAATAAAGAAGGTTTGGATGAGGATGGAGATAGTGGTGGTGGGTGGGATATTTGGAAGTGAAAGAGGCTAAGTTAGTTTGGTTTCGGTTAATTTGCACACCAGCGGCAAATCTCAGCAGAAGCAGATTTCCGTTGTGTTATTCCGAGGCATATATTACTACTTTCATGCAAATATAGCGATATTGTTAAAATTATTTATACTATCAGGCCCTGGCTAGAAATATACATGTAGGCCGGTTGTTGAATTACTCATTTACTGACTTAGGGGTGCAGCGAAATATCGCAGAGAAACTTATATACTATAAGCATAATATTGTGGTAAGGAGCGGTTATTTCATTACTGCCATATAAAATTTGATATAATTTACTTTCAAACACAATTTTCTTATCGTCTGACTGCGCTTCGATAGCATATGCGAATATCATGACATCTTATTAAGCGATCACATTTCCCAAACTTTTAGTCATTTGACTTCGGAGATCGTCTTGCACCGTAATTACATTCATAGCATTACCTTGAATATTACTTCTTTACTTATTGGATATTACACACAATCCCAATCATATCATAATCGTCGCCCGTCCTTTGGCGATGACTCACGATATACATCTGTCGTATCATGTGCATATGACCGTCTCAACTTCATGTTTTATCGTATTTATCGATATCGCCGTCAGCCATCAATAATACCCATCAATCCAATATCCATATCATCGTGCTCGGCCGTATCCTCGCCATTCATGTCATTGTACTAACCGTTGTTATTACATCAGTTCAACTAATGTCTGGTAAATTCTCTTATCAAAACTCCATTCATCAAATTGTTTGTCTGCGATTATCTTGGCATCCGTATACTAAATCCATGAGGTTTCCCGGCATACAACAACATATATTACATGGCGATAACCCGCGTTCGTAATGCTCAGCGTTTATACCTCTTAAGCTACCAACCCATGGTATAGTTATATCCGCTTTTCCATGACTGCCACAGCCTCAATCTACTCGGGTTTGTATATATATAACATCAGCGTCGTCATTCATATTCATTACCATGCACTTCATATCGTTTCATTTCATTCTCATTACCGTCATGATTTAAACGTCGTATAGATTGACATAGATGTGCTTTCCTTCACGCTGTCATTCATTTATATAAACACCGTGCGTACCGTAACATACTTAACCATAAGTTATCATTATCTTAATTTCACCATAAGCAGCATATACCACAGGCAATTTATTAACATCATATATTTCTAGTCTTACTATGATTTATCGGCAATCCGATTTCAGCGATGAACATGACATGCATATATATATCATCCATGCTGATGTTAGCAGGTCGATTGGCGCGACAGTAATACTTTATTAGAACAATTTATTCTTAGCTCGATAGCTATCGATATCCGCTTTTGCATAATCGCTCGATGTCTAGGTTTACAGTCTAGTTGAAAATTTCGATCTACCGTATTCTCTGTTAATACACCAAAATTGTTAGACGATGCTTGTTGACTTCACTGCGCTGCTGTTCTCTTTCTATAATGCGTACCTTATGAATCTAATTCTGTTCAACTTGCATTGCAACCTCGTATCCGCTGATACCATTCGCCCGTTAATTTAACATGCTCGAAACTTTTAATGTGGTAGTCATATCGAGTTCCATTATTTCCTCGAGGTTAGCCGTATTTTCGTTAGAGTCGTTTTTCCTTCATAAAAATGCCGTTCCTTGATATTAAGACTGACATCTCTTGATAGCTTCGATGGTGCCATCCCAACAACGGCTTGGAAGTTAGTATTAAAGTGAGCAACTTTCCTCTTGCTTAAATTATCATCTGCGTTAACTCGGTCTTTACATGTCGTCTTATATCACAAATCTGATAGTCGCTCTACTTTCCGATAAGGCCTTTATAATCAACATAACGTTCCCAAATATTTGTCCATAGATTCATGAATTCCATATTTGTATTCTAATTGACATCGATATAACTGTGCCTTGACGTTCTTGTCTTATTCAACGTCCTCGTGACCGTTACAAAATAAAAAAGCGAGGAATCTTTATAATTGCTTCCACATGTTATCTGCTTCACATAAACTGAATTGACCTTACATAGAAAACTGTAGATATTTTCGTAACAATTCAATTATTATCATATTAACCATTTCTCCAAATCAAGTAAATCCAGTCATGAGTATAAATTTTTTTTTTTTCGATTATCCTCTAGGTTGTAGATTATTGACCCTCTCTTCCTCATAATGCAATTATTCAGGTCGCGATGCACCTCGAAAACTACGGAGTCCCGCGTTGCTCCTTGTGATGAAACCGTTCTCGCGCTATGCTCTGAATGCAGTGCGAGCCACGTATATTCTACAGCATTAATACTCATTTGTCCATAAGGATTTGTCGACACTTAAATCCTGCTGGTAGTCCGTTAATTCAAATCCTTAGAACTAAAATGTACGTCACCGTCGTTAGTTTCCCCATTATTATCCTTTAAACAAAAATTTCCATTTATGACCGATATATATTAACCATCATATTTCTCTTATAGGTAAGAGATCCAATTCATTGATATCGTTACAATTCATTTCCTTATTTGTTAGTCCAACTTTCTCAGAAGCGAGCGATACTTAAAATCTTATAATTCTGAGAATTCATTTATAACCTATTTCGTCAGCAGAAAATTTATCCATGACCTTTCAATCGGAACTGTCGGTTATCAACATCTTTGTAACCGGTATGATATCAACCTTTGCTCCTTTGCTCGCGCTGAATGTTATTAGTCTCTATTCTGACGAAGAAACCAAATCCATTACGCTTTGATTACATTTTAACATTTAACATACCGACCATATTCCGTCTACTTAACCATAATTTATAGAGATTCGCACTCTTTATAACTCTACTCCTTTCGTAACCACAAATTTAAATTTCCCCGAAATCCAACATCTTTCGTTATATAAATTACATAATATATATACTCGAATCTTGAAGAAATCATCATTCTTTTCTAATGTCTTTCATAAAACTACTCGAACAACCAAATTGCACCATAATCAAATCTTTGATGTTCCACCTAATATTACCAAATTCATATCTTAATTTCATACTTTCTCCTTTGATTAGCAGTTGTTAGAACTCTCATATCTACGCTGACTAACATATACTCAGTATCATACGCTTCCCGTGGTTATTCCGTCTTCCCGTTTAAATCATAGTGTTATACAAAAACTTTTATCATACATTAACAACCACGACTTATCGTTTCAATACCATCGTCGTGATGCAGAAATTACGAAAATTCTACTTTATTTATCGTCGAACTTTAAATAATATATGCAATCCTTCAAGATCTTTATTTCATAAAATTATTCAATATTTATGTATCCGGTCTGAAGTTTATTAATAGGTACTACTAAGCATCTTTTTCTTTTATAAAGTCCCAAAATTTTAGATTTTTTTCCCACTTTATTCTCAAGCAACAATTCACAACAAGCAACTTAGAACTTCAAATGACAATCAACTAAAATATTCATCTTTATCCGATACGATTCGGTTACATTAAATCCAAAACATATCCACTAATAAATTACTTTCGAGATCACTTAATTTATAATGCAATTTTTTCCAATATTTCGGATGTACCAACATATTCAGTACATCTAGATGATGATAACACTGTCGGCCAATCGTAACAACGGTTTTACGGCGAAAAAAAATTTCCATTCGAACATCCTCGATTCCGCAGTATCCATTGAAATAGAATTTTCAATATCAACCTATTCGACACATCTTCTCTTGCGCCTCATATTCATACCCATGCTCGGACAACAAGATTCGTGCTTCGCCCAAATGCTTCACGGGTGGCCCATCGTCGTCAACTAAATTAGTCTACTGCCCTCTAACACTTGGGTCCAACCATACGTAATTATCACCGGCCTCTTCACCCAATTATTTCGGGCGCACCGATTTAACTTCACGCATCTAGGATCGACAATCTTATACACTGATACGATTTACCCTTAATGCCCTGCGTTCTGTAAAACCTCAACGAAACTCAACTTGACATTATAGATTTAACCGAGCTGCGATATTTCCTTTCTTCCCGACAAATTCCAACCACCTATCCAAATATAGCAATGTGCCGTTTCCCGAGCCGCCACGCGCCCGAGTTCATCCTGCATAACTGCGTTTATCAGGTAAAGACATAATGCTAAACTGATGGAACCAGTATCGGGTAGTATGGCTGTTGTGACCGTGGGAGCTCTTACGTAATTCAACTTCAATTGTATACTCGTAAAGAGATTCTTAGCAGCTTCAATTCTTATGTCAACTTACAACAAACGAATCGATTCATCTCGACGCCCTTCCCTAGCGGTTCGACGAAAATCTTCGGGTGGCGTCTTCAGCGATCGGCGGTCAGCGAAAGAAAGAATTCGAGGCAGCGAGAAGGCTCGAATATAAATGACAGCGACCGTCTTACGCTGGAGCGCGTAACCACGCGAAAGGGCGCCCTGACGAAACCCTAAGCTCACGATACCAAAATTGCTTGTCGCTTCAAGCGCTGAGTTAAGGTCGTAAATAGCACAATACACGAGTCACCGTCGATGGATAATGACATAAAAAGACTTCGTTTTGACATTAATAATAATAAAATACTGCTTTGTCCATCGTGGTGACTAGATATGTCATGACAGTGACTGCATGCAAGTTCACGCAATTATACAACAAAGAATCTGAAAGAATCAAAAAATACAACGCGGAAAGTGAAATAGCTGGACCCACCGATGAGAAATCTGATACGAGAGTCTAACGATATACAAATCGACATGAGGAAATGGTGATGAGGAATTCTATCTGCTTGCCCGCTTTCGTCACGATCTTGTCTATATTTTATCGTCTGAACTCTCAAACCTCGTGATGAAACTCTTTGAACTGAGCTTTCTTAGCAGCACTTCCATGAAAAATTAATTTATTAAAATTTGAGTGAATACAATACAGTCCCAGCCTCTGTGTATACTTATACCAAATAACATATGCTTATCGTAATCCCAGACTGAAATGATAGCAGTCTATTTCACCAAAATCCCTCTTACTCTGATGTTCATGGCCACTACCATGAGCTTATAATGTATTGAACAGGGAAAGCGATTTGAAAGGCACACAAAGACATCAAATGAGGAATCCATTCCAAATAATACACAGTCGCCTCAGATAATACAGTAAGATGCTCCGTAATCGGATGGGGCACCAGCGCCAATCACTTATTATCCCGTGATATAAATCATGTCACTAATGTCGCGTGATATGAATCATAATCTAGATTATCTCGCCATCCATAACCCAAAATCTCGATTATTTCGTCCTTATGAATCATAAATCAAAGTTTGCATAGTATCGATCATAATCCTTGCAATCTAATATTAGAATAATCCCAGATATCACACGTAATATATCTGACATAATATATATGAAGGTCCCATTACATTGAAAGTTGTACTCGCCTCGAACTTTAAAAGTAGTAATAATGACTTTAGGCGGTCCTAGGTATGATCAGGCTTATCTATTCAAAGGGAAATTATACGTTATAACGCATTTTGTAGAATAGCATCTATATAAACTGGAGTGTTATCATAGCGTCTCAAGTTCGTTCTGATAGCAGTGTTCCAGAATTTGGTATCTGACTTCAATATTCCAACATAACTACACATTTCATCGCTGACTTAAAATCTGATATTCGGTCATCAGCGTTGTGCAATATAGCTTTAGTAATTCCACAATCAATCCGACAGTCGATTGACAACTAATTAATCCATTAATCTGACCTCGATTGACAGAATCTTTATCTGAACTTTCTGACTTATTGATCTGCGATCCAGCCTTCAAA
Organism: Lithospermum erythrorhizon; assembly: GCA_019722365.1. Lineage (NCBI taxonomy): Eukaryota > Viridiplantae > Streptophyta > Magnoliopsida > Boraginales > Boraginaceae > Lithospermum > Lithospermum erythrorhizon. The sequence continues at coordinate 233,731 of JADFUC010000413.1, read as the reverse complement.
CCAAATAATTTATACCCAAACAACTATATTGAGATCTAAACCTCGTATTACAATTTAAAGTTCATTTTAAAGAATTCAATAAAAGTCAAACTTTCGGCTTACACCTACTTTCTAACTCGATAATCAACACTTCGAAATCACCCATTAATCCACTTATCACAGTACCGAGTCGTTTACATGTAATAAATTGAATCAAAAGTCGACAAAATCCATGAAACTGACTCCTTGGCTTCGAAATATCTAAAGTTGATCTTCCTAGATATGATGAGGATGAGGAGAAGAAAATCATGTTTTGTTGAATTTAGGCGACAATCGATGAGAAAATGGAAAAAATTTCAAAGGGAAATGGAAGGCATTGTGTGGAAATAAGAAGGTTTTGGATGAGGATGGAGATAGTGAATAGTAGGTGGGATATTTAGAAGGGAAGAAATTTAAGTTAGTTTTGGTTTGGGATTTTAACTTGTTAATCTGTGAAGCGTTTCAAATGTGTTATTCAAAGGCATATATTACTACTAAATTACCGTACTCGTCTCGATATATTGATGTTCCAGAATTATTTATAATATCTCCGGTCCGCCACAGGCGAAATACCATGACCGACCCGATTTGTTGAATTCTCGGCTACTTTCGACTTGAAGTTTAATTTCGCTTTTTGAAATACTCCGCTTTGAGAAACTTGCCATACTATCAGCATAATGGTAAAGGCAGTTCTTCCAGTTTAAGTTCTCAATCGATTTTGGTAGAGCGAGTAAGGCAGGTTAGATACTAGCGCTTTAAATCTAAGCAGCTTTTACACACTTAAGTCCCCCAAATGCATATATATAATGAAACTACAGGTGCGTAACTTGGGAAGTCAAGCACAGTTTTCCATCTCTAACACCTAATTCTTTCATTAGGCTTATACTTATGCCTCTTTGCAGTTAGTTTAGCCAAGAATGTAACTGGCGGGAATATTCTTAAGAATATTAAGCAAAGGTAAATTGACATGTACTTTAGAAAGCATTTCCTTAGTTGAGAGAAGACTTATCAACACTCGTAAAGGCCTGGGAAAAGTACAGATTAGGTGGGTTTAAACCACCTCCTCGATTTTTCTCTTACAGACTAACTTTCTCTACTGACAGAACAACCACTTTTACTTGGTCTTCCCCATTGTGCTTAACCTTTTTTATCTAAATGGGCACAGTATCAAAGGGCTTCCATTCCTCGTAGTCATGGTAGGTTTTGTAACTTTAGGTTGACTTGCTTAATCTCCATAGCTTCACTAACCTCCTCGAATCCTCCGTAAATAAATGACATGATGGATTTTACTTTAGGTTGACTTGGAGGCCTTTAAGTTCGTTAACTGCTGGTGTAAATGATATTTTGACTCAATTTCTGGTTATTGACTTTTAGGTTAGTGGGGCACTTTCTCGTCTTTGAGTGCTTTCATTACCTCTACGTTAAACAACTTGACCTTGAGGTTGACGCCGTTGTTCTTCATTTTGAAAAGAGATTTGGATGATTCTCCCTTGGGATTATGTAATTGTTTAATTGTGATCATAGTTGTATCAATTAACGATACAACTTGACACAAGAGGCAGGATACCATAGCAGGAAGCGTACATGTTTAGATCTTGCTTGCTTTCGTAGTTAATTACTCGAGCACTGTAGTGATGCCAATTGTTTAGTCAAGTCAAATTCGAGTTGAGTATATGTACTCGCTTACGGATTACCTGCAACTACCTAACACAGCAGAAATTAGTTAAAATCTCTAAATCTCCCAGGCGCTCTTTTAGAGTGTCCTCATTTCACATTAATCTCCGATGTCTTTGGAGTGAGACATCATAGTAGAATATAACTTAAGTGGGGAGAAGATGATGGGGAGCCTTTGGGTGATAAAGTCACAGCTTGATCCGGCTCGTGAAATGATTCCTTCTGGGAAGAAGCGCTCTTAGCATAAGTGTAAAATACAGACTTAGGTGTCTCAGTATGAATAGGCGAGGAGGATGGATAAGAACCACCTATAAGTTAAATCCACTTGAGGTGTAAAGGAAACTCAATCTCGGGGACTCTGGCGTCGGCTCCGTTAGGTGGAAGATTATGCTTGGCCCAGTTCGAGAAAAAAGTCGGAGAATTATTATGCCATAAAAAGGTTGTAGAGTGATGAAGTGAAACTCTTTGTTCGCTAATTCTTTGTTCTTTGATGCATGATGGCCAGTCGACGGCCTGGAAAGACCGATCCTTGTATAATAGTTCGCGTCAGTTCCATAGTTGATGAATAAGGCAGTGGTTGCCTTTTCTTTCCAGTCTAACGATGTTATATACAGTTAGGGTTAGCAATTCGAGGGGCCTCGATGAGCGGCGACCAAGCAGAATATCATGACTGAAACGAGTCAAACTTACCCAAACAATAAATATAAAACAACTTAAAACTAAAACAATACTAAAGAATTTAAATAAATCAGTTCCACGCGGAAATTTGAATGAACAAATTATATTTATAAGTTATTGATATTTAGTATGGCGCTCGAGTAAGAGATCGAATCCACCGAGGCAATTACTTCAATTAAATGTTGTGAATGAAGATACTTAATTTTGAAATAAATAAAACTTAAAACTATGATGAAATTTACAAAGGTGTTTATAGATTAAAATAAATTATTGATTTTACTAACAGGCATTCTACTAAACGATACAGTTATCCTTGGCGGGTCCGATTTCTCGTAAATTTGATATCTTTGAGTATGGTTCACGGGTTTTAACGAGTTTCCCTAAAATAACTAAATCACTGCTTAATTAAATTAAATATTTATAACTTCGAAATCTATTTGGACATTGTTGTTTGTAGATAACAACAAACTAATTAAATTAATCAAAACAATTTGCAATGTTCATACGTCGTGACTTATCGTAAATACCGAGGATGCATATAAATTGAATCAATACGTTCGATGATTAAAATTAAATGCATATTTCGAAATCGGATAATACGGCGATAAAGTACATCATAACCCCCAGTAATGAAAAGTGCTACTACTCATGAAAATAAATAACAGATAAATATTCAAAACGCAAATAACTAGAGTATAAATAAAGAATAAAAAAATATATCAGTTATTATCTGCAACAAAGCGATCAGAAAATTATAATATAGTGCAAACTACCAGTGAATAAAGTGCCGAACAAGAGTATCCCTGCGCCTCTTTCACTCTGCTGCGTGAATGAAAAAAAATTGTAATGGTTGTTCCAGATGTATTACCTTGACTTTCGCGTAGTATTATCTTTTCTTTTGGATTAGTTAAACATTGTCTTCAATTATATAAACTGGCTGTATTCTTTAGCACTTTTTCATGTCTAAAAATATAATAATCTCCACAAAAATTCATTAAAATATCGGAATCAATAATAATCGTATTTGTCGATTAATATCTCAAAGAAACAAAGAAGCACATAATGAACAATAAAAATACTCAAAATCACCCTATAATCTATGACAAATATTAACTAATCAATATGTTTACTTAACAGTTCTCGATAGTATCATTGAATTGCAGTTTATTCTCAATAACTCCTTCGTAAGTTGTAATTTACTCGTCCAGATTCTAAATTCTAATATAATGTTAGTTGCATATTTATCCATGTCTTTTATCATATATCATCGTTAGGATTTTGACGTACCCATGAACATGCCATCATACCCATTCATTGTTTATGACCAACAAATGACAAATAAACATCACATATCTAACTGGCCGATGAGTGGGTAACGTATGAAATGGAAGTATTGTTATGTTGAGTTTCAAAATATTGTTTTAAGAGATAACGTTAGGTAGTATATAATGATGGTCAACACTGTGATGAATGATGATATGTATGAATATCCCTCTTCATACAAAAAATTCTTGGATTTGTTATTATTTTTATTTTATTTTAGTTTGTTATTATTTGTGGAGATAGATGATGTGCACAATATCGTAACTTATACGCTTCTCGCCTCTTTTATGTAATATATGTTAAGAAACTTTCGTAAGTGAGCAGCATATTGAATTGGTTAAAAAATTAATCTTAATAAATTAAGCCTTTGTCGCGTTTATTTTATCTTTAGTATCTATCTGAGGCGCGATCGTGGGCCAGATTAGTGAAACAGTTTTTAAAAAATATCGTAACACAATTGCCACATCAATCATCATACATGTGATTATTGCCAAAACTTTACGTGTTGCCACAGCTCAATGATTGGTACTAATACCTAACTGTTTAACATTTGCTTAGTGATTTAATTAAGTAAACAACAATATCATCTTGACCTGATTTATTTAGTTAATTAATATCCAAATAAACAGTTTAGTTCTAGACAAAAAATAAGTGGATCCAATAATTATTCCAAGAATTTCGTAATTTGTTTTCAATTTTCATGTCGGATATGTTGAGCTGTCGATTACCAGAGAGAATGTATAAAACAGAGAGAAGGAAATGAAATAGTATGTGAATGTGACCCTTGGACAACTCCTAAGGACAAACGTCTCTTGCAATTCCTTAAACTACTTTATCAGCATACATTAATAAGCAAATAAACAATCTAGGAAAAGTCTTCATTATTTTAGTTTGACAAAGAATGAGATCTCTGTAACTTTATTTGGAACGAACACATGCATATGTGAATTAGTTTAAAGTCAAAATTTAAAAAAATGTGATTAAATAAATCATCCAAAAAAATTGAGATGGAAATAATAGTAATACTCCATTTATTCCATCAAGATACATTTATACTCATAAGGAGTGATCAAGTTGGTAAAATAGGTGAGCTTGTGACGATAAGGTCATAAGTTTGATTCCTCCTAACAATACTTTATTGGTCGAGTCTGTCATAAGGGACTTGTCTAGTGTAATTTACCTGGCTAGCGTGGTTTGCAGGATATTGTATTAACCCGAGATTTACCAAGTACGTATTTATGAATAGAGGCTATAAATCCTCGTTATAAAAGATTGTTCATTTGTATTTTGTCAAAAAGTGATGGAAAAGTAGGAGTTATTGACGAAATTTAACATGGTGACCACATTTGAACTACTTTATCCACGTTAGTGATCGATTGTGGTCTTAAATAGAATAATGTGATAGAATAGATATTTTAATAATTTTATAACTTCACATATTGATAATATGTCACTTTAATTGTAGTATAAAAGAAAAATTAAAATAACAATGGATGAAATATCATTTAGAAAAGTTGAAGAAGTCGTTGAAACACAAAATGTCAAGGGAATGGCCAAGAGTCCAAGAACAATATCTATGTTGGGCTCTTAGAGCTTGGTCTCATAATTTGTCTAACTGACCAGAATCCAGATCGTTAATCAGTATCAAGCATAGTTTTATGACTTCTATCAATCAGGCTAATGAACAAGGCCCATTAATTCCACCGCCTGACTAGTCTATTGGTGTCCAATAAATGGGAGTCACTCAACACTTCAACAGGGATATATAAATTTTCTATTTTTAATATACTTCATGTGATAAAACGTCAAATTACAATTATTCATAAATTGACCTAAACGTCAAATCACAGTTATTCATAAAATTGGCCTTTGTCGTCTATAAATAATGAGTCACTATTTTCATTCACCTCAATTTCGATCAAAGTTCATACAATTGTAATTGTAAACACTCTTATTAGCTTATTTATTTTATCATATTATTTATAGTATATTCTTAGTGATCAAGCCATGGTTGCGTAATTCTTTGTGAATAAGGGTTTCCAAGGGTTTGGACTTAGGAGTAATCATAATCCTTAATTTGTATGTAAGCTATTATAGATTATTCAAATAAAAAGGAAGGAATCGGAATAATTGGATATGCCTCTCCTTTTTATACATATCTTTTCTGGGCATCCAATTATGTTTGAAGACACCAATTAATTTGTTAAGTCCAATGTTTCACAACTTAGCACATTTGAAAACAACTAATAACACAATGTCAATTTACAAGAATGGACATAACTAATTAAAGTGGGTATAGGCCTATAGGGGCAGGCGCATTCCTAAAAAAATTTCACAAATAATATTCTATTATTAAAAAAATAAAATTTTGTCCTTCAATTTTTTCGTTACATCCGGCCTCAATACATCTTTATGTTTCATTAATTGTTTGGACGATATCATTTTATTCCGTTATTGTTATATAAAAATCTTGATTTTGTATTTTTTATCTAAATTTTTTAGTTTCGCTACGGACTTGTTTTTACCAAACGATAGAAATTAGAAATTACATACGATATCATATAATAATTAAATTTTAAATTAAGTAATGGAAGGTTAGACGCCATAGAAACAGTTTATCTTCTTCTCTCTGAAGTCTGTTGCGTGAAATGAAACTGTAAAACAGAAAATTAATCCTCTAAAAAAAATCGAAGCAGAAACCTATTGAATAAAAATTCGCTCGAATATTGCTAGGCTAAATGACTTTGATCAGTGGATGATAAATTTCATCAAATATAAATAATATATGGAAGCTGTTTCCACGTTGCCAATGAGACAATCAGGGTGATATAGCCAAGATTCGATATGAAAACTCTTCTTGTTTCCTTTCTCCGACGGCTGAACCCAGAAGCCGCCAAGCTCCAAAACATGTAAAAGGAACAAAATGTTATAAATACTTCTTCAATGCAAGAAACTAAGAACTTGTATAGATGTAACTATCATGGAAAAATACAAAAAGTCCATGTCTAATTTAACTTGTACTATATAGTATGTAGCCTGTAGTATATATATTTCTATCTGCAAGATTGTCAATTCTTTGTGATTAAAGTTAAATAAATTTTATAATTTTGATTGGCATTTAAAATATTGATTTGAATTAAAATTATCGAGTTAATAGTAAAATATGTTGAGAAAATCTTATATATTGCTATATTTTTTCTAATAAATATATAATAATTTGAATTCTTTGTAAAATACTCACACTCCGTTTTTTAGTTATCGTTTTAGTAAAAAGAAATTATATTTTTAGTTGTCGTTTAGCATAATAAATACCATTTTTACATTTTCAATGTACTTTTTAACTACTTTTTATCTTTAAATTAACAACCAACCAATTATATTTTTTCAATTGATTGTCATTCGATATTTTCAATGAACTTTTTGACAATTTTTTTTTCTTAATTTATGTGCAAATGTCTAAAACGACAACTAAAAAAACAGAGAAGTATATAATTATGTTTCAACCGAGTGTCATAGTTGTAAATGAGTCAAGTTCAAATTGAACTTTTTTATTATAGTTTGATTACTTGTTGAGCCAAAGGCTGAGCTTAGTTTGGTATTAGCACAAGATGTTGGGGTTCTTAGGCAATGAAGAGCCTTGGCCATGAAATCATACATGAAGTGTATGATCGAGAATGGAAATTCGAAGAATTACATCGAGGAAAACTAGGAAACATAGTTTAGGTAGGATTTGTGGACATATTTGTTAGATAGAATTGTTGCTAGCGTTAGGATCACATTCTGGTAAGTTAGAACAAGTTTGTATACAAATAGGGTTGTAAATGCGTATCAAGCTAAATGCGAAATTGATAGGTTAGATTACTAGAGTTAGTTTATTGTTTTTGAGAGTTGATTGATTGTATTGATTCAAGTTTAATAAACTATTCTAAGAGGAAGAGTGATTCTGACTATAGCTTGTAAACCGATTGATCTTGCGTTGCTCGATTGTCAATTAATGGGGGTGGGTTCATCATAGTTACCGTTATATTTGAAAGTGGGAATTAGGGTTCTTAGACATCAAATTGGGGATTTTCGATTAAGCTTGAATAATTGAAATCTGTAGTAGGAATTGTTAGGGCCCCAAATAACAATTGGTATCGAGCTCGGGTCGAACAACATCGTGGGAGGCTCGGACAGTGATGATAGTATCTTCGGCCCGACGACAAGCTATCACATGCGGAAGCGAAGATCTTGATAGGTTATATGTTAAAGAGACTTGCTAGACCTATTGAAGTTAGGAATTCGACCACCTAATACGGATGTGTATGAATGGAGTGAATTGGATAGAAGATACTAGGTTATATAAAGTTATATAGATATAGGGGTGTGATCCATCATGTTGATAGTGTTACTCCTTTATGGATCTTTGGAGGAAGTTGCAAGGCTTGTATGAGAGGAGAAGCGGTGCTCCTGAGGTAAACGATTGAGCCAATTGGGCAAATTGAGATATGGATGGAGGCCTCTCGGCTGAGCATCTAAACTAAGTAGAACACATATTTACACAACTAAGCTCCATGGGAATTGACTTGATTGATGAAAGTCATTGTGGATTCTAGGTTATTTTACTTTGATTCATGGAAACTCTCTGTGTCACTTGGTTCTTACTTTTGATGGAACTTTGTCTAAGGAGCAAGTTTGTAATTCAATCATGAATGAAGGCTAAGAAGATAGTCTTAAATCGGTAGCAGCATTGTCAAACAACAATGAAACTCTTATGTATGAAGGAAAAGTTTAAGCAAAGAAAAAAGACTAAACAATTTAAACCTAAAAGCTAAGGGTCTTGGCTTGAACAAGAAAGAGCCATTACCGTTCTTTACTTGATAAGAAAAGGACACTTGGAAATCGAGGTGTTACTCGTTGAGAAAGATCAAGGCTGAAGGAAAGGTCGAAAATTTGAAAATAATATTTGCAATTAGATCGGCCAAAAGTGATCTCATTGTAGTTCTTTGGAGGAGTGGATGTATGCTATCTTCTTTGGAGAGAAAGAAGATTGGATTACCAGACTCGGGAGCTTCCCTTTCGTATGACTCCAAATAAGGACTTCTTCCTTGCTTATGAAGAAGGCAATTTTTGGAATTGCAAAGATGGGAATGCGGCACCTCGAGCCATCAAGGCAATTGGAGTGTGTTTGTGGCAGCAATGGAAGTTGATTGAATTGAAGGATGTCGAGACACATTCACGACTTCGGGATGAGTCTTACATCTTCAAGCAAGCTAGATGATGAAAGGATATCATAACATCTTTGGTAATGGACAATGGAGATTACGAAGGGATCAATACTTGATTCTTTGAAGGAATCAAGGATGGTACAACATTACAAAGCTAAACTCAAAGTACAAAAGTGTAGAGTAATCACGGTAGAAGTTGATGTAGATGTTTGGCACAACGAGGTTAGGCCATGGAGTGCTAAAGGACTTGGTATTCTCTCCTGAAACAAGTCAGCTACACATGCTTGATGACACGAAATTGAAGGAGGCGCAACTCCCAGCGATGGAAAGCAACCGCGGGATCAAATTCAATAAAAGCTCACAAAGGGGAAGGTACGCAATTCTGGAAACATGTACTTTCGGATGTATGTGGGCCTATAAGTAGAGACAATGGGAGGTAACTCTTGTTTTTGTCCCGCTTTATATTGATGATCATTTCTGAGGAAGGTTTGGATCTTTGCATTAAAAACAAAGATCAAGTGGCCAGAAACTTTCGATACCTTCATCAATTAGTTGAAGAGAAGCGGCAAAGTACTTAAATGCATTATGACCAGACAATGGTGGTGAGTACATTGGAGGTGATGAATCTTTGTAAGTCTAAAAGGAATTAGGTAGTAATTAATCTACTAAAAACGCCTCATTGTGATGGTGTGGTGAGAATGAATCGGACATTATAGAAGATTAGATGTATGTTATCACGTACTAGTCTCAAGACATACGAGGTGAAGCATTAGTAGCAGCAGTTGATTATAAACTTATCTCTTCGATATTTGATGGAAGCACTCTGAAGACATAGTGCAGAAGGATGTCTCTTTAAACATAAGGACTTTTTAATTTGCGTAAGCGTATGCACGTGTCCCTAAGATGAAAGAACAAAACTTGATTTCAAGTCAAAAGGTGTGTGTTCTGAGTTTTGGAGATGAAAAGTTTGGCTATAAGTTGTATGATGGGTGACAAAAGATCATTAGAAGTAGAGAATGTGATGTTCCAAGAAGATCAAGCTGTATTGAAGGATCTGGAAACCGAACTTGAAAAGTTAAGCGATTCTGATAGTGATCTTGTTGATTGGCAAGATGACATTGAAGAAATTGATGTAAATAAAATCCATTACAGGCCTATGATGTGTGAAAGACAATGATCACGCTTCTCTTGACATTGATCAACTTTGAAGAAAATGGAGAGATTGAGCGATCACCAGTAGCTGCCAAGTGTTGCAAACACACATATTGAAGATCAACCATCAAGGAAGTTAGGAGATCTTCTAGAGTGAAATTAAATTCTTTCGGTATTCTCCCAATGAATATATGCTTTACTTTCGGATAGAGGGGAGAACGGCTCTACTATCAGAAGCTATTGATAGTCTTGAAAGGAAAAAATGGATGGCGGTATGGAAGAAGAGATGAACTCTACGAACAAGAACCATACGACACAGCGGTGAAGAAACAAGATAACTTCAAAATGCTTGAAGGAAACAGATGGATCTATAAGGCGAAAGATTGATCCAAGTACAAAAGTACCTAGATCTGGCTAGGCTGGTTGTGAAGGTTGCACAAAGACAAGGAATAAAACTTTGATCTCTCTCCGGTAGTCAAAGATGACTTCAATCAGACTAGTACTTGGATTAGGCTGGCATATGACTTAGAAATTGAGCAGATGGATGTTAAAAATGACTTTCATATAGTGATCTTCAAGAGGACTATATATATGCAACAACACGAGAGTTTTGAAGTGGAAGGCAGAAGCTTGTTGTAGCTGAGAAAAGCTTGTATGGACTCGGCAAGCACACCTAGAAGCGTGGTACATCAAGTTGAGTCTTTTATGAAACAAATGGGTTGAAACTTCTTGTTGATCAACGTGTGTTCCTTAAAGACTCCAATGATAACACTATCATCCTAACTTGCTATATGTAGATGGCAGTACTTATCGTAGGGAAGAATCGATCCAAAGATTGCTAGCCTAAAGAAGGAACTTCGACAAAGCTTTTTGAGATGAAAGACTTAGGAGGCGCAAATCATATATGAGTTGAGATCATGGGGATAGAAGCAAGGGAAAAATCTGGTTGTCATAAAGAAAAGTACATCTCTGAAGGTACTTAAGAGGGTTGATATGGACAATCTGAAAGTCAGGTAAGTTGTCAGTGGAGCAGCACCTTGAGATGAGTTCTAAAAAGAGTCCGAAGGCCCAGAGATGACATCGGGAAGTACATGGAGAAGGTTCCATACACCTACTGCCGGTAGGAAGCTTGATGTATGCAATGAGTGCGTACGGGCCCGGACATTTGCGGTTAATTTATGTGATTTTTCTTGGTGATTAAGGAGCATTGGGAGTGTGTGAAGTGGATCTTGGGTATGAAGGCTAGCGAGCTTGAGCATTTGTTTTGGAACCGATGAACCATCTCGATTGCTTACAGATTCGGATTACTTCTTTGGTGATGACATTGATTCATAAGTCTACATCGGGATGCCAATGGTGTTTCTTTGGAGGAAGCAATTTCCTAGCAAGCAAAGTTGCAGAAGTGCATTCTTATGTCTACAGGCGAGAATACATTCTTGTGCAGAATGTGGAAAAAGAGTTGCTATGGTGAAGAACCTATTCAAGGAATTGAAATCAAGCAAGACAAGTTCACCATCTTGTGCGACTCTCAAAGTGCGATATACGTGAGTAAGGAATTCTACTACACACCGAAGATCCAAACACGCATTAAGATCGAAGTACCATTGGATCGAGAGAGATATTGGAGTCAAAGCAATTGGCCATCGACAAAATACACACCTCGAGTAGTTTACGATATGCTCACGAGTCTTGAACAAGGCAAAGCACACTTACTCTTGTGTGAAATTTGGTCTGGAGTCTTGACCACGGACAACATTAGCGATTTTAATGTACTCCTTCATATGCTAAGAAGGGGAGGAGGAATTGTTGAGTTAACTTAGGCAATGAAGAACACAACACAAATCATACATGAAGTGTATGATCGAGAATGGAGTCGAAGAATTCTATCGAGACAGAAACATAGTTTGAGTAGGATTTGGACATATTTGTTAGATAAATTGTTGTGAGATCTATTCCTGGTAAGTTAGAACAAGTTTGTATCTATAGATAGGGTTGAAATCGTATCAGAAGCTTATCATCTGAAAATTGATAGAGTTAAATTTAGAGTTAGTTTATTGTTTTGAGTTGATTGATTGTATTGATTCAAGTTTAATAAACTATTCTAAGAGGGGAAGGTGATTCACGAACCTCGAGCATAAACCATTGATCTTGCATTCTTCGATTGTCGAATTAATCAATTGGGTTCATCATGGTGCCGTTATATTTGAAAGTGGGAATTAGGTTCTTAGACATCAAGTGGATTTTCGATTAAGCTTGAATAATTGAAATCTGTGAGTAGGAATTACAGGACCTTTAAAATAACACAAGATAAAGGTTAAACATGAGCGAGCTTGAGCTAGCTCATTCATGAAGGACTCTTCGAGCCGCTCAATTGGCCTTTTAGAACATTTATAAAATTCAACACTTTTTAGAATATGAAATGCGACATTGAGACAAATTTAATTTTAATAGAGAAGTCATCAAATATTGATGCGATATAAATTGAAGGTAGAGTTAGTTTAATCAAGTCAACGAGTTAGTTGGTCTAACAACTAAGCCTAAAAGCAAGCTCGAACTTTGACTCACTTTCAAGCCACCCAAACTTCAAGCCCCAACTTATTACTCGAATGTAACCTCGCTCGGTCACTTCCATCATTGGTTATATTACTTATATATGGTGTATTACTCGAAAGTTATACTTGAAGTTTTACTATATAACTAGTTAGAAGTGACCGGCAATTGCCGGACTATATGTATATTCACTCAATAGTAGTACTAACTGTAATGTATAAGAATTAAATTAATGTTAGAAAGAAGACCCTTCAAGAACAATAATAATCTTGGTGGCAATTTTAACTCAATGCCCTAAGTATTAATTTATCGAGTTTCTACTACAGTTGAGGAAAAAAACACAATTGCATATGACCGTGCGTAGAAATAATGAAAAAGTAACTAAAAAAATAATGAATTATTAATTTAGCACCATATTCTTAGAGAGTTCATTAAATAATCGAGTATTAATTTATCGAGTTTTTACTGTAGTTGATAATTAAAAAAATGATAATTGAAAAAAAACAAAAAAAGGAAAAAAAACACCTTATCCCGAGTCGGTTAGTCGAACTAACTTTGTAAAATATAGTGGCATGCAATTTTAACTTCAATCTTTCTACGAGTATTAATTTAATAGGTTTCACTCTAGATTGAGAAAAAATACAATCGCATATGACCGTGTGTAGAAATAAGGAAAAGAAAAAAACATTAATTTGCTGCATAATGCTTAGAGAGTTTATTAAATAATCGAGGAATTAATTTATAAATTTTATTATAGTTTGTTGAAATGATAATTGAAGAAGAAAAAACCAAAATTAGCAGAGAAAAAAGGTAAAAATAAAAAATCAATTCACGCGCGTGAATTCCGACGACCATTTTGGTGTGCAGCACGCGTAGTGGTCTTTTATTACTACACTTTGATTTCTACTCCAAATGAAGCATTATTTTTGTGTAATGACTAATGTGAACTCGAGGGACAATAAACCTTTTTAAGACCTTGACAAAATCATTTTTCCAATGCAAACTATAGTAAAGATGGAAATTATTGCCGCAGAGGACCCGGTATATACCATCATTGTCTGGAAACTTTGGGCCAATGTGTTTGTACTTTCACTAAATGCATGAAAATTTACTAATTTCCAATGGAATACACTCTTTCGCTTTAATAATTTGACTTTGTATTCAATGTCGATATATTAATAAAATCGTATTCATCGTATTTATTTATCTTTGAGAATTTAAAATATTTTTCACTTAGAATTCAGTTTAACGTGTGCAGTAATCTATTTCTCGTACTTTGATTAGTCAAAGTAATATTCCGTATGCATTAAAATATAAATAGTCTTCGGTTATTAGCCATATGTATTAGGAATTGATTCAAACGCTAGCTAATCTGATTTTTTGATTATATAATATTTTTTAGTTAGTGCTTTATCTTTTATCTCGTTAACTTTTTAGGCGTAGTCGCTTAAAGCTTTTATCTTTTACCGGGATGGTCTATCCCCATTTTAACATCAATGGATCACTTTATGACTATTTTGACCTAACGCTAAACTAAAGTATAGGAAAGACATTTTATAATTGAAATATAAGCTGTAACTTTTTATTCTTTAAACGCCCACCGTACCCCCGCCTCACAAAACTTTGGATTATAGCGTTAATGACACTCTGCTTAACTGACATGGCATTACCCCGCGCCTTTCTCCCACGGCCCCATCTGAAACTAGAAACAACAATACAATAAGAAGAACCAAACACCAAACAATCCCAACACAATTGATTATAGTAGCTTTGATTACTAATTGAAAATTGCAAAAAAAAATTAATTAATTTTTCTTCAGATTCAAATTGCGATAAAGAACAGCTTTTTAAGTTGGCGACAACTACTTGCAATTTTGACCGACAAAAATTGTTTTTTTTGCAATTACCAGTGTGCTTACTCTTGAGTGTGTGAGTGTTGTGCTAATATTCCTGTTGTGTTTAGGGTAGGGGCAATGGATGAAAGTAGGATGGGTTGTGTTGAGAAGAAGAGGTGTAGGGTTAGATCAGGTTATGGACTAAAAGTTTAGAGAGGGAGGCAAGGTAAGGGCAATGATAGAAAAAAGTGTGGTCTTCCGATTATGTAAAATATCTCCTATACTTTAGTTTAATGTTAAGTCAAAATAATCATTTAATATTTCGATAGTATAGGAATCGGGTGATGTTAAAAATGGGAATATAATCATTGAAAAATATAAAGACTAAGTACCATACTTGAAAAAATATATAATATAGAGGCCATTAAAAAATATCTGTAGTATAAAAACAAAAATCGAATTAGCCTCAAACTTTCCGTTTTCATCAATTACCGACTCTAAGATGGTGTTTGAATGCACTCTTTCTTGTAGATAAGTCCAAGTGCTACTATAATATTTGAGAAGAATCCATCAAATATATTAATAGCATACCAATCTCAGATTCCGAGAATGAGCGATACACTACTACTTCATACTTTCAACTAGAGAAAAATACATTTAAAAAATAGGATAAAGAATAACATGTTATAATGACCATCTCTAAATTTTGAATGATTTCGTTAAATATGAATAAACTAATAATTTTATCTGAGAACATCGAATAGCCTAGTGGTTAGGAGGTCTTCCAGTGACTTAGAGGTCTTGGGTTCGATTCTCATTGTAAAGGGACGGTGGGTGGGTTTTTAAAAAAATAAAAAATAAAAAAATAAACTAATAATTTTATCATTCCATTTATTAATAATGACACGATATTTCTAGCTTAAAATCGAATTCTAAATAATAAAGAAAGTTGACTGTCATTGTAAAAAAATGAAATTTAATATTAAAACTTTTTACCTAAAATAAGTGATGGAGTATAACCCTTATCTTTGTGGGACAAAATGGTACTTTTGTTCATGCATTTCATGATGGAGAAGGTGAAAGCATCATACATGTTTCTTCACTTTCCTTAATTCATAATCATTACACCCATTTAAACACGTTTATGCCATATCAATACAAGTAATCAACCCATTAATTGATAATTGTTGTCTATTCTTTAAAAAAATAGATACTAGTACTAACAATAAAGTATTAACCCCTTCCCCCGAGGTTAGTTAATTTGATAAATAACTAGAGTGTTAAGTATTAACATCCTGTCTTTTCACGCAATATAGGCAAGACTCTCATAAAAATTAAAGTGAATCTAATTAAACCCTAAATTTGTGTGACAGTTTTACACTTTTAATAAAGTATGGGATCGACTCTCATAAAAATTGAAGCGAATCTAATTAAACCCTAAATTTATGTGACAGTTTCACAGTTTTAATAAAGTTTAAACCCTAAATCTATCCAATAAAATTAAATCAATTATTCAACTAAACTGATCCTCACCTCTTATTCTTAACCTAATTAAATATATAATTTACTTTTGAAAATATTTTCATATTATCATTTTCTTCACTTTTTATAATATAATTAAAAAATTATTTTTAATCAAACCCCATCTAAAAAATCCAAAATATAAATATACATGAATCGGACGGATACGATCCTCTATTTCCTACCCAAACCTTCTATTGTGACTTAACTGCTGGTATTGTACTTCGCAGTAGTTATAAAGTAACAATCGATACATGATGTATGATGATATAAAATAGGAGGGAGTACAATGGGAGGCCAGAATAGGAAGGTAGGTGATCTTTGGTCGATGGCGCGTAAGAAGCATGAAAGTTCGATTAGAAAAGTTAGATTCGATATAGTTCGAGCGAACTAGAACCTCATTTTAAGTTTTGGCTCGAACCACATAAATTTACAATTTTTTATATTTTTCATATTTTACCATTAAATTCAAAATTACTTTTGATTTCGAGCAGAATCACCGAGCATTCCAAACACCCCCGAGATGAATCGAAGTAAGTATAATTTATTTCTTGTTAGTAATAAAAAGTACTCGTATTAATTTAGAAATAAATTGACAACTGAATACTCAGCAGTTACCTGTCATTACAGTTTCTCTCTTTCATTTCTTCTTCTTTTCCTCTCATTTTCTCAATACAAATGGTCAACTCTTTGACACTACAGTGTTCTTGTTACCGTTGACCAAATATATATATACTCAGAAACATATATGTATATTTTTTTGTATGTGTAAACTTCAACTTGTAATTTAAACAATCAAGAAAATAATGAATGGTTCACAGAGTTCTTCCTCATACTCATCATTTGAAGACTCTTCCTCCATTGGTCAAGGTTCTTTGGTAAATATATGTATTTTTTGTAATATGATCATATGTTTTTATTATATTTGGAATTTTTTGGTTAATTTTATTTATTTTTCTTATGTTTTATTGATGTTTTTATGGTTGTATTGTGTTTGAAGTGAAATTCTTGAAAAATAGCTTCTTGGGTATTTTCATTTCATTGGTCAAGGTTCTTTGGTAAATATATGTAGTGTTTGTAATATGATCATATGTTTTTATTATAATTTGGAATTTTTTTTGTTAATTTTATGTATTTTTCATATGTTTTATAGATGTTTTTATTATTATATTGTGTTTGTAGTGAAATTCTTGAAAAATAGCTTCTTGGGTAGTTTCATTTTATTGGTCAATGTTCTCTGATAAATATATGTAGTGTTTGTAGTATGATCATATTTGTATATATATAGTTTGGAATTTATTGTCAATTGTGAGTGTTTTTCCTATGTTTTATTGATAATTTTATGGTTATATTGTGTTTGAAGTGAAATTCTTGACCAAATAGCTTCTTGGGTAGTTTGATTAATGTGAAATATGGATTGTGATTATAGATTTGTTATATTTATTTCATGATGTTGACTGGATTTTTATGACTCTGTTATAGTGTATTAAAGTTGGCATTTTTATTTTTTCTGAAGCATTGGAAAAATGAACAATGAAAGTATTCTCATTAACTATCGCTTTCGATCGAGCTTTAATAGAAGAGATGACCAAACATAGATATCAATGGATAGTCTTTTCATATAACCGACCACATTTAGTGGATAAGGCTTAGTTTGGTTTGGATAGATCAACATTTCTCGCGGTTTTCCTTTAAAAAAAAAATTGGGTTGGTGTTAATCAATTTGGTTATGATAGAAATGCTATAAGCTGTAGTTAATATGTATATCATGATATACTGAAAAAGATACTCTCTCATGTCTAAAAAATACTGAAATTTTGAATTTTGATGGTTGACTTATTTACTTTTGAACTTGAAATGTTTTTGTATATGTTGTTTAATGTTGGTGAAAAAGATATCGACTTTTGAAACTTATTTGCATCAATTTGTTATGGATGTAGTAATTGTGTTTACATTGTTTTCTATTTTTGTCTTGGATAGATGAAGCAATTTTGCTTATTGAATTCTTTTCAATTTCTGAATTGTAGAATATTGTATTTGCTTATTGAATTCTATTCAATGTTTTAATTGTAGAATATTGTTCGGAATAGTATAAGAGGTGATGGAAGTCGCTCACTATCTTTAGGACATGCGCCAGAGATTTCACGTCGTTGGAGGGATGTATTTTGGTTGGTATTTTTTGCATTGCATTTAATTTTAGCTGGGTTGATTCTTGGAGTGCTTGGCTTAAATCGATTTAAGAAAAAGGATAGGCTGAACATTGATAGATATACAATTGCCAATAGTGAAGATGGGCCAAGTTTAACTTGATTATTATTGCATTCTATGTGTGCTGGTGCGGTTGGATTTGTTCTTGGGTGTGGATGGCTTTTGTTACTTGGTACCCGTGCAAATGAGATGATGAAGTTTGTTGTGCACATCCTAACAACATATCTTGCAGTCGTGAGTGTCCTGTGCTTTTGGGATGAGCAGTTTTTTTGGGGTGTTGCATTTGCCATTGGTGCCGTCTTACAGTTTTTGTATGTCATATCAGTTGTAGATAGGTAAAGTCATTCTCTTTTATCAGTATGCTTTATCGTTTAATTTCAGCACTGGTATGATTTACCAATTTGCATGAGTTGCTCATTACACCAACCTACTCAAATAAAAAATTATGCTTATTGCCATGATGTGTTATACCTACTTCGGCATGTTTACTCTTATTCCCTTATATGGAAGTCCTAGGTAATCTTACTACGGTTGATGTGAAAAAATGGTCTTTTATGTACCTTGCATCTTGCCGTCTTATGTTCCCCACTCTATGTCTTTTTTGTATTTGCTTGTATCTTCTGATTAAAAGGTCTGGTTTTAATAGTGTTCTTTACAGTTTCTTTTTCTTATTGTTCTTGTAGGTGGTGGGGGTGGGAGTCTTAGGGTGCTAGGTTGTATGGTTAAAGAAGAGAGTCTTAGGGTACTAGAGTCTTTGCAATTTCAGTGATAATGATCTGATAAGTAAAATGTAACAGCAACAACCTCGGCTTCCTGTAGTTGCAGTCATATTCATTCTTATTACAGACTATTCTTAAGACCTTGAAGGTTAAATCACTCAATGAGAAACTTGGGTAGTTTTCAGAATGCTGCCTCTTAAAACCTGGAGCAGAAACCTTTTCTAACTGTATGCTACATCTCCGGTCTATTAAAATGTAACCTCTACACCTTCATTGCTGGGACACATTCAATCTTTCTTATTACCGTCTCTTTCCGCTGTTATTTATTGTCTTCCCTGCATGTGGATCTATATCCAACTTCTGTAAATGAATTGTAGTTGTTGCTTCCTTATCCTGATTGACTTCTCTTTTGTGGTCAGTGTAGAATCTTGTGTCTTTCACATCTCTTCTTAGTTTTGAGACCTTAATTTTATTAGTTATTTTCAATGTAAATAATACAGTACTTCATATTCAACTCAATAGAGGATGTGTAGACACCAATACTCTTGATGAGTGATGACTACGTCAAATTTTTCACTCTCCAAATTGATCTATAACAACGGGAATGATTTCATCTTCTCTAAATCCTCTAGAGTTTAGATGGTAAAGTACTTCCATATGATGTTTTACGTCCATGATGACTGTTTCAATTGTAGACTTCCATATACCATGCTTATACTACAACGAGCTGTGAAAATGGTATGGAGTGTTCCTGAAGTCATGAAAGTATCATGTGCTTTTATGCTAGTCATGCTGCTATGGCTTGCACTTTGGTCTTTTGGAGTTGCGGGTGTTGTAGCTTGGAGCATTATTGGTGATGGTGGGCGCTGGTGGCTTCTTGTGGTGAGCGGGCAAGTTTTTTTATATCTTAAATTGGTGTTTTTAGGAATTAGTTGTTTGGTAGCTTGTCTTTGGCAGCACACTAAAATACCATTTCCATGATATGTTTTTCAGGCTCTTTCGGTGAGTTTATTTTGGACCGGTGCAGTGCTCTGTAATGTTGTTCATGTCATAGTTTCTGGGATGGTGTTTTTAGTTCTCATCCATGGAGGTCGAGAAGCAACCACAATGCCACCAAAGCCAATGACAAAGTCTTTGCGCTACGCTATGACAACTTCTTTTGGTAGCATTTGTTATGGATCACTTTTCACTGCTGCTATCCGCACATTACGATGGGAGGTAGGCGAACAAGTTGTCACTTGACTTGAACGTTCATTCTACTCTATATTTTTTTTTTATCTTCACAAGTGTATATTTTAGATATTTCATGAAAAAGTGATGGTGGCCATACTAATTGTGACGAGGTGGAATTTCAATTTTCAGATTAGAGGATTGCGGTCAAAGATCGGAAACAATGAATGTTTACTTTGTTGTGTGGATTTCATGTTCCATTTGGTAGAGACATTAGTCCGTTTTTTCAATAAATACGCTTATGTGCAGGTATGTCTTGCGCTTTCCTTTTCTCTCTAGCCATCTTATGATGCATTCTTTTACTCGACTAAAGAAGCTTTCCAGATTTATTGTTGATTGGATTTTGAACCAGTTAATTAATAAAAGATTTACAATAAACGTGCGCAGATCATACTTACTATATTCCTCGTCAGATTGCAGTTTATGGTAAAAGCTTTAATCATTCTGCAAGAGATGCCTGGGAGTTATTTCAATCTACTGGGATTGAGTCACTGATTGCATATGATTGTTCTGGTGCTGTTCTATTGATGGGCACGATACTTGGGGGTCTTTTATCTGGGACTTGTGCAGGGATTTGGGCGAAGTCGAAGTATCCTGACAAAGTGACGATGGTTGCATCTACTGCCATGTTAATGGGAATGATCCTGGTAAGCTATCGACCTCTCCTTTGGAATCCAGTAACCTATGTAGCTCGACTTATTGTTTAAAGCTCAAGGGATGAATGTAAGGGTAGCATGGGGCAGGGAACTTCTCCGAAACCTCTCCATTTTCGGCTCCCCTCCCATGACAACGAATCATTTCTTTCGTACAACTAAAGTTCTTGTTCTTTTTCCAAAACATCTCGAGTCATGGTTTTTAAACACATATTGCGCCATCTCCATGTTCGTTCATTTTGGCGTTGCTTATTTTACAGGTGGGTCTAGCTACGGTGGTAGTGGAAAGTGCAGTGACATCGATATACATATGTTACGCAGAAGATCCATCCTTAATACAGAGGTGGGATGCAGATTTTTTCAACCAGATGTCGGAATACCTTCATCAACGTCTACAATATCGAAGTGCTCGGGCTAGGGAAGTATTAACAAGCAGATTTGACACTCAAACACAAGCAACAGTAGCCTCTCTCTAATTGTTTTCATATGTCAAATGACTCTTGGTAAATTCACTAAATTGTCAATAGTAAATTTTATTGCATAGTGGCTCTTTTCACTTGGTTTTGCAGTTCATACTTTTACCTTCAACCCTTCTACATTAGTTTCATCACTGCCATATTGTATACTTGTATATAAAATTACTTTAAAGGGTTGTTAAATATTTATATGAAGCAAAATCTAACATCTGATGATGTTGTCCTCACTAGTATGCAGAGTCCAGCTAATAGGCAAACTTATTAGTACAAAATATTAATTGTTGAGAGTTAATTTGAGAATTGGAGATGATATTGTGAACTTTAGGACTTGGGAAGGAAAGTGAATGAAGAAGATGAACATATTTCATCAGGATATGATAAAAACATCATCATTAAAAAGTCAAGTTCTTAAAAAATGTCAATTTAACACCATAAATAGATGGAATGATCAAATTTGTATTGTTGTCTGCACCTTAGTGATCGATTAGGGTCATATTAAACGAGGGTGATCGAATGAGAAATTTTAAACATTAGTAATGCTTGGTGGCATGCCTTCATTTCATTAATGTCTTGTAAAAATTCATGTCTAATAAACGTAAAGATTTTATATTCTTTTTTGGATATAAATCATATTATGAAATAAATCAAAATGACTCATTACACTACCTATAATTTTTATTTATTGTGAAGTACTCCGTAATGGATAATGTTTGCATTTTATTCTTGAGTCAATTTGGAAACAACATATCTCTATCTGTTATTCTGAGGATAATGTTATATGCTATTCAGCCCACTTATCTGCGTTTAGATGAAGCTGACCGTAGATATTGGGGTATATTGATGTTTTAATAATTGTATCGAGCGACAACACGTCAAACATGGTTAGTTGTTTTTAGCATAAATGCTGAGTACTCCCATGACACAAACACATCAAACAGTCTGATTAATACAAATAACACTACTAGTCTACTACATTGAATTGTCCGTAGGACTGACACTACTACAAATGTATGATAAGCAGATGAATCAAAACCTTTGCAGATAAGCTTATAGTTGTTGTGGCCTGTGGGTATTACTATTATTGGCCTCATAGTACTGTTTTTTTAATCAAGATTATGGTGGATTCTAGTCAACACTATGAAATAACGAATACTTTTAGTTATTTTAGTTATGATATAAAAATAATAGTTTACACCTACTTAATAAATTCATTTTAGATTAAGCAGGTGAGAAATTGCATACGTGAGTGCGATAAGTGTAACGATGGTGCGTTACAGTGCCGATGAGTAATGACGTGCGGATTAGTCGGTAATTGACCTTTTTATCGCATTTAATTAT
Source organism: Lithospermum erythrorhizon (assembly GCA_019722365.1). Classification (NCBI taxonomy): domain Eukaryota; kingdom Viridiplantae; phylum Streptophyta; class Magnoliopsida; order Boraginales; family Boraginaceae; genus Lithospermum; species Lithospermum erythrorhizon. Next base: position 211,149 of record JADFUC010000413.1, on the reverse strand, counting down.
AAAAATATTAAATTTAGTTAAAAGTAGCGTTTTATAGTTTTGGGGTCAATTTTGGGGTGATAATATAATTTTGAAGATCTTTTAGGGTTAAATGTATGAATCTTTGGACTTTTTTTATGTTTCCTCAAATGTCATGAAGTCGATTCTTGAGTGTAGTAGTTAGGAAGTTTAAATTAAGAGCGAAATTGTCGTTTTGCAAGTGTAGTAGTTGGGGTGTGAAATGATTATTTCTTTCCTTCTATTAAGTGTAGTAGTTAGGAGGTTTTATTAAGGGCAAGTGTTTCCCTAAAAGTTTATTAGGGTGTGTGTATAGTGTTATACGACTTTCTTTAACCCCGCTTCCCAGAACTCCCATTTCATGTTCTGCGGTCTTACTCCCTTTGACGCTCCCGCCATCCCTTGAGCGTTCTTCACCATTTGATGGAATATCTCATTTCTCTTCAATAACCCAAATATCGCAAAACCAAACAATTTTCCAGCTCTATGTCTCAAAGAACCCATTTTTTCACATTTTCAAGAATCTTCCAAAATAAACTAAAAAACTAAAATTCAACAAAAATGTTGTACCCAATAAGACTTGATGTTGTTAATTTTGATAAAATTAGTGATAATTTCTGGTAATTTTACACTGCAAGCGTGGTAAGAAGCTTTGATGATGTTGTTAAAATCGTTCTTGAAGTATAAGAGCGATTGGGTTGGGGTGAGGCGTTTGGAAGGAATTTTTTGGTGGTTGTTGGTTGGTGGTGGCGGTGGGAGGCGTGGAGGTTGAATTTGAATCCATTTTGCTAATTTAGGTTGGTTGATCTTTCATTCTTGCAAGTTGAAGTTGGGATACTATAAGGGTGTTTAATCCACTAGATTTGAGTTTGCTTATTTTTATTATCAGTAAAACATAGTGTGGTGTTTGGTTTGAGGAATTCTACCTTGGTTTGAGTACTAATATTTATCATTTTAGAATAATGCTTGTCTATCTCTCCTTATATTATCATTGTTAATACTCGTATTAGAATATATTACGATATTCAAACTCAAATTGCGTCAAATAAATACTTCTACATTTTGGATAGATTAGTTTTTTATTCTATAGCGATGAAGAATATCATTACATAGTATTTAAAATTACAAATACATATATTAGTATTACAATAACTACACATTAATTTCACTTTACTAGAGTTGTGTAGCTTGTTCTTTTGTTTTTGCATTGAAAATATTAGAAGCGGACAACTTTTGGGACAAAAATGATATTGAATGTAAATTTATGAGAAATGAAGAAAGGAGGATAGATAAGTTGTTAAATGGAGGAAACTTTAATGGGTGGTGGGAAAAAAAGTTATGATATTTGGAGGAAAAATATCAAAAAAAAAGTCCAAAAGTATTCATAGTACATTTTAACCCCCAAAGGTCTTCAAGAATTATATATTATCACCCCAAAATTGACCCCCAACGTTATAAAAACGTTACTTGTTAACGGAATTAATATTTTAGGGACTAAATGCGATAAAAAATCGATTCTTGGGGCCAGCCTGCCCAGCCGGTGTGAACTGCGGGACCACGTCGCTGTCGTCGCGCCTTCTTTGGGACCACAGATCTGATTTCTCGCAATTGAGTATATAAAAAAGCGGTAGAAGTATTTTTAGCCAATCCATGGATACATTTAGAATTATTGATTTGCCAGCGAGGTGGCAAGTTGGTAGAAGTATTATTGAGTTCGATTTTATTTACCCAGCGCTTCTTGTCGATGCGTCGCGCAGGACTTGGCTAGTGTGGTTTAACTAGGTGACATAGTTTACGGGGCTTGGCTAGTGTGGTTTAATTAGCTAACGTGGTTTGCGAGGCTATTGTGTCATTTCAGGTCTGCACAATGTACACTCGGCCAGTGGCGAGGCTGATGCTGCGTCTGAAAGAATTATTCGGATTTATTTAAAAGACTTTTTTACATGAGTGGGATTTTAACTTGCAAGCTAGGCTTGATTTTGAATTTTTTTTTTTGGGTAAGTAGGCATGTTTGATACTCCCTCTATTCCAAAAATATTGTTTCATTTTAACTTTCACAATCTCCAAAACACAGCTTAAAACGTAAATATCTCTAATTATACAAGCATGAAAATTATAAAAAGTTGATATTTCAAAAATATATATTGAAACGAATCTAACAAGATCCCACATACTTATATTATTTCTTATTTGCTAATAAGAATTTATGGTCAAAATTTATAAAATTTGACCTAAAATAAAATGAGATAATCTTTTAGAATATAGGAAGTACTTTTTTTCAGAATATCTGAACAACATAAAATTTGGGAAAACCTCCAAAAATTGTGTGCTTATAGTGTTCACTTTGATCTTTGGTCCGATAAATTGAATGAGTTTCACAAGAAATGCATGATCTTGAATTGGTGATCTTAACTCTGAGTACCAATATACTAGAATTACAATAACTCAAATAAGCTAACTCACTGAGGCGATTTAGACAAGCAACTAGCAATGTATTGGGTTTATAGTGGGCATTAACTAAATACATACTATAACACCTGTCTGTTCACGAGCATTCACGAGCTAATCTAGTCAGTGGAAAAACTCAAGCATAAGGAGTAAAGACAACACCTCCTCTAAAATTTAAAAATTAATTTTTATTATTAAAAAATAAAATGTTTTGATTCATTTGTTCAAAAAATTTAGTTGTTCGTCTCCCTTAAATTATTTTTCCCTCCATCCCAAATTTTAATATCAAATTGATTTTGCACTAAAGGTTGGTCCAATTTGAATTTCACTCACATAACATTATTTCCCTTCAATTGTGATCTCATATTTTGGTCAAAGTAGAACTAAAAATGAGATTTCTATTTTAAACAAATGAGCCTTTGAATTTGGGATAGGAGATAATATATTTTTTCTTCATTTGTACTCCGTATAACATAGTTCATTCATCCTCCTATATAAATTTTTTGAGTCCCGTCCTAAAACCCATTTTATATGTTTTATCAAGGGATAATTTGCTTCCCCGATACTCCATTATTATTTAAAAGTTATCTGTCTATCTGTGTTGTTTAATTAGCGTACCTGTATTATTTTAAATGTTGCACACTTTCCTCATTATTAACTTCGTTTGAATAATTTAGTACTCATAAATTTTTATAATTGTCGTTTTAGCATAATAAATAGCATGCTCACATTTTCAATGTACCTTTTCTTATTTTCTCTTGAAATAGCAGCCGGCCAAATAATATTGTTTTAATTGATTGTCATTCATTTGTCACTTTTTTAATTATTTTTCTCTTTTTAAATCTGTAATGCGAAATAATAAAAGCGACAAGCCCAAAAAAGCGGAGGGAGTAAAAAAAATACAATATTACCCTTGACCAACAATTGCTTTATATTTCTTATTATTCTAAAAAAATATTGGTATCATTTTATATATTGTTAAAATATTTTCATAATATTATTTACAAGTAATTTTTCATAATAATACTTTCTTGCAATTTATGAATGCTAAACCTTTTAAATTAAGACTTTGGTGGTGACAAGTGCTTATTATATACTATTTTCAACTCAATTTAATTGATATTTTTATTTTTTATGTGTCACACTTTGATCATAAATATTATAAAAAAAATGATAAAAATAATACTATTAAAATATTTAAAAAATCGAATCCAATAATATCAATTTTATATTTATTAAAATAAAAAATAAAAATTAATTGATGGTCAAAGCTTAATAGTAAAAGCCAAAAATATCATTTTTGAATTGGAGGGAGCATGTTGTAAAAAATAAAAAATATTATAAAAATGTTAAAGTAATGAGAGTAAATACTCCGATACTAGTAAATGGTCTAAATATTACACATTTTGGAAGAAATGATTATTTTGCCACCTCGAGTCATACAAATAGAGAGTGTGATACGCGCCATCAATTTTAAGTGATTTGGGTATTTGAGGATGATGTAGGGTGCTAATTAAATAATATAAAAAGATATAGTGCAATTTTGAAATAATAAGGGGGGTTGGGTGTAATTTATGCGTTTATCAAGCTGAAGTTATGTTCGCTAGGGGTGTAAAGCGAGCCGAGCGAGGACGAATTATTAAGCGTTTGAGTCGGCTCGAGCGGGTTTTGGGAAGTATATTATTCATTTCGGCTCGATTCGGCCAGAATATCAATTTTGGTATTATTTCAGTTCAATTCTTGGTAGGAAGAGGTTACATTTCCGATTTTAGCTTCGATTTTTTGAAACAGTTCGAAAAAAGCTCGGTCGAATACATTTTTAAAAAATAACGGTACATTGAAATTAAAATGCATAATAAAGAATGATGAAATATTGAGTACAGTTCAACGTCCAATGTTTAAAAAGTCCTAAATTGGAAACAGTATAGTATTTTTCGATGTCCGAAAATTCCGTGCGTTATGATTTACCCAAGCACCATGGTGCCATGCCAAGATATTGCCGGATCAAGCGTCGTCTCACCAGCGCCATGGTTGCAAACATGGAAGCGCCTGCCGAATAGCATGCGGATGCGATTTTCAATATCGTTCATTAATTTCATCATCGCCCCCTTAAAAAGCATGCGGTCCCATAATTACAAACCAAAGCGAGAAGTCGAAGCAGGTCCCTGGCAACTTGATCCACATAAAATTACAACGGTCCTGAGTTCAAATGACAACAAAAGTCTGGCTTGGCCCGAAATTAGAGGATATGTCGCGAGAAAGAGTCACGAAGCGGCCCACGAATCGGGTTTTCCTCGTTTTTTGCGTGTTTCTTTCTTGGTAGCTTGCCACTGTGGTGGCACCCATGCGTTGGGGATTTACTTGGAGCTCAAAGGTGATAACTGAACCTCGAAGATTGAGTAGCGAGGCGGGGAGGTACAAGCTAAACAACAATAAAAGAAAGCGATTTCACGTAGCGGATAGAAATACACAAAAAATAAATTAAAAACAAATAAAACGCCAGCTTGATGAAAAATACCCGATTGGCATTGGCATTGGACTTAGGATCTTCCATTTGAAACTCTTTGTCATATTCCAATTCAATTGGATCATCATTTGGCCTATTAAAAAAAATGGTCCATGAGCTTGTTGAATAGAAAAAAAAGTGATTAAAAAAAGTAAGAAAAGGTAAAAATAAGTAACAAAAAAAACATACCTCTCTGCAGAGATCAGATGCCATAAAACGGCCTTGATCCAATCTCCACCTAGTAGGACTTCCAAGCGTGTCTCTACTCATTGGCGCTCTTTTTTATCAATCGCTCACCGCGGCGAAGGTGGATTACAACGTTGTAGTGGAATGGATAAAATGTCCATAGCCATCTTGGACAATATTTATACCTCCCATAAATTCCACTTTCACTTGACCAAGAACATCAAAGTTATCCACATTAGGAAAAAGCAGTTTCTCATGGGTAGGATTCTAGGTGCATTTTTCTATACCGTGATTTCTTGATTTCAATTTGTATTAAATAAATACACTTCTTTGTTAAGCGTGGAACAAGACTGGTTGTTTCAAGTATCCGGAGAATATGGTTGAGGCTTTGCCTTTATAATCACCATATACTACAACATGCGATCATAAAGATCTTGAAACTAAAACTACAGTTCAATCTATTTTCGTAATCTATAGGATCGTTGATTAAATATGAAACTTGATCATCACCTTCTTATACCTAGGATCTAAGATTGAGCCAAAAGAAAGCAACAAATCACATTCTTCCCAATACTTGTCATACTTAAGTGACATTCTTACAGCCATACTCTACATATGTTTGGTAGTAACATTATCCAACTGAATATTTATCAATTCCTTAATCCTACTTAACTTTCGATCAGAAGCAGTTAACAGTTGGATAATTCTTTGCCACTAATCCATTTATGCATCCGGGAACACCTCAAGAAATTCACACACCTCACGAACTTGTGCCCATTTAAATCAGTAGGGTACCTCAAGAAGGCTTCGTCATCCTCTCAAATTTGTAAAAGCCTTTGCTATACTTATAAATGGGTAGACAACATCCATAAGTTGAATTCCGTAATTGTTATTATCTAACACTAGCAATAGATAGCAATTGCAAGTTAATCCCATGTTCATTAAATGAATTCAATCATTTTGAGAACCAAGCAAGAACTTAACACCTTCTCACAACCACATCGGAGTCACTTTCTCAATCTCTTTTAACCCATCTACAACCCGGCAAATTCATTATATGGTATGACGCCTAACATGAAGCAGGTTTACCATTGATACGGCTTTGAAATAAGTTATAATCTTTTCTTAAAATATCAATACAAAACATCGTGCTTGCCCATTATCCAGAAATTTTATGCTGGAAGAAACTTTATCATAATTTCATAGAATTTGGCAGCTCTATGTATGCTGGCTAATGCTACCGTTATGGGTGGTGGGACATTAGCAGATAAACCACTTTTACGCGATTCCGATTCATATCAACATAGTGACAAGTAATAACCATATATCCTATCCTCACGAACCCCGGACCACCAACTGTCAGTTGTTAACTGACCCCTATAACCTTACTCAAAAAGTCCCTTAATTTTAACCGCTTTCGTTTTCAAAAAGCTTGACCAGCGTTCTTTCACAACCAAATATCTGCGATTTTTCTATAATGAGGAGTGTAGGCTTTGAAACTTCATTAAACACCTTATGCTCAACTATTATAAAAGGATATTCATGTGCGAAAGTCATATGAGCAGCGAGAGTTTTACTTTGCAAAATCAAATGTAAAAATTCGGAAGCAATTATCTCGCTTGAGAAATATGGTGAGATTGTACAAATTTAGAACCATCAGATTCCACACTTGCAACCTCTTTAGGAAATGAGTTTGTGTCTAGCTGGGCATGCCAATTTCAAATGTCTAATCAAATGTGATGTTGTACCCTTAACTGAGTCGAGACAGTCGACATGATGCGTACATTTATTTTTCTTTCCTTTGGGCATCGCGGGTTTAAAATGACCTGAGCCATCTTTAACTTTACCCGGCTTGTTTAATGCTGGATCGGCAACTATCTCATTGCCTCAGCAGGGGGGCATCTCATTTGGATCATGACTCTGCATTACTCTCGGCAGATCCTTAAAATTACAGAATTGAAAATCTCGTCGGATTGATTCGGATACCGTTCCTGCATCGTTATCCGGAGGGGTTATGCAATTGAGGGGTGTGTCTGAAGATTCAACAAATGAAAGACCCATATTAGACTTCAGTTAGAAATTAAGCGGTTTAATTAAAGGCGATCACAAAATTATTTAAAATGAATTACAAAATTGAAACCCTCGTTACAAAATTGAAAGCTAGTGAAACCTAATTGGAGAGTATTTAATTGAATTACAAAGTGAAACCCTAATTACAAAATTGAAACACAATTAAAACCCTAATTATGAAATTATTTAATTGAATTACAAAGTGAAACCACTAATTACAAGTGAAGCCATTAAAACCCTAATTAGAAATTATTTAATTGAATTACAAAATTGAAACCTAATTACAAAATTGAAACCACTAATTAAAACCTGAGTAGGAAAATATTTAATTAATTCACAAAGTGAAACCACCCCAATTAGGAAAGTATTTAATTGAATTACAAAATTGAAATCTAATTATTAATTAATTACAAATCATTTAATTAATTATACTTGTTTCCAATTGAAACCACTAAATCCCAATTGAGCCACAAGCCACAGTGAAACCAATTCCCAAATTGAAACCTGAACCCGATAATTGAAACCACAATTCATGTGAAACCCTAATTACAAAGTGAAACTTAATTCCCAGGTAAAACCCTAATTCCCAAGTGAAACCTGAGTAATAATTTGCCCCAATGAAACCTAATTCACAAACAAATATCAACGACATAACGATAAATCGATATTGTCTGACTACAAAAACGACATACGACCTAAAATAAAAAAGAACTATTAGATTTAAAATAGTCAATAGAAAAAGTCAACCTAGATAACACAAATCAACAGAGAGAAAATAAAATTAACAATCGAACATGAAATGATAAAAGTATACTCGGCCGAAGCTATTGCAAATAAAATCAAACATGCGAACTCGAATCATAGAGTCAATAGAAAATCAGCGCAGATGCAGAAAACCGGATCGGCGAGAAAATCGAAATAATGCTGTCGAACCCTTGAAATGATAAGCAAGTATACTCGGCGAAGCTAATACAAATAAAAAATCAAACATCTGAAACTCAAATCATAGAGTCAACGAAAAGTCAACTAGATCTAAACTTCAGTCACGACGGAAAATGGAAATAATATGTCGAACCCACAAATGATAACAAATATACTGTTGAAGGTATTCTATTTGAAAATCAAACATACGAGCCAAAATAACAATAGTCAACTGAAAGTCAACTGGAGCTCAAAGCAAAAAAATAGATATGTCTCGTTAATAGCGCTTCAGACTAGTGGCCAGGCTCTATATGACATATTTTCGAGAAGGTTACAAGCTGAGGGAAGTAAGTGGGTTTGAGAGGAATTTACAGAGAGGTTATAGAGATTAAGCAGCGAGAGAGAGAGTGAGTGAATGAGAGTGATTAGGTTAGGTTAGGGATTTAGCAATTAATGGGACAAAATGCTATGGACTCCAAGTCTCAAATGGAATTGTGGCGGATAGGAGATGGGCGGATAGCCCGTGAGGGGTTATAATGGACCTCTGGTCGGTTCATTACGGCGAACCGAGCCGAATAATTTCGAACGGTTCGGCTCGGTTCGGCGAATATTGATTTTTAATATTTGTGTCTCCGTTTGATTTCTCGAGCAGACTTCGAATCGAATTATTTAGTCGAATCTTGAATCGAATCGAACTTTCTGAGTTCGTTTACGGTACATTCATAACTACTAAAGGAGACGAGATGACGTTTGATGCCTGATGCATCCTCATCAAATTACCTACTTCACAAACCAAAGCTGCATCTCTTGGATGAGATACTTGATGAAGCTCATTATTAATAACAGGATAGTTTAGTGTAAAGTCTAGCAAAAAATGGATACTCAAAACTTTTACTTAAATTATCTAATGTATATTTTAAGTAGTTCATAGACAATTATCTCACTCGTCTTCTTGAACATCTTCTTTTGGTATGAAGAGATGAGGTATCATTAACCATTCTTAAAATTCTTATTTCGATCACTCTAATTCAAAATGTGACATGACGATCATTAATAATTTTTTAACGATCCAACTTAATGATGATGTCAAACGTTATAGTGTTTTGGATGACAATCCTGGATAGAATCTCAAAATATGAGTTAAAATGAACATTATTCTGGTAGTTATATTTTTTTTATATAAGTAAGTCATTGTATTACTCAAAGGATAATTGTTCATAGCTTTTCGGCTATTACATAGATCATTATTACAAGAAACAGAATTAAACGTACTAATGACAATGTCTTTCAAATTAAAAAAAATATCCAACATTTGTAGGCAACCAAACTACTTCACAATTCTTCCTTGATCCTTCCTGACATCCCAATCTTCATTGTTCTTGAATCCGTGAAAATTCCTATATCATACTTGTGAAAATGATCCGTCCGTTATGATATACACCGTGTGAAAATCAAGACCTTTGACAAGAAGAAGAGTTGTAAATATTGCTTCTCCAAAAGAGACAAAAGAGAATGAAGTGTTCATATTGCTATCGATGTTGTTTTTGTGATCAAGAAGGGAAGATCCTTCTATGAGTGTCCGTCTTCCTTTAATAAAGATCTCAAGAAGCCATTTGAGATTCTTGTCATTTGAAATGCCGAGGTAGATCTTGGTGTCATGCTTTCGACAAAAACGATCACATTTATTTGTAGATAAAATAGATTTTCTTTAGGAAAGAAAGAACGTCATGAATTTTTCTTGCGAAGCCACAGCTCTTAGAAGAGGCAAAGTTTGAGTTCCTCGAGTGCTGGAACCATTCGAGAGCAAGCTTTTTAATTCGACCAATACTACTTGAGGAGAACGGATCATCATGATTAAATACAACTTCATTCCTGATGAGTCAAGTAACCCGAAATGCTTTCCAAAAGAAGGAGCTTCGTAAATATTGCTATGGTTTAATTTTTTTGTAAGAGGAAGAATAAAAAAAATTTGAATGGACGTAGGGAAGGGGATAAATTTAAAGAGTTAAATAAAAGAAACAATCAAAAAGAGATGTTGAGTGCTCTCGTTATTAAAGAGACAAAGACTACAAACGAGGTGCGTTATTTTTAGTTTCTGAAGCTAGAAGGTGTGATGAACAATCTATTAAGTAGCATTTTCCAGAGATTTTTTTTTTATTTTTTTTGGGAAGGGGGCTTTCCAAAGTTTGCTCCACCTTGGCTGGGAATATCCCGAGTAGAAGATGGGAGATTCATGTGTGGCATGAGTAGTGAGGTTGGTGTAGAAGGTCCTTGAATCGAAAATAATTCTTATACTAGGCTTTAGATTAGGGGTGATTAGGTAGGGCTAATTTTGAGGATTTCGGAGGTTATGAGGTAATGAGTGGTGTGTTCCGTGGCCAGTGTTAATAAGAAGTTACGAGACAAATGTAGGAGTATTGGGGATGAAATTTGAAGAGTTATAGAAGGATTTCAAGTTTTTGAGGGTTGTATTATCTGACCACACAATCATTCCGGATATTAATAGAAGAACCATTTTTACTTGATCGAGTCATGTTATCTGAGATACTAATAATACCTAAATGAAGACTTTTCCAAGTCCATGAAGAGTTTGGTTTGCTAGTGGCTAAGAGGGGTGTGGTGGTGGGGAAGTATTTTGATTTGAGTGTTGTGGACATGGGAGTAGATGGAAGATTAATCAGTCTCCAACTATTACGAGCCATAAGAGCAAGATTAAAATGGTGTAGGTGTTTGAAACCAAGGCCTCCTTTACTTATTTCGAGATGAAGAAATTTACAATTAATCCAATGAATCGCGTAAGACTGCGTGCCGCCCCAAAGAAAATTTGCAAGAATGTGGCCAATGTCGTGGAGGATGGTGAGCGAAAATTTGTAAACTCCCATGAAGTACACTAAAATTGCATGGAGAACAAATTTGATAAGAGTCACTCGTCCAACAAAATTTAGGAACTTAGCCTTCCACGAGATAATTTTTTTCTTAATCTTATCAATAATGTTGATAAAAAATTTATTTTCTATCTATGGTAATGTCAATGGGGATGCTAAGGTAACTTCCAAAGCTTGTCGATTCCGAAATTTCAAGAATATCAAGGGCGATGATTTTGATTGGATTGGGATTGCAAGGGGTGAAGATTATGATAGATTTGTACAAGTTGATGATTTGTCCAGAATCCACGCAAAAAAGCTAGACGGAGTTTATTTGAAAGGTGTTGAGAACTTTTTTGTTGTCGAGATGAATAAAAAAAATAAATTTATCGTGAACAAATAAAAAATGAGATATTTATGATCATTTTGCTTAATAGCTACTCTTTTAAGATTTTTAATATTTTGGTAGTTATTTTAAAATCTCAATATACCACTAATTTTTAAAATCTTAATTTTTCGTAATTGACATTACATACTTTCATAATCTTCGTTATCTGATGCCTATAGTCCTATACTATGAAAAGCTAGTACAGGAAAGTACCAAGCTGTAGAGATTTTAATTTGCCTTGAAGAGGTAACTTTTTTGTATCATCCCTAGTCACTTCTTGAGATACTCTTACTGTACCACACCTCTAGTCTCAATTATCAAAGCTCCAAACTTAGCAACCAAATTGAGACATTGATATCTAAAAATTACATTGGGTGCCTTAAAGGACTAATGAAAGACTTAAACCTTTCCCCTCCCACATCACAAATGATAAAAACACTCCAATTGTGTCAAGGGGCTAGCAAAGTATACCCGTTCGAGTTCCGAGTCCTATTTTGGAACTGATACCAAATTGATTTGATTTAAGATGTTTATCGACCCAATCACTAGCCAAACATTTCTTTTCTTCCTCCATCGACCATCACAAATGATAAAAACACACCTAGAAAGAGGAGATCCAGTCTCACCTTTTAGTACGGATTGTCCTCTTATCTTATTGTTACGTCTTCACTTTAGTCATTAGCCTTATCTTTTTTCCGTACGGTTAAGGTAACAATTTCATGCATGATCAGCATTATGAACGGATTAGAAAAGTATAGCCGACCGAGTTTCGACTTTCAATTTCAAACGAAAACCAAGCAAGTCGATTTAATTCGAACACTTTATCAATACGATCAATGGCTACCCGAATTATTAATAATAAGTCTACTCCCAAGTCCCATCCCCAATCTAAATAATAAAAAGAGTTAAAACACCTTTCTGACAAATTATTTATTTTTACTTGTTGTAAGACTAAAAATTAATTACAGGACCCGTACTATACGCTATCTACTTCTGCAGAAACAAAGATAGCTATAAGATTCTGCTTCCCTTTTGTCACCTTTAATTCATTTCACTTCTTTTCTTCAATCGTCTCCATATTTAATCACTACTTACATTCATCATTTATATAAACAACACACAAATAAATCTTTCAAAAACCTAATTTAGTATACTAAGTATAAATTATTACTCCGTATTATTATCATATATAAAAAGGTGCATGTATTTTGATATAGTATTACGTAACATAAGATATGCAAGGTTTCAAAGCTGCCCAATCTCCAACTTTTGACCTCACCACCTCTGATATGTTTTGCCAGTCACCCTTTTACCTAAGGTTTGTACTTCCATGTTTTCTTTATTGTTTTTTATGATTATGGGTTCTTTTTTTACATCATGTGACTCAATAAATAATACTGGAATAGAATATGGATCATTACATTACATATACTTATCTATTGAAATTCATTCTTGGGTCAATTCGCGAAAACCACATGTGGTATCAAGGGGTAAAGATTGTATACTATCCAACCTTACCCGCTAATGCGAGAGACTCTTCAAATGTTTTAATTCTCGAAACCAACCTCCGGTAAAAGTTGCATATTATCGACTTCCTTATCCTGCTAACGCAAGAGGTTATTTAAAGGTTTTGGAGCATACATTTGTATGGGCAACTTACACAACTAGTTCTTTTGACATGTGTGTTGCATACTTGTATGAAAACTCTGGTATAGAATACCTTTTGGTGGCATGCACATTTTTTGCTATACTGGTTGTGGTATTTTGGTTTATTTTACTCAAAAAAGAAAATTTGCATGAATTTTGTTGTGTAGAAATGACGAGGGGAACTTACATGTAACAAGGTATGAGGATCTTGGAGAGTTGGAGCAGGCAGCAGCAGGAGAACTTCATCAAGAAGGTATTTCTAATCCACGAAATATTATTTGTAATGATAATGTCTCGGTTTGAATTGTTGCCGAATTTTTTAAAATTAATAAAATTAATTTGGTTGGTCCAGAGTTAAATTTCTATCTCATTCACATGATATATCTCTGTCAAATGCATTTCTTTGCTTACATGTTTGTTTGTTGATAATTGACCAGGTTCAATATATTCAAGTACCACGATGAAGCCAAACATTGATCCTTTTCTCACCAATGACTTACCATTTGGTGTGCTCAGAACGGTAAAGTTTTGCTTTTATCAAGAAAATTTCAACTTTGAGTATTTTCTTGAAGAAGAAAAAAGCATATTTAGCTTTCTGGGTGTATTTTATTGTGTATATAGAGTATAGGATCAGGAGAAATGGGTTCATCAGCCACATGTGTGGTCGATGTTGGACGTGAAGAACAATTTCGGAATCAACCGGGGCCTGCAAAAGTTACTGGAAGATTTTCAACAATGGTGGATGCAGGGCAGTTCATATTGAATAATTGTAGTATTAGTTCAAGAATGGTGGATGTTGGAAATGTTGGGGCTTTGGGAAATGGGAATTTTGAGAACTGGGGAGATTCTTGTTTGGCAGACCATAGCCACAGCCAGCAGACTGACACTTCAACAGATGTTGATACTGATGATAAATTCCAGGTCTAATAATATTTTTATTCTTTTTATTTTGAATTATGTCCTCTAGCTGGTTTAACTTTTATTACAGTCGGCAACAATCTTCTTCTTTTACACGCTTCCTCAGATTCCTTGTTTGATGCTTCATTTGTTGTTTTACTATGAGACCACTAATTAGTATCTCAAGCTTGGGACGGACTCAGAAACTAATTACGCGGTGTGTATATAAAGAAAAATTGATATTTTAAATTAGGGGTGGGCGGAAATAATGTAGATTCTGAAATTTTAATGAAATATGTACCATTTTTCCAAAAATTAAAGAAAAAATTAATATTTTAAAAAAAGCAGGAGGCCAAGACTGCTTTGGCCCTCGAATAGCTCAACCCTGATTTCAAGAATAAATTTTGGATAATTAACTATGTGTACTTTATTTGGTTACAAATGATGATGTCATTGTGTTGCATTGTTCTTTACATGCCCATGTATGCTCTCTGAGGTACCATAATCTCAGAATTGTTGATCTTGAAGAAAAAAATCCAGTTATTAGCCTTTTGGTGACAATAAATTATTAATGTAATTGATGCTGACTAAAAAGTACAGTAGCCAATAATAACAAATAATGCAAAATTATTCCTGTAGTCCATGTCCATAATTCTTGATTTTTTGAAGTATTCACTCTGCCAAGTTGTGTCGTGCCACATTATTCAGAATGTTATTAGGTTTTTAATATTGGAGTGAAAGTGATAAGATTGCCCTTTAAGTGATCGTGACAAAATGATTAAAGTTCTTCATATGTAGTTTTTTGAAGAGCGGCATGAACCATTAATAGTAACTGAATCCCGGGAGGAGAGCAAGGGAAAATATGGTGATCAGAAGGTCTGTATCTTCTGCAAATAATGCTTTTACCTGATATGGTATATATTTGAGATTCACCATATTAATTTCCTGCGAGAACTGTTGTAGGCTCTTCGACGATTGGTTCAAAACCGAGAAGCTGCACGGAAGAGTCGTCTAAGGAAGAAAGTAAGAATGCACTTCTTTAAAGTTTCATTTAGGAATTCACTAAATATGTTTGAAATATTTAAGTTTGTGACTGTTGATGCTTCAGCCTTCAGCAGAATAGGACAGGGTGGTCTTAGATTAGTGAGTTTATTCTTTAAGTTTATATTATACAGGTGAGTGGCGATTATAAAAGATTAGTCTGATGATGAATTGGCAACTGTATTCATGCCACAGTCTTATGAATACCTCGTCTAAGTTAACCTGCCCAGTGTTAAATGGATGTTTTTCGTAATCAATTGTCTTCATCTGAGATTCTAATATATTGCCAAAGTTCATTGACTTCATTCTACCATTCATTAAATGTGCTTTGATGGCTATGGGGTTTTCTTTGCGCAGGCTTATGTTCAACAGCTTGAAACTAGTCGGATCAAGCTTGCACAGTTAGAGCAGGAGCTGAAGCGGGTGCGCCAACAGGTAGTGTTTTTGTCCTCATACTGTGAAACAAATTTATCGAACATGTGGGTACTTTTATTTGCAATGTGAAAATAAAGTATCGGCTTGGTGATATTAACAAGACGCAGATAATACTGTTTTAAGATCTGGATTTTATTTGAATCTTATTTAGGGGACTTTTTGTGGAATTGAATCGGAATCGTGTATATCAGATGGTATCTCATATATACCTGCTAGTCTATGCGTTCAATACATTTTGGCATAAAACATTTCAAATTTTGCTGCCATCAATTGATTCTTTCCCAACAGAATACACATTCATAAAAATGGGCATGTGAGTGTTCTTACGTGTCAACGTGTGTTAGCATTTACATTTAGCTGCTTTATGGTAATTACTTTATTGACGCAGGGATCATTGGTTGGTCATGGTCTTTCGAGAAATCAAAGCCAGAATGCAAATGGAAATGGTTGGTGCATCTTTTTAGTTTATTCTTCAGACTGTGTTAGTTCTCCTTCTCATTCTTTTGTACCATAGACGCCAATGTACCTGATAGAAGGCATTTATAAAGCACATGACTAAATGTTCACCGTCTGTGGATTATTCTTGTACCACGTGTGTTCATTAATGAGTAGATATTAGTAATTCAAGATATGCACCTTTCACTCCAAATCATCATCATTGACTTGTTAGATAATAACTGCGTACTAATTAACACAGAGCATGGCATATTTGTATCATCGTAAGTTTGTTATGCCTTTGCTATATACTTTACATTTGTCCGCTATCATATTAAACCAAAATCCAGGGTGAAGGATCAACCATGCAATAAATATAATTTATGTCTTACCTACAAGGGCAGATGTTTTACAACTTTAAATATTTCAGGGGCATTAGCGTTCGACATGGAATATGCTCGCTGGCTTGAGGAACATCAGCGACTGATTAATGAGTTGAGGACAGCTGTGAATTCTCATTTGTGTGACAATGAGTTAAGTGTTCACATTGATGCAGTAATGGGACATTATGATGAAATATTTCGGTTAAAGCTCATAGGTACAAAGTCAGATGTGTTTCACATGCTTTCAGGCATGTGGAAGACTCCTGCAGAAAGGTGTTTCATGTGGTTAGGTGGATTCAGGTCCTCAGATCTTCTCAAGGTGACTATACTGTTGCATCATGTGTCCCCATTTATGTTACCTTTTTTTTTTTGATAAATACATTTATGTTACTTAGGAATGGCCTTCGTTGATTTTTTCCTGAGAAAATTCAACTCTTTGGAATTACAGATTCTGGGTAACCACCTCGAACCCTTGACTGAACCTCAGCTGATAGGCATCTGCAGCCTGCAGCAATCCTCTCAAGAAGCCGAAGATGCCTTGACTCAGGGGCTAGAAGCGTTGCAACAGTCACTTTCAGATACACTTTCATCAAATTGCCTTGGACCTACTGGTTCAGGGAATGTAGCCGATTATATGGGGCAAATGGCAACCGCGATGGGTCAGCTTGCAATGCTCGAAATCTTTGTTCATCAGGTATATTCAAGTTGAACTTAAATAGCTACATAAAATTTACCTTTCGCAGCATATCTCTTAAAGTCTGTCTTTTAGGGTGATCTTCTGAGGCAACAAACCCTTCATCAACTGCGCCGAATCTTGACCATTCGCCAAGCTGCTCGAGCACTGCTTGCCATGAGCGATTACATGTCGAGGCTCCGGGCACTTAGCTCCTTATGGTCAGCACGCCCCAAGAATTGACCTCATTTTTGTATGACAACTTTTTCATTCTTGCTTACCCTCCTATTAAATAGTCCAGAAAAATATATATCTATTTCTGCAAAATAACCTGTGCCGTCCCTTCTGTTGCTCTTGTTCGCCTCCAGATATCTAGGAGGTGAAACGAGTATGCGCGGGTTATTTTGAAACGTTCAGAATCTATATACATTATTAGTTCCTGGATTACTTTGTGAGATGATAGAACCCCCCCTCCACTAAAACATGTATCCTTGCGAGATACACTTACGTAAATTCATCAATGTATTGCTCTTTATGCTATAATTCTTCTCATCATAACTCGCATATTTGGAACACAAGAATCATTTGATGGATTTTGTGCATGCATCACAATTTAATGTTTTGTAACCTAATATGCTAGCAAGAAGAATGCATCGAAAATCGTTTCCTGCTGTATAAAAACTTATCTGTAGTTACACATGCACAAATGCACAATGAATGATCTAGTACTACAGCATATAAAATTATTTCTCCATCACTTGTGTGTACTCTTTTCATCTTCCATTACTTCTCCTTACTGCATCCATATTCATATTTATTTCTTTCATTCTTCTGTTTCTTTTAGCTCTGATAAGGTGTTGTAAGATCAAACAAAAAAGAAACTATGATTGTATATATGCTTGAAGTTGGAAACACAAGGTATGAACACGCCCGTCCCACTCCCCGGCTTCCACAGTTTCGAAAGCCACATTGCTACAGGTTCCTTTTCTTCCCCATCCCAGTTATGGAAGCCCCCTTGTTGCATCAAAACCAAGCAATCCACACGATGTTCGTTTTCATGTGGTTCCTCGTCTTTTGAGTGATCTGAAATCAAAAACTCGTCTCTAAGTTCGTCGTAGAAAGCATCATTTCCATTGTCTTCAAATTCATTACGAGAGTGCATGTTTAGCAAGTAGAAGAATCAAATATTTTAGTAGATGTGTATTAGAGACTTTGGATAATACATACATCATAGAAACTGGATTTTATATAATAAGGGGGGTCCAAACGTGCTGTGATGGTCAGTATTTTGGTACATTATTTTGGGACATTTA
The DNA here is from genome assembly GCA_019722365.1 of Lithospermum erythrorhizon. Classification (NCBI taxonomy): domain Eukaryota; kingdom Viridiplantae; phylum Streptophyta; class Magnoliopsida; order Boraginales; family Boraginaceae; genus Lithospermum; species Lithospermum erythrorhizon. Next base: position 192,945 of record JADFUC010000413.1, on the reverse strand, counting down.
TTGGAACCAAAATTAAAGAATATGACAAATATTGCAAGCTAGTGTTATTTCGTTTTCAGTAAGTGAGTCTAATGCGTTGAATTTGATCAAGTGAATATATTAATAGGTGATTAGCATCCTAATTAGTTTTATGCTACGAGCTACAAATCCACATTTCTTACTACGTAATTTGGTACTAATAAATACTTCCTTCATTTTTTTAGTTGTCGTTTTAACTAAAAAAATTATTTTTTTAGTTGTCGTTTTAGCATAATAAATCTTTCGCTAGTCATTCTTGGTCGTATATAATTTTAAACTTCTTTTCTTGATCATATATAAATTGATATAAGCTTTATCTTTGATGCTTTTAACTATTCGTAATAAAGTCTTTTTATTTCATGATTAATTAAAGTGTTTTGTGATAAAAGATCCCTTTTTAGGGTATATTAGTAATATTAATCAATTCCTTAATAACGTAATTTTTCTTTCAGCTGATCGAAATAAATTAGGACGGAGGGAGTAGCATTTTACATTTTAATGTACTTTTGACTATTTTCTCTTTAGATTAACCGCTAACGATGATAGTGTTTGATTGATTGTCGTTTCACGTTTCAATCGTTTTTTGATAGCTTTTTTATTTTCGCTGTCCCAATATGAATATCTAAAGCGATACTTAAAAAATGAAAGAATTATGTACCAATTGTATTCATTATAGTTTAATTCACTCAAGAGATAATATTCATTGATCCAACCTAATAAAAATAAAGATCTATTCATTGATCCAACCTAATGTTGAATCCGGATTATGTTCTTACTTTTAAAGCTTAAAGAATGACTGACTTTTTCTAAATCCGTTTTCGAAAGGCTTAAATTTATATAACCCTTAGAAGTATGTGTGAATTTTTAATTTGCCCCTCAACTTTCTATCTTTTCAAATGAAAGATTCAACTCTTTATATTTTCCTAACTCACAATCGTCATTCTTTTTTGTTACCATCAATTTGTGTAGAAATGAAAAAAAAACACCCATAAAATTTGATACATTAATCTTTACCAATTCCATTATTAGCCCTTCTTCCCAAATACTTGAGAAATGAATCATCTCCATCCAATTTTAATTATAATAAAAAATTCAAATTCATAAAAATATTTTTTATTTTATCAAATAATGCACATCATTAAGTACGAATTATTTTAACCCCCTATTTGTAAGTGTAGTGTTTGAGGAATTTTGTTATAAATTTGATATTTTTTTTTACTGTGCTTTTAGTTGGACTCATCATTAAGTTGTCTAGTGATAATTATTGAGTTGCATAGCTAATTAAATGGATGGACTTTCTTGCAAAAAACCTCTCATGCCAAAAAGATTGTCCACAAATTAATCTTGCATTATCCCTCCTAAAAACACCCAACTCAATAAAATCACTAAAACATCTCAAATCAATCCATTTAATATTTCTCCGTTCAGGCCTTATTCATAGTAACTATGTTATTGGTAACTTTATTTCACATTGTTCTACACTTTGCATTATGTACTATGCTTCTAAGGTGTTCGATAAAATGCCTCAACCAAATTCTTTCGTATGGAACACTATTATTCGTGGGTATCAACAGAATAATATCCCCTTGAAGACTCTTGAATACTTTTATCGCATGAAGGGTTTGGAAAATGTGAAGCCCGATCGGTTTACGTACCCGTTCGTTATTCGAGCATGTACCGATAGAATGGAGTTTGGGAGGGGAATGTATTTGCATGGGGAGGTTTTTAAGATTGGGGTTGATAGGGATGTGTTTGTCGCTACTCGGTTGATCGAGATGTATGGTGAGAAGGGGGATGTTTGCCATGCAGGACGTGTTTTTGATGCGTTGGTGGTGAAGGATAAGATTGTGTGGACAACTATGTTGGAGCAGTACGTTATAAAGTGTGGCGATATGGAAAAGGCGTGTGAGTTGTTTGACTTGATGCCGAGTAGGGATTTGGTGGATTGGACTATGATTGTTTCTGGACATGTGAATGTCGGGAATTTGGAGAGCGCGAAGAGGTTTTTTGATGATGCTCCGGATAAGGATTTGTTGATGTACAATATAATTTTGGGTGGGTATGCCAAGAATGGGGAATTGGAGGTTTTGGTTAGGTTTTTCCATGAAATGCCGATGAGGGATTTGGTTTCTTGGAATACAGTGATTGGAGGTTTAGTGAGGGGTAAAAGGATTAACGAAGCTATTAAATACTTTAATCTAATGCAGAAGGAGAATGTATGTCCTAATGAGGTTACAATAACGACTGTTTTGTCTGCTAGTGCGCAAGTTGGAGCATTGGATTTGGGGAAATGGCTGCATTCATTTATTGACAGGAGGGGCATTGGCGTTAGTTCTGTTGTTGGGACAGCTTTAGTGGACATGTACTCAAAGTGTGGAGATTTAGAGAGTGCTGAGTATGTCTTTGATACAATGAAGGAAAAGGACGTAGTTGCTTGGAGTGCAATGATCATGGGGTTTTCAATGAATGGGCAAAGTAAGAATGCTTTGCAGCTCTTTTATCGGATGACAAATGAGAATGTGAAGCCCAATGATGCAACTCTTCTAGGCGTACTATGTGCTTGTGTACATGCTGGACTGGTTGATGAAGGACGGAAGTTATTCAACAATATGTATGAACAGTTCGGATTAACACCTCAGCTAGAGCACTATAGTTGCATTGTGGACCTTCTTGGTAGAGCTAGTTTGCTAGACGAGGCTTATGATATGATAAAAAGTATGCCTCTTGAGCCACATTCTGGGGTTTGGGGTGCCTTGCTAGGTGCCTGCAAACTCCATGGAAAAGTTGAGCTTGCAGAACAAGCTATTGAACACTTGATGCAACTTGACCATGAAGATGGGGGGTATTTGGCAATTATGTCCAACATATATGCAAATGCTGGGAGATGGAGTGATGTTGCCAGAGTAAGAAAATTGATGAAAGAAAAGGGTATAAATAAGGTAAGAGGTTGTAGCGCAATTGAGATTAATGGTGAAATACATGAATTTAGTGTTGGGGAGAAAATGCACCCTCACATCAAAGAAATCTACCACATGGTTGATGAGATTTATAAGCGCTTGAGGATTGTAGGCCATGTAGGCAGCACAAATGAGGTATATTTTGATGTTGAGGAGGAAGAGAAAGAAAAGGCTCTGGTTCACCATAGCGAGAAACTGGCAGTTGCTTATGGACTATTTGCTACTGACAGTAACAGCATTATAAGGGTGGTAAAGAATCTTCGAATCTGTGCTGATTGTCATGCTGTCATAAAGTTAATTTCTGGAACTTTTAACAGAGAAATTGTGATAAGAGATCGTAACCGGTTCCACCATTTTAAGGAGGGTCGTTGCTCTTGTGGTGATTATTGGTAAGAGGGTATGAAATCATAACTCCAAGTACAAGTTATTTGAAAACACTAGACCTTTGCATTAATCTCCTCTCTACAACGATCTTAAAGGAATTATGGGCATTCATCCAGTGGAAGAAATGTATGAGGTATGATTTGCAAATATTAGATTGCGGCCAAGTATTGAAACCAACACAAAAACAAAGGTCTCTTGGATGAAACGGGAAGGATTTGCTATGGCTTTGGTAGGCAAGTGGTCCTAGGAACAGGAAGGTTCTGTATGTAGGGGGAGTAAGAGAAAGCCAGCACTTCCCTTTTATGTGCTTCATAGAAATCAAGAAATGGTGGAGAGGCTCCCTCCTCTTTTATGTAATTGAGAAACTAGTTTGTCTAGTGGTCGACGACTAATAGGTTCTGGGGTTCTCATGAAAAAATATTGCAACGGTGTAGGTTTTTCTGAACTTCACCACATTTTGCCTTATGTAATTGGAAACAATTTAACCTTGGCTATATTTGCCAAACATAAATGAAATTATGTATCTTTTTTTTTATCTAAGTAATGAGATTATGTATCAGCAAGTCTAGATTATGTTCTTATATGAGATCAAGTTTTGGTTTTTAAGTCTTATTATTGGATTTTAGATTGGTCTGAAATGCTTATGAAATAACATTGACATGGCCTCACATTCTCTCTGCCTCTGTAGGAAGTTGATACATTGCCATATGAGATGAACTATAGCTTACAACAAATTCTTGGCGATTCCATATTTCCATCTATGACATTCCCAAAAGTGGACAATTAAATTGAATAACCAAGTTTTCATCTCTCAAGCTGGAAGAAAAGGTCTCTGTTATCTTCCACCGAGTCAATCCAGATATATGCTTCGATGGGTCCAGTTTTAGTATACCGAAGTCCCTGAAGCCTAAAAGGTTGGAATGATGGTTCAAGAAGTTCTACAAAGATCAGAAATTAGATAACTTTTGCAAATGTCAGCAATTCAAGAACATAAACTGTGAGATAAGAACAGACGATGAGGGGGTAAACACGCCAAAAGTTCGTCAAAATATCAAGAGTACAACAACATTCATCAAGATTCTACCCTGGAATCCTATAAAGGATATCTAGACAGAGCTGATAAGAAATGACTAGGAGCACTAACAGTGCAACTGTGAAATGAAGGGACAATTCAATTGAAAGATGGAAACACTCTGAAAGTTGAACTCGACGAACCTTGAAGTTTGTGGCAGTCAAACATCAGGAGGATAGATAGAAAGCTTAAATCCTCCGTTGCTTCTGGTGTCGTTTGAAAACTTCTTTTGTTGAATAGCCTTAGCAGACCCTGCAGCTTTTGGAGTACGGTAGATTTCCAGTACCTGGAAGCTTGTGAGGTCAGCAAGTCCGATTGGGACAGCCTCAAGTCTCTCACAATGTCGAAGAACAAGGCGTTGAAGACTAGGAAAGTGATGACTGGAAGCTTGCCAATGCACTAAGTCCGTCCTTCCAATGAACAATACCTTGAGAGATCGGCAACCTCCATCTTCTGGCTGCCAAATTGCTCCTTTAAATGCATTATCTTTCAACTTAAGCACCTCAAGCTTTTCCAAATTTCCAATTATTTGCATGTACTTCCAATCAAGCTTGGTATCTGATAAGGTGAGTTTCTTTAGCTTTGTTGGGAACTTGTAAGCTGGAGGAAGTCCCCGTATTTTTCCTTGATCAGACAGATGCTGGTAAACATCATTGAAAAGCTTCAAATTTGTGATGTGCTGCAGTTTTCCAATGTTGTCAAACAGATTAGATCCATTATCCAAAAGTATGGCTAGTCTTCCCCGGACACCCAACTTTTTTATATTGGGTGTCCTCTCGAGAACCTGTTCTGTGCAACTTTCAGGTGCTATTGTGGAAAGGGACTGCACACTTTCCCTACCTTTTGGGGTGTTAGGGGAAGGTGGAGGCAATATAGCAGATGCATTTGTGCGAAGATGTCTCAGTTGATACATCTTCCAGAATTCATCTTTAAGATCTAAGGTACGCCGTGATGTTATGAAAATTATAGTTTGCATATTCCATAATTTGGAGATGTCTCGTGGGATTGCCTTGATGTTACAGCAGATAGCAATGTACCTCAAAAGAGCCAGGTGGAGTATATCCTTTGGGAAAATGTCAAAAGAAATGGACTTAATATCCAAGATCCTGAGCAACTCGAACGCATTAGGGATTATAGAAATTGCATCTCGAGGCATAGCAATCTCATCCGGGGCAAAACTTAGAAATGACCGGACACGTTCTCCCTTAGGCCTTGAAGACAGATAATTCATCACACCGGAATGAATGCAAACACGCCGATGCTTCTCAGATGGTCCTAGAGTTGCCTGCTCAGACTTCTTTATCTCTTGATAGAAGTTTTGCTTTTCAGCTTCCTTCTTGCAGAAATCAAATAACATATCATGCACACGACATGTTTTGATCCTCCCATTATACCTCCTCTGCACAACCATCAATAAGTTCCTATTGACAAGGTCATCCACGCACGCTTCGGCTAGCTCCTCCAGGTTAAGGTCGCCATTTTCTTCTATAAATCCTTCTGCAATCCAGAGGTGGATCAATCTCCAGACAGGGATCTCATAGTCTTCAGGGAAGACCCCTAAATACAAAAAACATGACTTCAAGTGGTACGGCAAGTGATTATAGCTCAATGCTAAAACATCTGTGAATCTTTCTTGATCCGTGATAACAAATGAGCTAACATTCTCTGCCACTTGCTTCCACCAGTCATTTGAAGCCCGGTTATTCAAGAGAATACCAGCGATCACCACTATTGCAAGTGGAAGTCCTTCACATTTTGCAGCTATCTGTAACCCAAGGGTTTGAAGTTCATCGGAAGAACACTTTTCAGTACCAAAGACTTTCTTCTCCAGCAACTCCAAACTTTCTTTTGTGGTAAGGAACTTCAAGTCATGAGTTCCATTGGTGGGATTGGCATGGGTGGCAACCTTTTTGTTCCGACTAGTTATCAAGATCCTACTACCCTTTTTGTTGTTCGGAAATGCCCTTTTCAAATCATCCCAAGCCCCTTCAGCCCAAACATCGTCCACGACAATTAGGTATTTACCTTTCTCTAAATGTTTGCGGAGCTCATCAGCTAGTTGGTCATCTGATTTGTGTGCTGTAACTGTGGTTTGAACAAAAATGCTCAAGAGGGATAGGAATATTTCTCTCCTGCTGTAATTCTGAGAGACAAAAATCCATGCTCTTGTAAAGAATTCATATTCAACAGCCTGGTCATTGTAGACCTTCCTTGCTAATGTTGTCTTTCCAAGACCTGGCATCCCAATGATTGTTATGATATCTAGATCCATGTTCCCTTTAATGAGTCGATTGATCACAGTTTTCGCCTCATCATCAAAACCAACCACATTATCTTCCTCTACTGTTGGAGACTGTTTGAAGAGTAAGTATGTACTGGTTAGCAAAGAAAGCAATGAATGGGAGTTAGAAGTAACCTAAACCTCAGCAATATGCTATATTAAATATTTCACATCTATTTATAAGTTATTAACAGCAAGCTACTTATTTACATAAGGAAGGTGTAAATACAGATAGGAGTAACAAAATTGCTTATTACACTACTTACTCTTCTTATCTATTGTAAAGTTGTACAGAGTAGTCAATTCGGAAATAGTCGTTAACAAAAGGGCAAGGTTGCATACTATCCGCCCCCTTACCTCGTTAGGCGAGAGTCCCTTAAGAGACACTGTGCCATGTAATGAATAAAAGTAACAAAGTCTACTATATGAACAAATGGACAAAATGCAAGTTAACATATACTTTATATTCAGCCAAGATCAAGATGAAAATATAGGAAATTGTAAGTAGCAATTTGCAAAGCTAAAGCATAAAATTGAGAATTTACCTGTCTCTGTGCATTTCTCTCAGGAAAATCTCCAGTCCTGGTCAAAGTCTGAAATCCAAACTGTTTCTCTTCATAAATCCTCTTTACTTCTTTCCTAATACTTTCAATAAGCTTAGCAACATCTCTAATCGTCACAGAATGAACAAACACATGAGCAGCTTTTCCAAGTGGGTTTCTTGCTCTGTATTTGGCCTTCTCAACAACAAACCTATAAAAGATTTTATCGAGTCAAAGATTCTATATTCTAACACATTTGAATATAATGGTTCCTAGCTTGTTATCTATTGTGAAGTACGGAGTAGTAGATAGTGTTTACACTTTACTTTACTGTTGGATCAATTCCGAAACAACCTCCTATACCCACTTGGGCGGGAGCCTCTTCGCATTAACACATGTTAATATTAAATTTAACAACAAACCTGTCAATGGCATCTTCAGCTTTATCAACTACACTTTTGATATTATCAACCAAAGCTTGAAGAGTATGATTAGTTGTCCTTTTCTCAGTTGAGTCTTTGATGAAAGCTTTGAAAAGAATGAGATCTTTGTGAAGTCCTTCAACTTGGTTCTTTGCATCACCAAGTAAGTCTGCATTGTAGAGTAGGAGATGCTTCAAATTCTCTAGCAAGAACCCAACTGCAGCATCTGCCATGTTTCTTGTTTTTTGGTTTTTTTGTGATCAAACTTGTACAAATAATAATTCACTAATAAACTGAAGAAAATTATTGATATAGATATTGATGATGATGTCCTAGTTCATGTCTATAGAGTTGACGAGTACTTGGTTGGAAGTCCAAAACAAAGTCTTTCAGCATCATGACAACCGTTGAATTATTAAAAACATGTTCAAAAAGATAATCAACCTTTTTCCCCATACTTTTTGGCAAGATTATACCCATATATTGGCGTAAGATCGCGACAAGCATGTTAAACATTTTAATATATAATGTATAATATTATAAAAATAAGAGCAGATAAAATGAGCCATAAACTGCGTGAAAAGACCATCGTCACTTATGCATCAAAATGTACTCCCTCCATATGAAAAAAAAAGATTTATCAGTTATGAATTTTAATGATTGAATTTTCAAATTTTAAACTAATTTACATATATATAATAATAATTTAATTCAAATATTTTTGTTAAAATATCTAAAATCCCACTTCCATTCAAGAGGTCATGAACATTGAGTCCATTAAATAAGTAGATGGTCCATTATTATCAAAATACACCCTATAGGCTATAGCTTTTCTTGGTTAAGATGAAGCATAAACAATATTTGAACTATTAGCATGATCATTAATTGAGATTAGCAAGCATGACTTCATTTGTACTTGAGCTAACCCAAAATATTGGGGACTAACTTCACATGATATAAATAATTGTAACTGCCCAAGTAAAACCAAGAGAATATAGTTTCAATAATGGCATAATTTCACGGGATTGCTAGATCGATAACTTATCAAATTAAATTGAAGATAGTTTAATCTCCTATGGATAAAACAAGACCTTCCAAGAGACCAAGTCTATTCATGTGGTTCGAGTTATTTTTATGGTTTTTAGTGTTGTTATTGGTTCGGTTTGGGCATGGGTAAAAAATTCGATCGGAATGGATCGGAAATTATTATTATCGGGACACATATAGGGCAAAAAAGTTTGTACCGACCCAATAAATTATCGTTTGCGACAATTTCATTCCTGCTTTTTCTGTCCTGCCCCCGATCGTCTCATTTTATTAAAAAATTTGGGTATTTCGATCCGAATTTTAGAAATTTTGATTCAAATTTTAGATATTTTCGACATATAATATATAAATTACTCCCTAATAAATTATCATTCATATACTGTATGTAATAATGTAATATTATCTCTGTACTCATTTTTATATAAATGTCAAATATGATTTCAATCTTATCACAATATTGTAAGGCAAAGAAGAATTTTTATTATTTATTTAAAGGGGTACAAAATAAAATTTATTTAGGAAAAATTCCCCCACCACAAGCTTTATCAAATCAAGTTATGACGATCGGCTTAAAACTATTAATCAATAAGCGTTTGGCTTCTGATTTATTTTCATGAGACATCTCGCTTTTGCTTCGACTTGGATTTGGTCTCGATAGAGCTGTACGAGCTCGGCTTGAGCTTGACTCTTGACTTGATTTGATTTGGATAGGTGCTCTATTACGAGCCTGATATGTGTCCTGCCTTGATGGACTTGAGACTTGGTCTGGTTGATGTGGTCCGGAGTCAAGCCTTAGCAGCCGTATTCTCGTGTCAGTTGTATGGACTTGATCTGGTCTCGTGACTGATCTCCAAATTCATTTCCGTACTGGATGACTTACTACACGGTTCACAACGTGGGACTTGGTTTAGTGTCATTGGATGGGACTTTCAACTTTTACAATGAGATTTAAGGGTATGATTCAAGCGACCGCCAGAAATAGATAAGCGTATCGCTTTCTCCGCGACTTCAGAAATGGCGCTTACTTGTCTTTAGTGGTATTTAGTGAGATTTAACATCACTGATTTGATTTTCGGTGCCAGTCGACGCCACTTCTAGCTTATACTACAACGCCTTGGCGCCTTATCGGGCCGTAGCTGACGACTTGATTTAAGCTCGAAGCCGCTATACTGGCTTCTAGCTTATGCTACAACGGCTCAGCGCCTATTGACGTAGTCATGATCGCGACGGGCGTGGATCGCTCCAACATTGTTGATGATACTGACAATCAAACAGGGGTTTTGGCAAATAAGAGCCTCTCGCTTGAAATCCAGCTTATGTGGACTCGAACGCTTAGTGTATTCCTCATATACGAACTTGATTTAATCAAATCGAGATTTTGTGGTATTCATGCAAGATTTATGAACAATTAGGGGCTATTTAGTTTATTCCCCTCGTATGGCAATCTCATACAAATTTCAGTTAACGCTCAATATTCGTGAATAAGCCGAACACTTGAAAAATCTCATGTGTTTGATTCATCAAGTTCTAGATATATAGAAAATACACTAAATATTCAAATTCCTATAACCGGAGTCCATGGAGGAAACACGACGCTAAGGCCTTGTTTGATTGATCGCTAAGTCAATCAACAAGGTCAGATACTCAACCTTCATATTGATCATCACTACAAAGAACAAGTTGCTAAGGCTATCGTAGTATAAAGTTTGGGAAGTTGAACATTGCTTCAAAGCTTAAATCAAATCCAAGTGAGGCCAAATCTCACTAAGTCCCACTCTACATCAAAAGTCATAAGGCCAATCGTAGTACAAAGTTGTGCTAAGCCGCATATCGTGCTTCAATAACTTGCTTGTCACTACCCACACAGCTCTTCGAAGCCTCGCAGTTCTATCCCAATCAAGTCCCATCAAAGACAAGTAACACAATCCACAAGTTCCACCGCAAAAAGGGGTGAAAGCCCCACCTCGCCAGCTGCTAAAACCCAAGTCCCATACTGCAAGACACTTGCAGTAGGTCCATCAAGTCTAACATAGACCGGAGATCAAGTCCAAGACCCAAGATCAAGTCCATACAACCAACACGGAAATACGCCTTGGCGTCTCCACGACTGACTCATATCCAAGTCTAATTCGGCCTCAAGTCCATCAAAAACTAGGACACATATCCAAATTTTCATAGAGCTTCTATCTAAATCTAATCCAAATCAAATCAAGCATTAAGTCATAATAAAGCATCTCACAAATCGCCGCTGAAACGCCAGGATCCATAGTTTGGAGCTGGGCCCCATCCTTTCGATTTGATAAAGCCTATACATTGAAGAATTTTTCCCTACAATGAGTTTTATTTGTACTCCCTAAGATAAATAATAAAAATTCTTCTTTGCATTATAGTCTCAGGGTACGCTCTCAGGGGACGGCCAACTACCCTTCACAGACAACCAAGATGTTTCCAAAGGGACTATCTCAACTCCTCTCCATGTATCAAAGGATACTACAAGGAGAAGGAGTCACCACAAGGCAGTCCGTTAAATACACGACCGCCCGTGACATCCTCACCGACATCGCCGAAGTCTCGTGCCAACATATTGCCGTGAGTTTTCCCAGCAGAATGTAAGTCACAACAGTAGTGAGCTAGCGCATAGACAAAATTACGAAATCCTCAACACATATGAGGACTCCAACGGACAAGCTTCTCGAGAACTCAAGCAACTATGGTTCTACACCCAGACACCTACTAGATTTGCAATTCGATTCTCGTTCATACAATCGCTCTACATATTACCCAAAGACCAACAACGACGATCGGTATCATTTCTCTCTGTAAGAAAGCGTATGACTTCACCGATTGTGGATGAAAAAATTTGTTAAAAAAACGCGAACATCAAGATGACTCTATTGCTCGATGTCGAAAGATAGTTGACCACAAGAGCATGTAACAAGAGTAAATGGGCTACTCTTAAAACAAAAAGAAAGCCTAAGTGACCTCCGGAACGGGAGATAAGACGCACTCATCTATCCCCACACAAGGCCCTTCAAGTTCATGATGGACCAACAAAGAAAAGAGAAACCTACTATTAAAATAGATGGAATGGTCCAACAACACACCAAGCGGAGTATATACTGAGGAAATAAAAGGCAATTTAGATCGGCATCACCTTCATACACCTACATAATGCCCCTACACTTCCAGCATAGACCAGCTTGAAATGCCAAAGGGCTATCACACCCAAGTTCCAACACTTTGACGGAATCGAACTCCAAACAACATGTAACCCACTTTGTTGAGAGATACGCAACAAATGTTAGGACCGAAAGGGGACGAAATGGTCAAATAGTTCGCTCCCTCCCTCAAAGTGGAACGCTGCCTCGATCGGTACACTAACTTGAAGCCCGGCCTCCATGCATGCTTGGCCTAACCGAAAGCAAATTCCTCAATCATTTCTTTAGTACGTGCTGACAAGCACACACATGGAGCTAATCACACAAAGCAAAGAAAAGAGAAAGCAATATAACTTCTTTCATCAACTCTAATGGAGAAGCCCAACTTGAAATGCAAAAAGATAGGCTCTCAAAGTCACCGGGCCATCGCCCATCAAAGATGTATGCAAGACAGGCATCGGGACCAAGTAGCATATTGAGGATATTTCCTGTAATCTTCGAAAACAAGAGCTCACTTCCTGAGCTCATCATTATCGCAAAACAAAAATGAGACGCCCTCTCAAGCTTCTACAAATTTTACTTAAGCAATATGATCCAAGGAAGCCAAAGGATGCTTCCTCAAGACCGAAAAGAAAAAAGCACATGCAAAGGAGTTCAAAAAAACAACAAAGTTCTCCTCTGGAAACTAAGCAGCGTCGAGTGGCGGATCACCACGGAGCATGAACATCTCACACTTAAAGAGACGCAAAGCAGGGTGACCATCCCTTCTTGAGTCCGACGCTACCTCAATGTTTGACGAGCTATTGAAAGCAAAGTCATAGAACTCCTGTGAGTCAAAGAGACCTCGAGGGAGGCACACCGAAGCACGGCTCAACTTCGCAAGTATCACAGATACTGGGCATCCCTATCGAAAGAAAGTGGGGGCAATTACTCAAGAAGACAGTTTCCTTCCAAACCACATAACCTCACCATCGCCCAACCTTAATCAAGTCAAGCGTACTGGCCACTCTTGGGAGAGCAAGCCAACTTAGGCAATGGGCCGACTACTCGACGACGGGCACGTTGCCTCCAGTGCATGTGTCAAGTTGACGACAACTCAACTACCGCAGGGCCATGCTTTACTTACACATGCTTCAAGTAGTCTCCGACTTTCATCACATTCATCGGGATGGAGACTTACCATAAAAAAGATGGTACTCATAACAAAAACTACCACTCTATGTGTCGCTACATAAATGAAAAACGGATAAGAAAATGTCATAGACGGAGGATCACCAGGAATATCCCATCACCCGCACATTGAAGTCATAGGCATCGCCACTAAAGACTTACAAATACCCCGCATCATAATTCAAGATTTCAACTGCGCGTGGGAGCCGAACGCCGGAAAAGCAGGTACCGAATCCTCAATGATGGGAACTTGTAAACCACAAATAAGGGTTTCATGTGTGATGTATTTTTGCTCATGTCACATTACAATATCTTACTAGGAAAGACTAATCCACATCAAGAATGTCGCCTCTATACCCAAGGTTTAAAATAAAGTATGGATGGAGAAAAACAAATAAAACAAACGAAAATCCGCTTCCAAAGAAGAATCTCACTTTTCGATAAGCAAATACTACAAGAAAAGTGGCAAGTCCCAATGTGAGGAAAAGACCAGGCGCCTGTACCTCCAATATCTCAAAATGCCTACCTCGACTATAAGAAAGAGAGGAAGCATTCAGATCAATCATTCAAAAGCGCTCGACTCTACCCTCATTCAACTAGAAAAGTGTCGTAACGACACCCCTTAAAGGCGTGACACCCAATGAAGTGACCCAAAAATAGAGCATGAAACTATGGGTCCAAAAAGCTTATGACCCTCCTCGCTAAAGGTCAAGCTATGATCCTACTAAGGACAAAGCCCTCGGTACAACTACCTTCCGAAGGTCACAAAAAAAAGTTAACAAAATACAATGGGTTAAATGAGACCCAAACATGACGGTGCAAGGCGGATAGTTTGTCGCTAAGCTCAACTACGGTTGGGTTATACATCAAAATCCCAATGATCAAGCAGTGTTCTCTACCCAAAGAGGCGACAAATCACATAGCAAAGGTTAGTGAAGAAGCACCCACAAATCAAATACGCGAAAAGCACGCTCAAGAGCTCGTGTTGGGAGCGATTTCAACTCCCAAGAAGAAAACTAAGAGGAAATCGCCTCTTGAGATCAAAGTTTGAAAAGAGCTACAACTCCAACTCGTAAACTGCTCGATTGCACTGGCGACGACTCTCGAGACCAAAGCAACTCAAGCAGAAAGCTACAAACTTTGCCATATGTTTCCCAATATAGAGGAACAAGACACATCAAGTGTGGGTACCTTCATCCTTGGAAGGCAATGAAGGAAATATTCATGGCTACTCTCTCATGAGTATCAAGAAGAAAGACGAAAACGGGAGACGCACTCGAAAATAATTATCTCTGTAGAGGTAGTGAACTGTAAGTTCAATGCTACATTCATGAACAAACCCTCTGGGAATACTCAGGTGATGGCCGCCCAAACGGCATTCTAGACAAGTTCCTCAAGCAACGTCAAGATGACCTAGTGTATAAATATATTCCCTCCAAGACGTCATGAACGATCGCCTACCTCATGTAGAACGCCTCGAATATGAAGATCAACAACACCCTGAGGGGTTGAGACTTCAAGAACAAGAGGAAGGTGAGCGTACTGCATGCGGCCACCTTCCTAGCTCAATAGGCACGAAAGTGCCCCTCATCCATGGAAAACGATTTAAGACAAAATTCATGTCTACCTTCCCATGCATATCGGTAAGGAAGGACGAAGAGACGGGACGCCTAATATACGAGCCCTGGGGATACAAGTCTCTCAGAAGTTTAATATTCCCTAGAGAAACTAGTGGGTCTAATGCTATGTCTATAGACAAACCCTACGGGACTACTCTGCACTGACAAACCAAGCAAGATTCTGTGATTTAGTTCTGGCTTTGGCTCCAGTCTACCCCTCGTATATAAATATCGTTCACGAGAGATGTTGTCGGAAATCTAATATCCGCCTAGAAGACAAATGCCTAAATATGTAATTCAACAACACCCTATCTTCATAAAAAGCGAAACAATGGCCTAGACTTCAAGCTCGATGCTATATTATCCGAACAAAGCGCTTAGACGCACATGCAAATAAAAACCCTGTGTTCAAATATTTCTAAATGAATCAAGCATCCTCCTAAGCAATATGATAAACTGGCTACCTAATTATGCTCATTGGGACAATGCAGCTTAAACTATTATCAACACCTCTCCGAAGACGGATAAATCGCCTTCAATACCTCCCGAGCACGAAAAAACTGCTCAACCTCCTTAATATGAGGATAAAGGTCGTAACCCCCGAATCGCTTGGCTTCGATCGAGGAGAACCCTCGGGGTACGTAGCCTTGATAAGCATCAAACACAACCATAACTCAAAACAACATCCATGCTGGGTCTCACAAAGTTTCGAGCTAAGATAATGAACAAGCAGCGGATGTCTTAACTAGTCCAACACCGATACTTAATAATACAAGTCTACATTAACAAGTGGCAACCCTCAATACTACGCTGTCGAGGCTCCCGAGGCGGCGTGCAATCGCCAAAAAAGGATTATGCTACTAAAGCACCCAGATCGGGTAATCTCAGATTCAGGGGTTCAAGAACACTCTGAACTCGGGGACGCAAGTGATGATGAAGATAGACAAAAAGCGACGCCGCTTGACTCGCTACACGTGGGCCATTTATCAAACTAAATAGATTTAACGATGTGTTCATGGATGTGACGTGAAAGAACAGAGTTTGACACCTTACTTAGGAAAGTAAATAAGTGCCTGCTGAGGAAGCAAAGCTCCACCTTCTATTCCAACACTATTCTAAAAAGTCGTGAGGACTAAGGTCCAAGAGTTTGAGTGTGCTCGATACATGGCGATGCACGTAAGAGATTCCAGAGTTGCCTAGGCTCAAGAAGAAATACATCTTCTCATGAAAATTCTCAGGATCCTTCTATCTAAAAACAAGCAAACTCGGTGTCTCTAGATATTCAATGAACGAATATCCATATGAATGGGAGACCGTCCCGACTACTGCCTCGCTAAGGCCGGGCCAGAACATATCCTACAATGTCCAACACGCTCTAAACCGACATGGCTATCCAAACTACTAAGTTCCTGAAGTCAACAAAGAATATATCACCAATACGCCTAAAGCTAGACAAGGAAATCCACTTCACAAGTCTTCTAAAGCCGGGTCGAACACATCAAAGTTGTCCCGATTTAGCCAAGAGCCATAGAGATGTACAACCTACCAAATTAGCAAATCAAGATAACCATCTCAAGATCAAGCCGCTGGCCTCTCGAGAAAGATTGACAAATGCAAGATTAACATTGCACAAGCCTACACCAACAAGTAACCCTTAGAGTTAAAGCTGCCAAAGCCTCTGAGGTGGAGCTGCAATCTCAGGATACAAAGGTTCCTAGATTGTAATTCGAACTAGATACAAGGAAACAACGCTTAAAACCCTTAGATCCGAGGACTAATGCTGCCGGGAAGCTCACGACGCTGAGCTAAATGCATAAGACATGAAAGGTAAGATAAAATTCGTAAGCAAGCATCGGTGATAGCCTGGTACCAAACATGTACCTGCCGCATATCTAATGTCAAGGTATAACATTTCTTGAAGGATGTAGGCAATTTCATTTATCTATCCATGCAGCCTACTTAATTATGAATATTTAAGATCGAAATGAAGGTCCTCTATACCAACAAGGAAGATACTCCGGTAAGTCTTACCACGATCCGGCTACATGCTGAGGACCAAGTATCAAGTGTAGAATGGGAATGGATACCGTCACACATGATGTCTTTTAAGCCCTTGAAAATCAATAGACTCCAACGCATTTCAACGTAATATATGCAAGTATTGAATCTATAAGAAGCGGGGAAGGAAAGAAGGTGGAATCCATAATGGTCATCACCTAAAGCGATAATATCCTTAAATGTACTAAGGAATTACAACTCCATGAAGAGCATAAAGGCCTAACAACTCACCGGGTAAGAGCATAAAGTGCATAACAACTCTTTGGTAAGAGCATAAAGTGCCTAACAGCTCATGGGTAAGAGCATAAAATACCTAACAAACTCTCGGACACGATTCTAAACTATCCATTAATGTGAACTACATTTGACTTGATCCTCATGAACAACTGGGTACGAAAGGCAATTGAACGCCTGTGCCTGGCCATAACCTATAAAAAAACTCTTTGTCTCCTAGAAACTATCACGTGAGGGTGATCAAGAGGATGCAAAAGTCAAGAGACAGTAAGCATCAAATCCAACACTAAAAGCATAAAAGCAAAGCAAATCAAATCAAAGTAATAAGAGAAAGATGCAGACGCACACTTGGCTGCCTGTGAATGAAACGGAAGACCCACTCAAGTGAACATGTCATCCAAAAGAGGTGCCTAACCCTCCTTCAAGAAACATCAACATCAAAGCAAGTAGAA
Organism: Lithospermum erythrorhizon; assembly: GCA_019722365.1. NCBI lineage: Eukaryota > Viridiplantae > Streptophyta > Magnoliopsida > Boraginales > Boraginaceae > Lithospermum > Lithospermum erythrorhizon. The sequence goes on along the minus strand of JADFUC010000413.1, from coordinate 175,531 downwards.
AAAAGTATGAGATGGGCGCCCATCTTCAACTAAGTGCATTACTTCACACTATCAAAGAAAAGCAAAGAAAGATGTAGTCAAAGACAATCCAGTGCAGTGGTCAAAAGAACAAGAAGCGGGGCGCCCCCTTACTTGTCAACGCCCCTCGCACTGTGGGATGTACTCTGAGTCAAGGACTAAAAACACAAATAGAATGATTCCAACAGCACGTGGTCGATAGAAAGAAAGAGGACGCCCCCTCCGCCCGAACACTAAATACCATCACTCGCGTCATTCGCATTCAATGTATGCATATATGTATATATATGTTATCTAACCTATCCTAAGCTATAATTCAAAGGCAACTCAAGTAGCGGATGGTAGTAAGACCTACGATCATCGATCACCTCACTAGCCGCCCTTACAAAAGAAAAGAGTAAAACAAATCACAACCGAGCCTTTATGAGGTTGATCAAAGCATAGAGGAAAGAATGCAAAGAAAAATCCTAAAGGTCCATGCTATATGCTCATGGGCCATCCTATCTCTACATGACGCACAATTCAACACAAAATGCTCTAATGCCTATACATGCTTACGGGTTGAAACCACCAATCTCAATTGTCCCTTAAAATTCTAAAAAAAATTTACCTGACAAACTAGACTCCGTAGACGAAGTCCGTGAGCGCAAGTCTCATCGCAATTGGACATTCTCCGTTGGGAGAAACAAATCCGCAAATAAGCTTACAAAAAGCCGAAATTTAAAAAGTTCCAAAGAACATCTTAAAATGGGGCCACAACCTCGAGCTACATGTCAATTACGAGGCTCACGATATGTCACAAGAACCGTCTCTTTGTTATCTTTCTAATGATATAAGTGTGCTCAAAAATGTACTTATAACGAAGAGTTACGGGCGCTTAACAAGTCAAAATTTTGACGAACCAAAATCATGCAATTCAAGAAAAATAGCTATGCTATGTATTTCAAATGAATATTTAAGCATCTAGTTAAGTATGTACAAGCATAATCATCAAAATGGTTCATCAAAAAACATGAAAAGATGCATAAGGAGTCAAAGGTGCTACCTTTATGCAAAAGCTTAAGCAAAATCCCAAAAATGTTGCAACTTTATGTCTCTACTCAACTTGAAGAACTTGCAAAACATAAAAAAAAAAAAGCACATTAATGATAGTATATGATCATATAATGTTGCAAAGTGAAAGTTAAAAGAAATAAAAATAAAAAAGTGGAGAAGCTCCTAATTTACCTCGAACTCGTGGCGCTTGTGGGGGGTATTGAAAAGCATGATGAAAATTAAATTTTTGATTCATCATATCCTTTATGTAATTCCTTTACGGGCCGATTACTCTAAAGCCCACTAGCATTGCTCCTCATGATGTGCTGAGTTCTCGAGTTGCAAGGCGAAATAAAACGAATCCAGCTCTATTATGTGTCTTTGCTCTCGAAAATTCCCTACATTTAGGGTAGAATGATTAAATTTTTTTCACATGAAAAATATATTCCAAATATTTTATGATAAAATAAAATAGACCCAAATTGTCCGAAATTCAAAAAAAATGATTAAAATTAAGATGACATCTAAAATACATGTGATTAAGGATAATCATCTAGCAATTCGACATATAATAAATTTATGTCGAAGATATTGACTCCATCAAATCCATATGAATTTGTATTAATATAGGTAAAATTAGAGTACTACACCTCTAAAATAATTTAATTCTCTAATAAATTGAGAGTTAAATGAGTTTTAACATGTAATACATCATGTTAACATCAAACCCGAATAATTTAATTCTCTAATAAATTAAGAATTAAATGGGCTCAACATATAATAAATTCATGTCAATACTAAACTCTAAAATAAATCAACTCCCATCAAATCCTCTATGGATCGAGATCGAACGAGTCTTAACATGTAAAAACATCATATTAACATCAAACCCGGATAATTTAATTTTCTATCAATTGAGTAATTAAATGGGATCCTTACCATGAGTTGGCATTAAATCCCACATAATTAAGTCTTCATTAAGTCAAAATCTCGAATGGAGACTTAGTTAGGGGTCGTGACATGCAAAGTATGTCACAACAAATTCGAAAATTGGGCCAAACCCCGCTTCTATAATTCAGAATCGACTCAGGATCGTGATCAAAGACATCACAACAAATCCCTAAAAATAGGTAATCATCCTTTAAAGTCCTCAAATGACATGGATGATGACCCCAAGACCGCAGCTTAGTCTTAACGCATCTCTAACAAGTCCGAAATCAAGCTAACCATTAGCTTTAGACTTCCTACGTAGTGGAGCAAAGGAGCACGGATCAAGCATTTAAAGAATAAAAATTCTCATCATTAAATGATCTAACATACATCCAATAAGCCTGCACAAGCAGACCGGATGTCAAGGAGCAGCATTTTATCGGGAAGTGAAAAATCCTTAAATACCCACATGTACTACATTCATGTTGGAAAATGAACATTGTCTGGATCGAACCCGATACCTACTATGTATGTCCCCGATTCGAGGGGAAATCAATGAAAATTTATTAAATAATAATTAAAATGATTAAGAAGACTTAATCAAATTAATTAAAATCGAGCCACTAAAAACATACGTGGTTAAAAGTGCTTCCGACGAGTCTAAATTTAATGCGGAAACCCTCGTGATTTAACAAGGTTTTCCCCTCGAAATAGCCCCGAATTAAAAAGTTCATTAAATCTAGAGTTCGGCGCTAAAAAAATCTCCAATTTTATTGGTTAAAATCGCCCTGTGGGCTAAAATCGAAGCTTCACAAGTTTCGGGGTTCAAAATGGAGACTTCCGTAAGTTTTGGGATCAAATAAAGGTCTAAAAAGCGTCCGTAGTTAATACGGCGTGTGTTTGACCTGTAGTAATCGAAACCTTTCTTTTATAAAAAGGCACATATTTTAATTATTTGGCAAACTAAGTAATTTCAAATTTTCGACGGTTCATATCATGCCTTCAAATTAACTGCTAAGATCAATATGCACCAAATTAAACCACCCAATCGAAGGGTATTCGAGGCCCGGAGGCATGCCTATATAAACCCTTATATTTTCAAAAATAAGTGAGAGTATGAAATATTCTCATTCAAAATACTCGAAAACACTTGAGAAAATACATAGGACACCTCTAAAAATTTCTGGGTTAAATATTTTAAATCACAAAGAACACCACTTTGGTGGTCGGAAAACATGTCCAGTAGCCTCAAAATAGGTGCTCCGAAATTACACTCATCGCACAAACGTAGTAATTCTTCAAGTTTGAAGCAAAAATCACGAGAATCTCATACAAATTTCTCAGAACGCTTCTCGAATATTCATGAACAAGCTAAATAGCACCGATTATTCATAAATCTTGTTTAACACTCAAAAATTTCGTGTTTGATTCATCAAGTTCCGCGTATATAGGAAATACGTAATATCTACCCTATAACCGAGTCCGACAGAAACACGCCGCGCGCCTTGTTCCGATCGACGTTGTCATCAACAAGATCGAGATACTCAACATTTATACTCGGACATCACTACAAAGAATAAGCTCGCGCGTCGATGTAGTACAAGCTAAACGCATATCGCCTAAAGCTTAAATCAAATCCAAGCGAGTCCAAATCTCACTAAGTCCCACTCTACAAGAACAAGTCGCTAAGGTCACAGAGTACGTTAAGTTGTACATTGTTTTAATACCCCATTTCACATCACTCCACAAATTAAGCTCGGAGTTCTATCCCAAATCAAGTTCCACCAATGACAAGTAGCACAGCTTCTAAGTCCTACTGCAGTTGCTAAAACTTAGTCCCATACCGCAAGACACTCGCAAAGATGTCCATCAACTCTGACACAGACCGGAGATCAATTCCAAGACCCAAGATCAAGTCCATACGTACCCAATACGGGAATACGCCGCTAAGGCTTCCCTTCGGCTTCTAATTTCTCATATCCAAGTCCGCACTAGTCTCAAGTTCATCAAGACTAGACACATATTCAAATTTCATGTGAGCTTCTCTATCCAAATCAAATCAAGACAAGTCAAGCTCAAGTCGAGCTCAAATCAAGCCGAGCTCATACCAAGCTCCTATCAAGACCAAATCAAGTCAAACAAGCCAAAGATTCACAAATCAAGCACAGCTTTAGTGATCCATAGCTTGACAATGATCCTTCTGGGATTTGATCAAACTGCATTAATCGAAATTTTTTCCCCTAAAGTAAATTTTTTTTAAAAATTATAAGATAAATAATAAAAATTCTTCTTTACATTACAAAATATAACAAACTAATTAATGCATTCAAATAATGATATTCTAATAAGAATATTATACCCGTCATATATTCTAATTTTGTATGAATTAAAAAATTATATATTTGACCAAATTAGCCTCATTAAATGAACGAATTGAATTAGATTATAACTCTTTTAAATAATCATATTAACTTAATTTGAAAAATGATATATAAGCTTTTTAAGGGGGTCCGGGCACAAGATAATGAGTATAAATACACAATAAATATTTAATTTATTTATAAGGATAATAATATATTATCATTATTTCATTTAACATCCATTTTTCTACCGTTTTCATTTATTCTTTTTAGCTTTCCATTAACACATATGTTGACCAAATCTTTTATACGAATAGTATTATATATTATATTATATCGCATTTTATTAGAAATCTTTTATACTGAAATGTGATATAATGTTATTTAAATGAAAATTTGGTCAACATATACATATATCTAATGGAAAATTAAAAAGAAGGAATATAATGAAAATGATAGAAAATTTGTTATGAAATGAAATAATAATAGTACATACACTACCCTTGTAAATAAATTAAATGCCTATTGATGTGGGCATTTTATTATAATTATTATCTTGTGCCCTTCATCCTAAGGACACACGTTAAAAAAATTCGACATATATATTTATTACTTACATACAGTTTTTAGAAATAATTTCAATTATGAAAAAATGGAGATGATGATTTCAAATATAGATAAAGTGTCTTATAATTGAGAAATACAATAAAAGTTACTTTTAAAAGTGATAGAATGGAGTAATAAGTTTATCAATATGATGACTATTGTTACAAAGGATTGAGTTGTCATGTATACGTGAAGTTATCACTATAGAAAATTTCTCATAAAATATTTAAACCAAATATTATTCCAAAACCGTAATTTTTTAAAATAATATTAATATGTGATAAATGTCATCATTATAATTGAACATATATAGAATATCTAACATAATATAGTATATAATTCAAATTTTGAATCAAACTCAAGTTTCGGAATGATCATTCAAATAATGGATGGTAGTTAATTCATAATGCATACATACTAATGATGAACAATGATAATTAAAATTGGTAATTTCATAGTAAATATATTGATATAAATGTAGGCAATACATTTATAGTTCAAATTGTATTATTAAATTAGAAATTAATTACAGAATTCACATATTTGTAAATTATATGAGGTAATTAATAATATTTGTTATTTAAACCTTTTTTGAGTTTCACATTAAACTTAAATTATATGTACATTACGATGCATTATAGGAATATTTTTCTTGTCAACTTAACTGATATTTACTCATAAATCATAGATTATTACAAGAATCGGATTACAAGTTTGTTATGTAATGACATTTGAAAAATTATAAGTACCATATATTTTAAATATGTACGACAAATGTTTAATGAAATTGCATAATATATTAACTTTAATATTTAAATAAGCTATTTAATGGTGTTTTTTTCATTGAAATTTCTTTGGAATAATATAAAATAACATTATCATTGTTAAATATTTATTTTGGCAAAAAATATATTTAGGGTTGCATGTAATGGCTATGTCAATGATAGATAACTATAACATGGATGATTGAGCCTTGCCCACCGTCACCATCAGATTTGATCGGCCGATTATACTTTTGTGTGATTATATTATACTCCACAAGTCATGACATATATTTTATTGTATATTAGTTTTATATTAATTTATACAAAAAAAAAGTTCACTTTTTTTATTGTCAACTCAAAGAATTTGAGACGACTAAGACGTTGAAAGGGTGGAAATAAGTGGAATGGCAGTCTTGGTAAAATATGGGACCACACATATTTGTTCGGTTTGTTTTTTACCAAACAAAATCAACAAATTAAATATTGTAACTTTAATTAACACATAAGTCTAATCAAAACTATCATATTAATAGTAAATATATTAAAATATAATATTTTCATCAAATATTGTCAAGAATTCAGATTCATACTAAAAATCAATTATCAAGTTATAAGACCATAAAGCCTCAAGAATCTTTAAAACACCAGATAAAATTTCAGACATGATCTGACATATTCAAAGCTTTACCGTGTTTTCAACCCTTAAATATCCTCCTCACAAGCTCGAAACTCGATCTTCTAGACAAAACATAGGAGCCGAATTTCAATATCATGTGAGTAATCCATTTAATCATACTAAAATCAATTAAACAACATATACAAACATGTTTAAATTTATTACTCTGTAATATTTAACAAGTCGACCCTCAAGGCTCAAATTCGAAAAATGCACATACCTTTTTAAAATAAAGGGAGTAACATAAAATTCATCTTATAAGTCCGACATCAACCACACCAACCAAGAATAAAATTTGTAAAAACAACACTATTCAAGTTTTTTTTCTTCCTATATTGCACAGATTATCAAAACTTGTAAAAAGTTACACCCTTTATATTTTAAAAACGAAAATACTCCTAAATATAGGTAATTACACAATATATTTTTGTGATATTATTAATAATTTGTACTAAAATTATAACAGAGATGCTACAAAGTGTCATGCAAATTTTCCAAAGGCAAGGGCAGAAAAATGGTATGTTACATTTTGTGAGCTATATTTCGTGAAAATTATGACATGTGTATTATTTATTTTAAAAATTTAATTGAAAAATAAGAAATAAAACACATGTCGTGATATTAACGAATTGTAAAATAAAATGTCAATATAAAGTGTAACATAAGATCGGGATTCGATGCAAAACATAAAAACCAAGATGGGCCGAACCCCTTCTAAATTAACGTAACATTTTATTATGGATAGGGCTCTTTGATTATAAAACATATAAAATCAAGAAAATAAACAAATCACCATCTCTTTGAAACAAACCAAAAAATTCCATGATTTTCAAATGAATTCAGATTTCTTATGGTGCTGAAATTACCAAAGTTATATGCTTCAAAGGCTTCATTTTTTGAAGCTTAATTGAAGGTACCATTTTTATGGAGTAGTAAAGATTCACCATTTTTGTTGCTTTTTTAAGTGTTGATATGAATTTATAGTTGAATTTACTTTTCATACTTGTTAAATTCTGTGACCCTTTTAGCTAAATTTCAATTTACTAGCAATTCTTGAACCATTAACTACTTCAACCATGATTCTAATTTATTATGTGACTAGAGTTCATCACATGTTACACTCAATTAAGATGGTGACCCGTGTTTTATTTTTATTTGTAAATTAATTTGTAAGAATAAACTATCACATGTTATGATCTTAACGTAGTGTAGCATAATTTATAATCTTAACTAAATGTAGTATAATCTATAATCTTAACGGAGTATAGCAAACGATGCAATGTAAATGGTCACATATAGATAGCTGCATTTATTTTTGTACTTCAATTTCATGAAGTTTATGGATTAACTTGTATGCTCTTCATGTATCAATGTTTAGTGGAAAACTTATGTCCATCTATATATAGTGTTTTAAATTTCAGATCAAATACCTCCATGTAATGATATAATGTCAAGCATGATTTAATAAGTATAGTAGATATAATTGTCTAAGTTTTTTTCCAAATCGCGGTAATTTCTTGATGTTATTGAAATTGTTGAAATCTATGTCAGGGATTATGAATGATTCATCTCGATTTGAAGAATCGTGAAGTCGGAATAGTCCATTGGCGATTGTCTTGAGGTATGGAAGTAGATTGTTGCCCTTCCGTATGATGTTGGCACACGATGCACAAGTAAGTTGTTCTTCGTTTCTGTGTTTCCTTTAACGAAATTTCAACATTCTTTACTTGTGACTTTCACATAATCTCATCTCTGCCAATTATTTGTTGAATGAAATATTTAGCTAGAGAACTGTATTTTAACAAGTTGAATGAAAGATCAAACTAGCATACAACTATATTGTATAAATTATTTTCTTCTCCGAACTATATATAGGTATATACTCGATACATGTATATGAGGTAGCCTAATAAGGATTGTTCTATATACTACTAGACTACTAGTGAACGAAAGTTACAAACGGAAGAGACCAAGAAATTTTAGCGTTGTTTGCGTCCAACAAGTACTTTCCATCGACCTAAGAACAGTAATGCTCGAGCAGAAATTGATAAGTGACTGAAAAATGAAGTTACTAGAGCAGATGGAGATGATGGATAACTGTTCTTTCTTAGTAGTTCTTGATGAATTTAATTGACGTTTTCCTTTTTCCGTGTTAAGTTTTGATTAACAATTACTTTTTAGTTATATTATGAAAAATCGCAAGAAAACAATACTATGAAAATATTTTTAAATATAAATCCATTTATATCCAAATCTCAAAAGACTCAAGTTTTGCATTTTGATGATTGATTTTTAAATTTTGAACTAAAATACTTTTCTTTAGATGTATAATATTTGGTGAAAAATATACCGAGAGATAGTTTTTTAACGTACTTTACTATTAGCATTATAAATTTTTTTTATATTAAAGGTATTTGTTAATTAACGTGAATGGTCATCTATCTTTATTTAATGCCTACTTACGTGCCTCGTGATTTAAAATTGTTCGTTATGCTTTGTGGACATCATGGATAGATTCCAATGCATGATGTACAATTTTTTTACTAGAAGGTATGGAAGGATGCCTATAAGGAAGGTAGAACATTATTTCCGTCCAATTAATGTCGTAAAGTTTGTTAATTTTGAGAATTGAATATCAAATTAACAAATTCTTGTTGGAATGGAGGGAGTAACAAAGGGATGACGCGTTAATCATGAATGGGGTTGGTTAAATCATGTCTCATGAACTCAAACATTTGACTTTTGCTATAAAAAAATTAAGTAATATATCTGATGAATCTATCCACATATTCGAATAATTATTCTTGATAGATTACTTACCAATTATGTAATGTATTTATTTATCATAATTAATTACTTAGCCGAGCGAAACTCATTGCTTCCTATATAAACCCTCTCATAGAAGAAGGTGAGTGTATCAGAAAACAATTCTACATTGAAAAAAAAATATGGCTTCCAATGTGATTCTAAGTGAGAAAAGAAGAATGGCCTTGTTTAAGCAGAAGGTAGCTGCTTTGTTCAAGGAAGCTAGAAAGATCTCTACTTCTTGTGATGCCAAAGTAGGAATACTTATAGCGAAGCCAGGTGGAAGTGAGATCATTGGATGGCCATCTCCTGAAGTGGCAAAACGGAGGTTGGTTCGGTATCTCAAAAGTCCTGAGGCCAAACGGAAGAGACAGATAGTTATTCGAAAGAAGTTTCTCTTGAATAAACTAATTTCACTGAAGGCGAGTCTGGCACAGATTAAGAAAGAGAATGCCAAAATGTATGCAGAATTTTTGTTGTTTCAAGCGCTGAGTGATAGGACCATCCTCAAGGAGCTTGGAGAGGAAGAACTTGACATTCTATTGTCAATCACTGGTGAAGATATCAAAATGCATGGAGCAGAAATTCAAAGGAGGAAAAAGAACGCACAACCTCAGTCGACTGATGCTGATGTTTCATCTTTGGAACCCGTTAGCTCTGTGGTTGCAGGTGTGCCTGTTGTCTCTAGCAGCATGGCGAATGACCAAGGGACGGGTGCTTCTGGCAGCAGTCTGGCGAAGACTAACCAAGAGACCACTGCTGAGACTGGTACTCAGTGCCCCTGATTTATTATCTTTTAGCATTCTGCAGATTACTGTTCATCTAAAGGACTGATGTATCGATAACCGGATGCTTCGAGCTGATGGTTATCATATAAGTTGTTTCTGTTATTCATAAAATAAATGAAATTGATATGTAATATTGGTTTTTGGATCATAATTGTTATGTTGCTTCTTTGTCGTTTTAATGACCTTCCAAGAATGTTTAACGTCATTTTTTTAAAAATTACCAGAAGGAAAATCTTGAGATTCCTGATGTGAATCTTTAATTTACATTTATTTATTTATGAATGTTTAAGAAAGTGTTGTGAGGATGGTTAAGAATCCCTGCTGGACATATGGGGAACAGAAATGGATTTCGTTTAAAATTTTGGTCACCAATAATTACTCAACAAATTTGTTTATTTTCAAAGCAAAATTGGTATTAGATGCCATAGAATGATTATTGAATTGTATTTTAATTGCCATAACATTCTGCTAATTTATTTCTATGCTTTATATTTATTGGGAGGATTTTTCATGGAGCGTCTAGACCAAAATTCGAAAGAATTATACTTGAAAAAGAATTCAATGAGTTTGAAAGAATTGAACCAAGGAATTAGTTTTTTTGCTTAATTTTATGAGTGAGAAATCTAAAAAAGAATGAAATAAATATTAAAATTTCTTGCCTAATATGTCATAACAAATTTTGACCATCATTAATATTTTAGATATAAAGTTAAACTTAGTACTATCGGATTTGACCATCATGATTATGTATCATCCCCTAACACAGCAGACTAGTGGAAATTATTGGAATAATAACATCATTCCATTGATCCTGTAATACACTTTATTATATGCAAACCTTCAACTCTATGAACATAAAGAAATGTCAAACAATCTCCAAAAACATTACAAAAAACTGAACATCACGAAATTTAATCAATACATTACATACCAATAGGACCTCTCATCATATGGACATTCTTGACAAAGAAAATAATTGGCACCCAAAATTTGTTATGACATATTAGGCATATATACTAACAACACTGCAATTCATATTGAATACTCATGTTTAATACTGTATTTCATATAGGCATATAGCTTGCTATCGATAATAGGTGTAACTGGACTTCGCGGCAGCTTCTGTTTTTCTATTTTTGCTTGCATTATCTCCACTTCGATTCTTGTAACTCGCCTTGTTGTGGAACGTCTTTGAGCTTCGAGCTTCATTTTTAATATGGCTCTCAAATAACAACAGTCTGCCTTTGTCTATGGTATCATAATCACTACTAGTAAAGAGCGCTTCTCTGTCTTGTGGCCTTATTTGTTCTTCGTCTGAAGGTTCTACGCTTTCCTTGGATCCATCTTTTGAATCTTCACTTTCTGTAGACTGAGATCTCATAACTAGGGTTTCTTTCTCATTATGGTTCAATTTCTCCAGTTTATCCCCACAATTTAGGTCCCTAACGCCCCTGGGATCGTTTGTTTGATTACTTCGAGGGTCTGATTTGATAACTCCATGTGATCCTGAAACCTTAATAATGGGTTGCTCCATACTGTTTGTAGGACTCTTCTGATCATCAGAATTACGTGACTCGAACCAAGAGAGCTCCACAGCAGCTCTAGCTGCAGCAGCTGCTTCAGCAGCAGACTCAAACGCTTCTTGGGCAGCATGCACAACATCCTTGTATTTTCCCTTGATTTTCATTGCATCTGATATTCTGTCAATCATTTTTACATCTTCAGGGCATGTTGATTTCTTAGTCTCCTGTTGATCCACTTTTTTCTCATCAGCTTCGATTTTTCCTTGTTTTTATTATTAAAGGAAGGGATTAAGTAACAAATATCCTTTAGAATATCAATAATGTTCTCTCAAATGAATAAACATATATAATGTTCATACTTGTAGATGAATTGAACCATCTTCATCAATCTGCAAGACAATATTATGTTCCATAGCAATTTTTCTAAGCACCTTCATTCTGCTCTTTATCGAATGCATCCTGGTCGAAAGCTTCTGTATTATCTGCAGAATTGCATCAAAGTGCTTACAAAATCAATACATTATAATCAAATTCTTAGCTCAAATAGTTTCAACTTTGTTAACATCTCTGGATCACATATTATACAACATACCATAGTACTGACACCACAATTATCGCGCAATTGAGCAGCACGGTCAGCAAACTTCTTGCCAAATCGCGATGAAAAGACTGCACGAAGGGCTTGAAGTTCTGGGAACTCCCCGCACCTTCTAGCTGCATATATCAAGCTCGCTATCGCCTCCTTCAGTTCTTCAGGACATCCCCTATACATACACAAGCCCTCAAATCAATAACCATCGTACAATATTGGGGAGAAAAGTAATCATTGGCAACAAGAAAGATTTAAAACATAGCAAGAGCACCTACTTAGCATGTTCCAAAAGACTGACCCTATCAATCAACAGATAGAAATAGTTTTCAATCAAATTGAAGACATCAAGCATGTTCTGCTCCTTCACAACTTCCTCTGCCTGTCATGAAAAAGAACACCATGATCATAAAACATAAGAACACGAAGAAACAAAATGACCGTAAGATCTTAGCTTACCCGAAGAAGTGCTCGTTCGTGGTGTCCTTGTTTAAGATTATGCGTGACATCTGACATGGCCACGGAACATCTCGACTGATGCTGGTTCCTTAGCACTGCTAATCTCGAAATGGCGAGGTTAACAGTGGATTGAAACTTCTTGGTCTTAAACCCTCTTCTCAATAGTGCATCAAGTTTTCCCATCCTTTACTTTGCTACGTTTACTTGACGAAGATGAAGATAGTGAATGTCTCAAATGCAATGCAGTTTATAGTACTCCTATGTCATTAATTAGACCATGCGTGTTGGGATGAATTTCTTTGATTATAGTAAATATTTTGAGAATGGAGGGATTTTCAACCCGGTTGGTGCATCTTTTAATAATGGAACACTAGTGTAAGTCTTCATGAAATGGACAAGATAACTACATACCATAGTATGAAAATACTTCAAATTAACACATCCCATGATTAACTCCTCCGTGGTATCCCATGACAGGGACCATGAGGGACCGTTAAGGTGACGGTTTCACACTTCAAATACTTCAAATTGAAAATTGTGGAGTACAAAAGTATTGAAATCGTTTTGACAAAACGCATAGTGATCTAGCTCATCAAAGTATACATGTACTCATAAATACAAGATTGTGAAGATTGAAAGACGAGAACAAGTTAAAAGAAGAGTTAAGACAACTCTAGTGGCTGGATCAATCTCGACCATAGACTCTTGAACTTAAGCAAGTAGCAACCATCATCAAACATGGTGACCACTGGTAGCATCAACCACAACTTTGGTATTTAGATCAGAGACAAATCCGAATGATATTAATTTATAGGAGGAACCGACGATAGAGGTGTAGCAAGAAACTCTACAAGATATAAATCCATGTTGACGACAACAATATTAGAAGATGGGGGTGGTGGCTACCGCCTATCCAGGCAGGCAATGGTTAGTCTTCGAAGTACAATTTGATGGTGAGCCAATAAGATGTAGATGATCATATTAGAATTATTATGCCCAAGATGAACATACCATTTACTCATTTAGCATGCATAAGAAGACATCAAAATCAAGAAGACATTTTTTACTCTTCATATTTACAAGCAACGATGATATAGTTTAGGTATTGTAAAAGTAGGTAGTAGAAGTGTAAAACAAAGTGATGTAGAGGAACCAGTAATATATGCTTTGCAATTGACAAAAAAACATAAGCAGCCAAGACTCCATACATAATCAATTACAATAATTCGAAACAAACTAAACCTTGTAAGATCTACAACCCACTCACTCTTGCATTCCCTTTTGCACACTTACAGTATAATCTTTTATCTTCTACAGCTCACCATTCATAGAACTATAGAAGGTGTTGGCCACAACTCTTCTAATAACACTATCATATACTAAAAAAAGAGCTACAAAAATGAATTTACAATGTAAAAATGAAATGAAACAAGAAACTTATACAATGTTTCTAGAATGAAAAGTCAATTCATTGAATTGTACAACTTTTCACCCCTCTTTATCAATAGAAGAACAAAGGGAATTGTACATGTGGTCAAGTCTAAAATCTAAATAAAAGTGAAAATAGCTGCTGGAAACCAACCTAATATGGTCTCATACATACAAACCTTTCCCCTTCAACTTCTCGGGGATAATAGTTCTGCAGCTTCTAACATAAAAAATCTAAATAGACCACTCAGGGATAATAGTTTTTTGGAGCTTTTACTAACATCAAGAACCAAACAGACCACTCCATAATGTTGCCTAGTCCATAATTAATGAATACGAGCTTAATGTTCGACTGTAAACGTACGAAACTACAAACTAATATAATGTTTGACTAAGAATTATAAAATGCTTTCCTACAATGTGGGTTCTTGCTTACGAGTAGTCAGTATAATCATGATGACTTGGTCCAAACATCGCCCTCAGGCTCCCGCCCTCAGGCTCCCGATAAAAAAAAAATAGCAGGGGAACAATGTCACACTGATTTACTTAAAAGGCAACTGAAAAACCCCTTGACAAACAATTTCACATAAAGCCACAATGATGGAGTCAATTTATTTTTTGCCACAAATATACTGCAGAAACCAAACCACAAATCATAATAACCCGTCTTCGAGTATGTCAATTTGGAATATTACCACCATAGCCAATAGTCAATATCGGAATCTTTTGCTAAGCGGCTAAGCCAATACGATGATTCTATCACTGGAGAATATAACTTCTTCAACTATCCTTTCTACAACAGATTCAACTATCCTTTCTACAACAGATCGAATAGATGACTACACCATTTAAATAAACAAAGTTGTTACAATCAATGATAGAATTTATGCCAAGCACATGATCTAAAGAAGACGCAAATGGCAGACTAGAATATTTGAAACAAGAAGGAGTACCCATCAGGAACCGGAAATAACGTAACACTCCCATTCAATGACACATTAATAAAGTAAGAAGGTATACTTACTAGAAATCCAAGAAGCATGAAAACTGCACCCAACGAATTAAAAAGAACATGTTAAACCCACTTCTCATATGACTTGGCACTAGAAAAATACTTTTCAAAATATAAATAGAGCAAGTAGAAAGGAAGCAAAGCCACTCACCATATCTAATCACAATTGGAGGCCACTTCCGGAACATCTCCATTTCATATACTCCTCCAAGATGATCATGGATGAAACGTAACAGAAGTTCATTAGAATATAAATCTATAAAAGAATAAACTAAAGCAATAAATGAAATCCAGACATGTTGCACAGATGCATGCAGTTGGGCTATAAAAATATATGTTCCTAAAATGGGCAAAGAGCAAACAACAGGATTTCCTGTGTCAGCAAGAACCCACAACTGTACGGGGTACTTGATAATTCTCAAATTCATCAATAATCACATAGCTGACCAAGATACCGGGTGCATATTAAACTCCAGACAATACCAACTAAAAAGTAAGTTACCACAAAATGCACATATACCAATCCCCATGCTAACCCAAAAGTCACTAGAGAATGCACCTCCTATATCTATACTCCTATTAAAAGTCTAGCCAGCTATTGAGGACCGAGGTATATACTATTTACCACTTAAAAAAATACTACGATGTTAAAATTATGAGTAAGACAATAAGTTGAAGTACACTCCTAGAGACAACCATGATACCTTCTCCAAAGTGCCTTTAGAGCACCTAAAGCACTGAATGGTTGCCTCATAGCATTGGCAGTTATCCTGAACCAAAAAGTTGATTAAACTCACAAGACCTTTATTGATTAGAAGAGATATATGGAAAGGAAATAAAGTAAGCAGTAATAAATAATCCATGAAATGTAATCACAATTCGGAACCATTAATGGTAAGTCATCACTGAACCAAGACAAAGAAATTAAGAGGAAAAGATGGAATCAGAAAAGCGACCAGGTCTACAAGTACCCTGAATCTTCATGAAGAGGAATGATAATATTTACAAACATTAGTGACTCAGTTTCTTTGATAGCCTCTGAATTTCCAGGAGCTAAGGCTTAAGTACAGTTATGGAAATAAGTGAAGTTCTATTGTAAAGCTTTGTTAAATGTCTCTATCAAGAATGAGTACAAAAGAAAATGCCTTTGACAAGTCATCTTACAATAGAAACAGAAAACATTCCACTGAAAGAACCGCCAAGTATGAGGTCTCCTCCCAACTAAACATCACTTGAAGTTGACTTGGGCCATGAGAAACACCACTCCAGAATCATAAGCCAGCCCAGAAAAGATAGATAAATACCCAAAGATTAGAGAACTAGATATGTTCAGATAACATCATAAATTCATAATTCAAAGAACAAGCTCTACAGCATTTCTGAAGCGAAAACCGCATCACCGTTCACTTGCCAGTGATGAATGGATGGTTCAATGCTTGAGATACAGTTAGTCGTTTATCTGGATCTAACAAAAAGATTTTCTCCATGAGATCTTTAAAGTTCGCTAACATCTTTGCATCCTCACCAGCAGACCCCAATATCAGAGAACCAACATCTTTCGGTTTAATATTAAGCATCAGCCTCTTTATAGCCTGCAACGAAAATAAAAAATTTAGAGATGTTGAACAAAGTCAAAGTTCACCCCACAGAATTATACCTACCTTTTTATTAACTGGATCCTCTTCTGTGGCAAGAAAGTTTAGATCATGGTCAAAGTGCTGGTCTATGAATAACCCCTGTAAACCAAAAGAGAAAATAAAGAACATAAGCAAGATACAGCAGCCATATCCAAATAGAACTAACATAGTACAAGGTAAATAAGGAACCAAGCAGAATCAGCTGTATACTTTTCCCAAGATATCTCCATCCCGCCAAAAATTGTTGTGAGGAGGCTTTTAAGTCTAATGGACACTCGTAACAAAGAAGAAAAAAAGGCAGGAGGCGTAGGTTAATAAATCACATATACTATTCTAACACCAAGATTCTAACCTTTCGCATCATCTTCTTTGGAAAGGGGCCCTTTAACTCCATGTGAAGACGCAGCATATCATTGTTCGTGGCACCTGGAAACAAAACTTTCCCAGTATAAAGCTCAAACAAACAGCAACCAACTGACCACATATCCAGTGGATGATCGTAAGGCAAGCCTAGAACTGCAGCCATAAATATATTTAACAATCGTCAATACATAATGAACCGAGATTATATCATTATAAACAATTATCAGCAAAGAGAAAAATGCCCGGTAGTGCTTACTTATCTCTGGGGCTCGGTAGAAACGGCTAACAAGATATGGAGTAACCTCATTCTTTCCAGCAAACATGGCATTGCCGAAATCACAAAGCTTGAGCACATTCTTTGCTTCATTCACCTATGAAAAATAGTTCAATATCTTGAAGGCAAAAAGGGAAAATGAGGTACGGAAGTGGGATAGAGTATATGAGGTTGTCAGCACTAACCAGCATATTATCTGGCTTGATATCACAATGCAGAACGCCACAATTTATTAAATGCTTTAGAGCAATGAAAAGTTGCTTTGCATACACCCTCACAGCAGTTAATTTAAGTCCTATATTACGGCCAAACTTTTTCAGAACCTCACGAAGATTCATATGAAGAGATTCAAAGACTAAGCAAAGATGATTCCGATACTTGAAGCTGGAAATAAAGCGGACACAGTGGCGCCTGTCCTCTGGATCTGCACCAACCAACTTTTTCAATATGACCAACTCTTCCATACCAGCCTTGTACCTGTGGAACAGAATTAAAGGAGGAGTAAAAAAAGTGCTTCACTCTATCATGCAAAAATACATAAATTCACAGCATTGGAACCAAAAAAATTAAAAGAACTAACATTGTTTCATTGCTTCGTATCATTTTAATAGCAACTTCTTCAGGATCGGGGAGCTTAGCCTTAAGATCTTTAGCACGTACAACGGTAGAAAAGACCCCTTTCCCATGAGCAGCAACAATTTCATATCGGCCATCAAGAAGTTCCCCAAATCGATAACCTGCAGTTTCCAGAGATGTGCAAAGATTAAAAAAACTAATTTGTCCTAGAGAACAAGTAACAGTTTTGGTGTTGCTTAATCCTCATATGTCCCCAATCGATGAGCTAAGACTCGCGTGAAAACGGAGTTTATCTCTGACATTCAATCAGTTTACAAGATTAAGTAGTATAGATCACATTGGTCATCAGATACAGATCAGTTGTATTTATATTTATATAATATATTTATCTATGCAACAACTGGGGATATGCATCACGTCTGATTAACAACAAACTCACCAGGTAAGCAGTTCCCAATGTTTAATAGTAAAGAGTTGCATGTTATCACATTTCAAACAGAAAACTTTAAGTACCCAAAAGATATTGATTTCATCACATGAATCTCCTGATGGAACTCAATTATGTGGCATCAGATACAAGTTTAATGTGATTAGATGTAGGACAGATGAATCGAATTAACCAAGATTATGTATTAATGTGCCAATGTAAACCACGATATGTAACAATTAACTTTTTTAAAATAAAGATATAAAAGCCTACAGAGGTATGGACCAGAGGAAAGAGCAATACAGGGAACGTTATACATAGAAGCCCTGGATTTGATAGTAACGACTAACGACACAATCAACTCAACCAGGCAAAAACTTACTGTAATATCCTTCCGCATCATCCCAGTTATCATCGAGACCACTCCTTATAATTGCTTTACCATCTCCTTTACCCTGAAATAAAAGGGAAGTTACAAATATGCATAACCATAGTCAATATACCTTCCCTGATCAAGTCCACTAAGGTTAAAATACATATTTAGCACAGAATATGTTTTTAAGATGAAAAAAGAAAAAATATAACATGCCATAGTCCCCCAAATGGAAAACATTAACATAGTGAACTTAAGACAGTCTTTATGACAATTAGGAATCAAAACATTGTTCAATCTAATAAGAGGTCCATAAATTGTATAGCATACAATAGCTAGGTCTGCACTGTTCAGTCAACTTACTGTTTTGCAAACACCAGCGGGTGATTCTCCAAATATATCATCACAAATCACATCAGGTGATCTCTCACTCTGCATAAGTAAAGTAAGGTACAAAATAATCAACAACAGAAGGAGGAAAAACAAGAAATATTTTAAGAAGCTGATATAAATATCACATATATGGATGAAATTATGCTATAAAAAGAACTGAGCTAATATTAACAAATGAGACATCGATAAAAGCAAAAGAAGCACTTCTTAGCTTACACACCTTAGGTGTCCCTTCCCCTAGTCCACCAGTTCCAGCGACTCTCTCAGGAACAGGAAGACCATTTTGCGGAGGAGATTTCCCAATAGCAAAGGAAGGCTGAGTAGCGAAGATATCTGGACCTTCTGTATGAGCATCAGGCATTTCGGACACGCCAATTTGAGTAGTGACTGACTGAGAAGGCGACTCTTCACGATCCTTGGCTGCTGTAAAAAACACCATAGTGAGGGTAAGCTTTAACAACCATAAAAAATTTGAACACTGTATGGCAAGCTTAATATAGGCATGAAAAGTTCATAACACTGATATAGAAAAAATCTAAAATTCAAAGGAAAACTAATACTTCCAGTCTTCCACCGACAACTTTGCTGATGAACCAGCGATAAGTCCAGAGGTTATTGTTCAAAGGAACAACGCGAAGTCTGGTATAGAAGGTTGTTTTATGCTTTGTTGTTGGGTCTTCAAGATTAAAGGACTTCCTATGTTCTCTTTCTTCATTATTAATGAAATTGTGCACATCACAAAAAAATAGGAGGAAGCAAATTAAAACGGGCAGACCTGTAACTTCGGCATGAGACGCTTCTTGCTGTTGAGACTGCTGACTTCTGTATTTTTCAAGGATAGCAAGCTTTCTCCTTCTGCTCTCCTCCTTAATTCTGTCAAGATCATCCTCTTCCTGTTCAGCGAGTTGCAACACAATTCTTTCTTCATATTCCTCTTGCCCGTCTTCAAACCTAAAAGAAAAAGATTTGAGTCAATAAAAAATGATATAAGCTTTGAGTGAACAATTAATTATTAAAGAACATATACCTTTTAAGATTATCGTTGTCCTTCACTGGAGGAGACGTGATATCACGATCACTTTTATTGTGTTTGTCTTTGTGGTCAGACTCATCATATCTTCTATGCCTGGATTGATCATACTTACCCCGTTCATCATAATTATCTTTTAGGTGCCTACTACCCTTATCACTTACTCTATCCAGATCAATATCCCTACTCCTACCGCTGCTTCTCTCGCTATCCCTCTGCCTCCTCTCCCTCTCCCTATCCCTCTGTCTGTCCCTCTCCCTTTCAATCTCTCTATCCCTTCGCTTGTGTTTTTCCCTCTCTGTCTCCCTATCTTTGTGCCTCTCTCGCTGTGCCTCCTTCTCCCTAACCTTTTCTCTTTCTCTATTCACCTCCTTTTCCTTTATTCTTTCTCTATCAATATCTTGGCTCCCTGCCCTATACCTTTCGCGAGAATCCCGGATGTGATGCCGCTCTGATCGTCTTGTATGTACACTTGAACTACGCTCTCTTTCCTTCTCTCTCAACATTTCCCTACTGCCGGCGCGATGAGTTTTGTTGTCTAAACAGATTCCTTCATCATCTGTATCACTCCCATTGTCCCTTTCATAAAATTTATCACTCTTTCTATGAGGAGTTAACCGCAAGGATGACTCTCTTATAACACTTTGGGACCGAGATCTACCCCTAGTTTGTGAAGGAGACCTTGAACGACTCCTACTTCGATGCTTGTAATAAGGTGAGCGAGTGACAGATTTTTTATGCCTTTGACCATCTTCAGGATACAAATATCGACTCTGATAATCTAAATCCCGCTCCTTATAGTAATGAGCATTTGATTTCCCCCTTTCCATAAGAGACGAACCATTTTCAGCAGATACAGCATTTCCCAGATGGTCAGACCTTGATCGTTTTGTTGCTTCATCACCTATCTTACCATTGTCTTTGTTACTCTGTTTTCTACCATAACTATCCTCTTCACCCACTGAATCATTTCTGCTATTATCCACCCCTCTATCCAGAGATCCCTGGAAAACAAAGAGTGCAACCGAGTAAACACATAATCTTTTACTCTATCAACTTAACAAACAAAATATGAGTCCCAAATTATATGTGACCAATTCTTACAACTTAGTGCATGCCATCTGTCTTCTGAAACTCCTAGGGTAACTTGGCCTGGGAAGAAAATTTGAAAGTGGAGCAAAATAGTTCCATTACCAAATTCATATTTTCATGAGTCGTGATTAAGAACTGATCACTAGCCATCTTTATAAAAACCAGATTCATGGTAAAAATGAAAACGAGTATTCAGCACATTATGTGACAACTTAGTCAAGCAAACTAATACTACCTTCATCACTAAAAGATCATCTAGTTTGCTTTTCCAATGGTCAAAAGTAAAAAACTGTGCGGTCTTAATTGACATAAAAAACTTTTATTTGCATCAAAGTTGTCATGTTACTAGCAATGTAGGTTGAAACTATTACATTTTAATATATTTTTCACACAAAAATATACAACATAAATTTATTTATGTAGTTACCAATTGAGAATATTCACCAATACCTTCCCTCTTAACCCTTTTTTTTTATAAAAAAAATGGAAACTTCTAACACTACACATCATTAGTAGACAAATAAATAGCTTAATCAAATTAAAAGCACATAAGATCCTGAATTTAATCTCTAAGCTTCTCAATAACCAAACAAAGACTTAAAAAATATAAATTAACATATTAAGATCGAGTGAAGAAGAACAGACCGTGTGAGAATTGACTCGCCATCTATCTTCAAGAACCTCTCCTTCCTCTTCCTCGATTATCTCTCCTTCCTCCATATCATAATCAATCCCCAAAGTATTCACTAGCTTAGCCACCTCACCACTACTCTCATCAGCAGCTTTTCCAACACCTTCTCCACGACCACGACCAATTTCCTCAAGACCTCCCATCTCCTCACTCTTTTCTACATTCACTACATTTACAATACCCAAATTAACCTTCTCCTCACCGTTATTCTCATCTGCGGCATTCCTCACACCGGCTTCAATAATGTGATCAATTTCATCAACCTTTGATATCTCCTCACTCTTTTCTCCATTAACGACATTCACCATACCCGAATTAACCATCCCCTCGCCCCTACTAACACCTTCGTCACTAGTACAATCAATGCCCTCGACATTTTCGATATTCTCCCCCTTCAATCCTTTCTCTTTCTTACTCTCATCCGCATCAATTCCCTCCTCCCAATCCCCACCCGACACGTGTCCTTCAATTCCATCCATATTCAATACCTTATTCGTCTTCTCGCTTTTTATTCCTTTATCTTTCTTCCTCCCACACACCACGTGTCCAACACCTCCTTCACAATTTCGATCAATATTTAATTTTTTATTCTTTTTGCTGCTCCGGTGCTTGCGGCGTTTGGAATGCTCATCGGGGGAGGGGGGGCGTTTGTTCTTGCCAAGAGAACCATCTATAGAATCAATTCCCATTCAATATGCAATTTAATTGGAAAATTGGAAATTAGGGTTAGGGTTCTTTATCTGGATAATGAAGAGAGAGGGTGAATGGATTGAAATTGATGATGCTAATTATATGGGAAATTTCTTTCCTTCCATACTTTTTTTTTTCGGAATGGTTCGAAAAATTTAATTCTAAAGATGAGAAATAAGATTAAATTTGATAGGAGTATGATATACGGAGTAGTAAAAACTCTATAAATTAATATTGTCGGGACAGATAATATTTATTAATTTATCGATTGCTAATTTAAAGATGTTAAAAAAATTTAAGAATTTATTAATTTATCGATTATTAGTTTAAGGAGTTTCTACTGTATATAAAATAATACAATTAAACTAATGAGATGTGTTATTATACAATTAGTTGTAGATATCAATTTTTTGTAGAAATAATATTTTAGTAATTGAATAGCAAATAAGTGAATGCATTGGAAATGATTAAGATAATTAGCCGGTTGAGAGTAGCAATAAGTGATCTATTTTTATTTTTAAGCGGTTTACAAAAATAAATAATATATGTCATGATTTTAACAAATTAAAAAATAGAGCATTACACAAATTGTCTGAATTTGAGCGACTTTATATTTGTGTTGGTGAGATTACTATATAAATTTTTATGTCAATTATAAAACAAATTTATTTGATAAGTTACTATAAATAGTTGAAGTATTGAATCTACCTCGGATCCTCTCTCAATTCTTAAGACGGAGACATATTTTAATTTGTTATAATTAAAAGTTAACAAGTCTCATATATTTTTAAAATGTGTGTATTTGAATAACAATAGAAAGTACATGATTTGTGTGCGAGGAATGGTGTATAAAATGAGTATGTGAATATGCTTAACAACTTAAAATAACATATAAAAGAAAATAATACTTATAAATTTTTGTTGATCTCTCAATAATTGAGACAACAAACATTCCGACAAGAAAAGGACTTGTGAAAATTTTACTGTAGTTATAATTATAAACTTCGGCATCCACATAGAAATTGGTATAAAGGGATGGCAGGTAGAAATTGGTATGTTTAAATTGGTATGTATTGACTTATTGATCAATCTCTAGGCCTAATGAGATAAGAACCCGGATTAATCTGGTGTATAGTTCAGGGACATGATAAAACAATTGAAAATCTACCAAGCATGCCAAAGTTCGCGAAAGCAGGAGTTTTGATCGATAACGTTAAAATCTTTGAGATTATAGTAATATACGTTAATTACGGTGCCCTTCAAATATCATATCTTATATTCGTTCCGGTCCTTTCTTGTTCTGTGCACACTTCAATTGTCAAGTTTCTGATATCATGTGTTTGAGATCTTGTAACTCAAGGAGAAATGGTACATATTATGACGGAGAGCAGAAAAAAATGTATGTATGTTAGAAGACGAAGAAAGTTGTGATTTGATTTATAAATTTATAGTTTATACAATTTCCATCGGGAGAATTTACTATTTGATAAAAGAATCTTCAACTAGTTTGGTTTGAAAGTTATCCTCTTCAATTTGGTTGCCTTGATTAAGATGCCATCATATTGGTGAAAGTTCAGACATGTTTTAATTTGAAGTAACGAATCACTCAATTATAAATAAAAACTATGTAGTTATATTACATCATGAAATGAGACATTTGGTATCAGGTGATCATAACATGTCGAATAAAAAGGAAAGTTGACAAAAATATACCTGGTTACTATTTAGCTGTTTTTATTTTATTAGCTTTAAATGTTACTAGAACTAGTATTGTACATACAATCTCCATTTCTATAAGAGAACAATTAAGCACGGGTAGAGAATAAAAGCTTCATGATTAAGGCTAATTTGGTTGATGAAGACCTCAAATTATATAATGGACCAATTTTGGTTGGTGATGATGATACATCATTAAACTTTGGATTTGTGCATGTAAGTGTCACTTCTTTCTCCCTAACACTCACCACCACGGATTGCATATCCCCTGAAAACAAAGGAAAATAATCATTCAAACTCTATGGATATTCACTAGGGAAAAATGTAATACTCAAAATTTAAAGAATAAAGTAAAAGGCAGGAAAATAATAAATAAGGAGGAGGATTATTTTATTACTTGTAATTGTTTTTATATATATCTGATAGTGTTTTATTTATAGGTTTAATATATATAAATGGTAATTCGCGATAAATAAGTTCTTGGTAAGCGAAATAGCACCAATAAGCTTTCATGTCAAATTAAATACCAGCTTTCTTGGTAGACGAAAAGGCATTCGCAATATTTCCTCATAACCACTTTGGATACAATCTTAAGAATACGTCTTGTTAAAGCATTCTTAGGAAAACTTGATGCAGGGATAAAAATCCGATTGAAGAAAAGAGTGCGATATTATGTCTGGCTTTATAATGTTGTCTCCGTTAAACGCTCGGAGAAAACCGTTTGGGATAAAACATGATTAAGGAAAAAGAGTACCATGACGTATTCGCTCCCCGTCGCGGCCGCGTCAACCAGCGTCGTTTAGTCAGCGTAGTCCTATACTTCTCGATAACCTTTGAATCTTTGAGGTAGGGGCGTGATTTGATGAATATATCTGTAGGATTATCGCGAAGATCAAATTTGTTGAAAATCGATTTTACCGTTCCTCTGAAGATGTGGGTGAAGAAGAACACCCAGTATATCTTGTTCGTCTAAACTTTTGATAATATAGAATTCGTTCTTATCTGATACATGTATAATTATGGAGTATAAAGATAAATCGAGGACCAAGCTTTCATTATGATAAATGTGATAATATAGATCTATTTGGATCATATTATACGATCAACGTATTCCGCAAACTTCTTCTTTGAAATTTCCAAAATTTACTGCGTATTTGAGGAAGATGTTGCCCGATATAGTTTGTTTCGTACATGATCATGAAATAAATCACTCTTAATAGATGGACGCTATGTATGTGATCTTCAATATAGATCATATAAGTATTATGCATTCATGTCGGTGTGTATAAATTGAATATGTTCTCTTTAAAAGAACAATCTTATATCCACCCATACACATTTAACTTCATTTCAATGCATTATTATTGAATCATTTCCTCGCTATATATATGATACTTCATTGATCGAAATAATTCTTGCCCATGCTTTCATGTCAGTGACATAATAGTTGAGGTACTAAATGTGACTTATCAAGCGGTATTTAAATACCGAATTAAGCCTTGAAAGTTCTATTTCTTGAAAGCTCTTGGGGAGTTAAATAATGTTTAAGTCATAAACTGCCAGTATTTACATGTAAGTACAATGTCATATAAGATCATTCGTATAACCATTTTTGGTTAAATAATCACTAGAAAAACTCTCTGAGAAAAAAACTAGTGAAATAAAATATTAAATTTCGCTTTTCGGGGTAATTGTCTTTATTAAAAAGCGCTAGAAATCAGGTGGGAAAAAACTTAGTGAAGGAAAAAGTATCTGTCATGTCGTGTCTCACTTTTGATGAGGTCAAATGCATTCTATGTCGTATCTTATGATGAGATCGCCCAATTTAGATTATTCAAGTAGAATATCCAAATAACGTTACAAGCGTTGTCGATATTACATGATTATGCAATACGTATATATCGGTTAATAGATGCTCATTAGAATTGGTACTTTTAACATTACAAAAAAAAAAAAATTTGAATTTTAGATTCGGCGGTGGGACACAGAATATTATCAAATTTTTTAGATAATCATATTATTTCGTAAAACTTTTGGGCAATTTCATTTATAATT
The DNA here is from genome assembly GCA_019722365.1 of Lithospermum erythrorhizon. NCBI lineage: Eukaryota > Viridiplantae > Streptophyta > Magnoliopsida > Boraginales > Boraginaceae > Lithospermum > Lithospermum erythrorhizon. Next base: position 149,221 of record JADFUC010000413.1, on the reverse strand, counting down.
TAGTAATTGTTTAAAATTTTCTTTGAAATAGGGTTGGTAGATTTAAAATGCGATAAGCGGAGAATTAAGCCAGAGCCGGGACTCGAGTTTTTTTAAATATCCCCCATTCATACGTATCATAGCATTGATAAATGCATCCTTGTGCCATCTTAACATCGTTTGGCCGAAATTAAGCCCTCCCCACTTAAAAAAATTCGTTTTTCAATTCTACCGATTGTGTTTAGATCCCGGTTTATTAGAATATTGTTCTCCCATTCGTTCTCTTGAGTTAGGTAAAGAATTTCAAGTCTTTCGAGATATTTAGGGTTTAACATGGATTGACTTTTAGTTGACTTTTTAAATGGTGATTTTGTAGATAAATCTTAGTTGGTTATGGAGTTACGTAGCGTGTTGGAGTGAGGAGTCGTGATTTAGAGATCGTTTGAGGGCGTTATGGTCGGAGTTGACTTTTAGGTTTTCGGTTGACTTTTTATGGATATTTTTATGGAAACACAAATGTGTAGGAGAGTTATATTGAGTTTTATTATAGTTGTTATGATGTTAAATTGGTGATTTAAAATTGATTAAGGGTGTATGTTGAAAAAGTGTAAATTCGAATTTGAGTTATAATTGATATTTCGGATATAGATTATTGAGCCCATGGAGCTTGATGATTAGTTAGAATAAGCTTATAAATTAATTTGTAATAGAAAGTGATGGAATTTAGCGGGGAATCGGTGGGTTGTGTCGATGGGATTATAATTCGATAGTTTATCGAATCGAGTTATCTGTTTAGAATAATTCCCATAGAGTTGGTTGTGTATCTTAGAACAAATCTTCATATTAGTAGGTGCTGATTATCTTTCTGGGTGTTGTTTAGGCGTTGATCGTGAAGAGCGATTCGCGGTGTGTTTCGTGAAGGTTTTGGTATTGTGAGGTGATGCTTATCTGCGTGTATTACGCCCCTGTCTTCTTTCAAATGGACGTACTGTCGCTTTGTATTACTCATTTATGTGTAAAGGGTGTCTGAGGTCTTTCGCCAATATAATTATGTGTGAATGGTATTATATGTCCTTGTGATACTGATTTAGGAGATAAATGTAATGGTTAATACGATTATGTGTGAGCCTAATATGGTCCTGTGACTCTGATACCAACGGCGTTGAAATTTGGTTTGAGGTAAATGATGGCGCGAATAAAACATATTTCCCGTATTATGTGGCATGGCTTGTAGTATTATGTGGCTGTCATTTGGCTTGTAGGTATTATGTGGCGCTGTCGTGGTATTTATGTGTGGGCACAGCCGGCCTTCCCAGTATGTGGCGCCCGCGGCGGTTGTGATTGATTCCGATTATGCGATGTATTGGTTATGCTTTACTATTGTTGGAAGTAAAAGTAGTTAGTTGTTGAGAGAGGGTGTTCGATGGAGTTATGTATGATTTTAGGGTGACTTGATATTGGGTTGACTACATGGTTAGGGACTACCCAGGGGTGGTGACTCCTTCTTGCGAGGATGTGGCTATTGGCCTATCTTTACCCGGTATAGCGTGCGGTACCAGATTCTTTATTCATTTTTCTTTACGTAATGCGTGTCGAGTGGCCCATACTACGGTATATAGCGTGCGGTTTGGCCACATACTACGGTATAGCGTGCGGTATGATTCTCTTTGTCGGCTTTCTTGTATGCGTTATCAGAGTGGCCATACTACGTTATAAGCGTGCGGTTGGCCTATACTCACGGTATAGCGTGCGGTATGATTCTCTTTGATCCCCGACAACATTGATGCGTTATCGAGGTGGCACTATCTTCTACGGTATGGGTGCGGTATGATTCTCTGCCCGTCCTTTCTTTGTGTGCGTTGTCAGAGGTGGCCTATCTTCTGGTATAAGCGTGCGGGGTTTGGCCACATCTTCTGATTATGAAAATTAGTGTGCACTTATACTTTGTGTATAAGTCTGGGTGTCTGCATATACTTTGTGTATAAGTGCGGTGTGCACTTATGCTTTGACAAGTGCGGTTTGGCCTTATAAGTCTTGAGGTGATTGTTGTTTGTCCAGGTATATGGGGTGAGCCGGATTGGTATATGCGCGTTAGAGGATGATATCTTGGTGAGGATATGAGATAGGAGGTTGATGGTGAGAGAGTTTTAATGGATTGTTGATTTCATTTGGGTGATTGTGTGCTTATCGGAACCTACAACATATATTCATGTGGTATGTCGAGGAAACGTGTGGAATTATGTTGTATGACTTTATCAGGTAATCACAGCCATGCATGTATTTTATTCATATTTGACTACGATGGCTATTACTGTCTTGTTGTTGTCTTGGCAGCGGTGCTTTGATGGTTATACTTCATTTTAGCGTCGGCGCTTGTCGCTATTTTCTTGAGGATACGGTATTTATTTTCGGTTGTAAGCGCTACCAGGCATTCTTGTCTTTTTGTTAGATATGTTACATATATCTTAAAGTGGCTTAATGGATAGAGATACCTTTGGAATGAGAACATTAGGGCTTGATATAAGCGAAGTTTATCTTCAATACGCTCGATGATGTTGATGATATTTATATATATATATAGATTGGAAAATGGATTGAATGTCTTTAGAATATAAATGTGATCTAACCACGACTGATACCATGGAGGTAAAATAAGTTAGTATACTAATGGAAAATAGGGAAGATAAATACATCACTTAGGTTATCTGGATTCGAATATAATGCTGGTCGTATTAAATCGTATATTTGGAAAGGTGTATGAGGAACATTGTCATAGGAGGAATATGATTGTAAAATGGGAAGTAGTACTTTAAAGTGAACTAAGATAAGTGATTGGAGTCGTATATGCATGAGTTATGAGAGGTTAAGATATATGTTTAAGTTATTATTATTAATTTTGGTGCTTATATTATATTGAGAATTAGTATCTTGGAAAGATAACGAGATAGAGAGAAATCTGCTCTTATGGTAATTAGATTAATAACGTGAGTAAGTTGTTGACGTAGTGTGGGTTATCGGTGTTAGTTAGAAAACTGATAAGAAAGTTTATTTTGTGGCAGTAACTTTGTAAGAATAATAATCTTTCTTTGGGGTATATAGTCTACAAATGGGTGAGAATCTAAATTTTAACTGACCGTGCGTCGGGTAGGTTAAACACACGTAATATTTATTTATTTTCAGTACCGACTTTTAGGTAGGCTTCACCCATTACCTTATGGGCGGGCGTTTCGTACAGGTTGTTGCGGAATATTAGGTATGCGTTGGCCAGGAGTAGGCTGCGTGCAGCGAGATGGCGATGGTGGCTTGAAGACCTCAGCTTGATCGTACTTTTATCTTCTTGAAGTTTACATTGTTTATAATTATTATTGAGCTCAAATTTGTAACAAATTGTTTGATGTGTATTTATATTATGAGTTCGATGTTGTTTATACTTATTAGTTGGATTCATAGATGGGCAGAGTTATATTGTTTATTTATGATAAAAGAAGTCATTTTTATTGTTATCATCGTTGGTAGCTGCGATTATAGAGGTTGGTGACGGTCCGACCTCGGGGGGGAACTTGGCGCAGGGGCGGGTCGTTACAAGCTTGAGTATCGAAGTTCATGTCTTAGGACGAGATCTTAAATTATCTATTATGAATCTCATTTAATTGAGAACTCTACAGGAGTATGAATTTATAATTTATGTCGATTGGCTTGTATATACCTTTACTCAAAGTGTTCAAAGGAAAACTATAAACTCTTGTTTGCTGTTTGAGACTCTACAAGAGTTTTGTGCTAACTTATTCATGATAATTTATTTGCTTAGAACTCTTCTACAATCTGCATAAACTATAATCAAATTTTCTATAATATTATGAATATTTAGATCATCGATTATAAGTAATCAACGAAACAAAAATATATGTAAGATTGATATTAAACTACGCTAAATAATTCAAATGTCTCGTATCACGTAATAAGTAAATAAATATATAAATCTGATCACATAAAACATAATATATGCAAAGGGTCAGCATGTGACATTATATTGATGAAACGTATATTCGCTGAGATTGAATAAAATGCAAATGAATATCCCAATAATGTAGTTAGAAACACCGCGATCAATCTTCCAGAATGACTTTTTAAATATTCAAATATTTACATATTAAGCTGATTGAGTTAAGTTCGGGAATATAGATAGCAATGGCAATCCACAGAATCTTTCTCGTGTTTTCATGTATACATATTTAGATTGCGTGTTATATTACAATTAAATGTATGATCGAAGATTATCTTTTGTTGCTACGAACATTTTAAATGTTAATTACCCTCTATCAGGTATATGTGTTCTTTACAACTTATTTAGTCTTCGAGGAATTTTAAATATTATATGACAACTTTAGGTCATTTGTTCTCACAGTACCCAGGCGTAATGCCTTTGGTATCGTGTTAGATTACAGACGTCGATTCTAAATGTGCAAACATATAGTAAGGTGTTGGTGTTTCACTGCTTGATTGTGTCTTTATATATATATATATATATATATATATATATATATATATATACTTTCGCTTAGGAGATAGATTCAAATTCTCATATTACTTCATTATAGAGCTCTTGGTGTATCTGATATCATTATTGACAAATCTTTTCTTTTAGTTCATGTTTAAAGCGATGTGAGATCTGTTATATTCATGGTACATAAATGTAAATGTGCTATAGACATTAGGCTTTAGCTTATTCATGATATATTCACGTACCTCTTACGGAGTGATATTATATCTGTCTTGATGTCTTTGATGGTGGAACTATTTCATTTACAACGGTTCTTCAGGAACCTCCGCTCTATTTTGAGTGTTTACAACTGTATAAGGCCATTCTTTATCTTTGAGGTCGAAATTTGTTTGGTAATGAACCGGATTCGTGTAAATCCATATTCATATTTTCTTTGAAGCTTGAGTTATTATTTATTCATTTTTATGATCATCTAATATAAGGATATTTCAATGTGCAAGATAGTCTATTTTTTTGATTTATACTATTCTCACACTGATGTTTAAATATTAATATATCGCGGTGAAAAATTACTTGATAAATTAATTTCAATTTAGTATTTCAAGTATATAAATGTACATACCTTACGGGTATAATAATCATTTAAAATCATCGTTTTGTGCGTAAAATGCGAGAATATATGATGCCGCAGCATGTGGAGGGCCATCTGGTTCGACCAAGGCCGGCCCATATCGGGGAGTTTTATAATAATTTGGCGTAATGCGAGCAGAGTGTTCACTACGTAGTGCAGCATTTTGTGATCGTTGAATGTGCATGTAATTCAACGTGCTTGTGATCAGCGAGGAATTCTACGCCCGCCAGAGCTTCATGAGGAATTCTTAAGCATGGTTTATTGACTCTTCCAATGAGTCTCCAATTAAAAATATTGATTATTAACTTTCAGCATGCATGCTTCTTAGGGATGAATTACAACGATTTATGTCAAATAATAAAATTTCTCACAATTCTCAAACTTCCAGTTTGACAAAAAGTGTGTTTTGATATACAAACATGTTTGTTACTTCAGGTAACAATATATTAGCTCCTTCAGAGTCTTCAATTGACTTTGCTACATTTTTTATAAATATTAACTAAATGCGAATCTTTCTAACATTTGTCTCGATGTCGCAAACGATTTAGTAAATATGTTTTTTTCGAAGTGATTAGTTTCTTTCAAAATTAGAAGAATATGGTTCACCATGTTAGCTCTTACGGAGGTTTTGATTAAATTTCGACTCTCGTATTTGATAACGTTAAACCTTTTTTGTTAAGTAAAAATTTATCATGTATGAATGATATAAGTTGTAGCAATATCTACAGAGTTTAGCATTTGTGAACCAATACACTTGGGAGATATAATTAGATAATCAATCCACTTGATAGTGGCTTACATAGGAGGATATATATAAATAAGTTTGCACACATATGATATATGTATCATCCCAGGTTATAACATGTAACCATGCGTTATATCTTCCAAAGGAGTCAAATAATGTTTGTACAAATAATGTTTATATATTCAGAACCCGATTTCGTATGTAAAGATGCTTGGACCTAAGCGAAATCATAGATAGTAATCAAATTCCTAAAATTCATATCGTATCGAATACGTATCCTCTAAGAATTGCATGGGGTTTCGGGTCTCATAAATGAATTTATAAGATTCTATATTTTTGAACAATTAAGGCGTTGATAGAAATTAACTTTAAGAATATTAAACAACCACTTAATTTATATGGTATCGATTAAGTCGTATCTTTAATATTCATGGTTATATAAAATCTAGTCTTGAAGACACATTAAAAATACCAAATATGTTTTAACTACTTACTATCATAAAGTTATGAACACTTTTAAATTATTCATAAATCTTACGGAAAGTCTTTTTAACTAAGCTCCCTGTCGTTATAATACGAAACAACAACGTCTTATAGTTTACGAGCATTAGTTGATTTTGTATAGTCAACAAATTAGTTATAACATTGTTAGCTCTTAACATCATCATGTGATATGTATATATTATAAATGTTCCCAAAACACCTACAGTACCTCTTTGGATCGATTAAGCGAGATCGGGTTATGACAGTGTATAGTTGAAAACTTATAGACTTTGTACTAAGTACCACGTTATCATTTGCTCATATATTTCACTTGTCCTTATATTGTTATTGTCTTCAAAACTCATTCGACGATTGACCCATTATGCTAAAGTTATCATGTAGTTAATAACAAGTGGTCATATATTATTGGTTTGTTTATCTAGAAATTATATGCATTTAACTAGTAATAATCACCAATAAATCTTTTAAATTTAGGTATTTGATAAATGTCTCTCGTTGTAAATATATAATCTAATCAGTAACATGACGATTATATGTATAAAATTATATAAATATAAAACGATACGACACGAATTATAATAAAATCTAGGCTGATCAATATCTAAAGTTACATGCCCAAATCCTTACACCATACAATTTTAGGGTTATAAGGAATATTCTCCCAAATTCTAAACTTAGATACTATTTCATATGATAACTTGACCATTATCTTGTTAAATATATAATGATGAAAGCAAAAGTTCAATTTATAACAAAATGAAATCTTGGCAAAGTCCTCCAAATTACGCCTTAAGTTTTTAGGTGTTGATGAATAATGTCTTGTTTGGAAGTCACGTCGTCTTTGATATGTTATGAATATATCGAATAAGCAAGTAAAAGGCGAGATAAAATAATAGACAAGGAGAAATATGATTATTTTTATTACTTTTGTAATTATCTTATATATATCTGATAGTGCTTTTATTTATAAAAGCTTCGATATATATTACGTAAGGTAATTCGCGATAAATAAATAAACGTCATGAAATAAGCTTGTAAACACTGTCAGTCGTATTTTTCTTGGTGAATGAGGCATCGCGATATTTAATGCTGCGTTTAATGTAATATCTAACGTAATAAATCTTTCGATAAAAACTCAAAAATTATATGAATGAGTTTACTTTAAATATAGGTCGACTATAAATCGTAATTCACGAAGACCATAAAGCTCCAAGTTTTCTTAAACTTGAACAAGTAACAAATAATTGAAGTCCCAATTTTTTTTATCCACATAGTAGCTTAAAACAACCAAAAAAGCTTCTCACCAAATAACATTAAATGAGGTGAATTATTATCATGGTCCAGTTTTCTAGTTTGACCTTTTTCTGCCATGACAACTTGTAAGTTAAAAAACAAGAAATTTGCTTCAAGAGTTCACACTCTAAATTTGTTTTATTGGATAAGCTAAATAATTATCTTTAAGTCTTAACATTAAATTGAGTACTCAATTGACAAACTGGTTATGGAAAATGATTATTTGCCAAAATAAAATCCACTTTTAACTTCACTAAATGTACTCATAATATATGTTACATTTCATAATTAAGCTGTAATAGTATAGATAGGGGCGCCGAGGTAATTAGTTTGACAGTTTCGCTAATTTTAAGGTAACATATATATATGCATAATGGAACAAAAGTAAAAGATAATTAGGCTGTTTAGTGACCCCACTGACCACTACATATATGATATATGGAGTATAGTTTTAGCTAAAAGGACAAATATATGTCCCTTTCTTTCCTTTGAGAAAAGCAACACTGAAGAAAGTTCAGTATCCAATCACTCTGAATAAAACCTGTAAATAGAATCCAATGGAACCTACTTCTTCAATTGTGCCGTTGTACACTCACTACTAGGAAATAAGTTTATCATTCTTTATTGAATTCAGCTAAAATCTACAAAATGGTTTGGATAATGTTTAAATAAATAATTCACATATGGAACTTCTTAAATATAAATTTATTTCCGAATTACCAATCACTAAATTACAAACATAGTATTGAATGTTAGGAAATGCTACACAAATAAACAATGATTGAACTTCGCTTAGTTTTAATATAATCATCCTTTCTTTTGAGGTTTTAATACATTCATGATGGTGTTCATTTTCCTAAAATCTCTCATTTTCTTCCAAGGTTTTCAATACAACCATCATGGTGGAAGTCTCCAACAATGGAAAGAGTTTGAACATTGAAATAATTGCATGAAGGGAGAAAGAAGACTGACCATTCATCTTAGACATAACTTCTGCCACCCTTTCTTGACATTTTGAGCATCGAAAATCGGCAAGAAAAACAACTTCATGCACCTGAGCAAAAGTATCATCCAAAATTGAGAATGATCGATCAATAATCAAGAGGAGAAAAGGGGAGCCATGCGATATTACTCGCAGTGACGAGATCCAAGTTCGAGATCTTGCAATGACAATGGCCGAACTTTTACAGAACAAAAAGGAGAAAAGGGGAGAACAGACCTCAGGCATGGACAAAGATTCCATGGAAGCTAACGTTGTCGATTTCTGAAACTCGCCGATGATTGGATTATGTGCCTTTGTCTTAGTAACTTCATTCTTGCTCTGCACTTCTACAATCTTCATTCTTCACCATTCACCGTGGATAACTCGAAAAACAAAGCATTATATGTAGGGAAACAGAAAGGATTAAAAGCTCACTTTTACCTATAATGGCCAAAGAAAGGTGAACAGAGAAGTAAAATGATGGTGAGACAATGATTTTGCAACAGCTCCTAGCCTAGATGACAATAATGATAATGGAGAAAAATACCATCTTTCTTTCTTTCTGTGGAGTGAGTTTCAAAGGAGCAATAAATAGATAGGGGAATTGTCTCTTTTCTTTATACAAATAGAAAATACTCATAGGTGTTAAAAAGAGAATGGGAAACAGTTGTACTAGACAAATTGACATTCAGCAGCCATAACGGAAATGTGGATTTGACCTTTTCTTAAAGGATAATAATTGACGAAACCAAATGGAACCAAGACTTACAGTACCTATACTTCTTTATCCATTAGAAAGTTTAGATAATATTTATACTTCATTCTAACTCGAAAACAGCCTTCCTATTTCCACACAAACAAAACAGGCTTTGCCTTACTGTTTCCCACACAAACAAGGGAACTACGTAGAAAGCGAGGTATGTTAGGCTACGTTTATTAGGCAAGAGTCGACATTGACATTGAGCTTCTGTAAATATGTACCGACTGTAAAAGGAGACCAATAAAATCAAAGATCTACACAACAAATATGTAAAAATAAACAAGTATGTAATTTTGTTTACATTTTGTTTGCAACTGTGACACATCATAAAAGGTTTCATAAGCTATTTACAATAAAAAATGAACATCATGCTTTAGTTTACACATTGACCATGTACAAACAGAAGAGAGGCAAAACTTCGACTTTATTAGCAGGAACATATACATGCCAAGCAAGACGACCCCTAGCTCTAGAAATGTAAAAAAAATACTATGGGTCATCCTCCACTAAGTTGTTATTCTTCTACAAAACTGTTGCCCTTAGGTTCCCTGCAGGCTGTCAAGTGTCGACTGATCCCCCGACGCATCGGGCTGTCAAAAAATATTTGACATGGTGGGCAGGACATAAACTTAAACTAAAAACCTAAGGCTGCAAATCAAAGCAACATGTACAACTGAACAAGTGCAAAAAAATAAAATTGAACAAAATCAACTAGACATGACCAGGCTAGTCAAATTAGAGACAGCAGATGAACTAAAAAGCGGAGTCGAAGTTGGTACAGATTTGCAGTAGTCGGGATCATGTCTTGATGAAGATGAGATCTTGAATCTCTCAGACGTTTGGACTCTTGTGTCTAGTGCACCATTATTTTTCGCCTTAGCACCATAATTAAACTTATGAAAAGTTCTTCGGACACACCTCTTCCCAGAGGACTTCCAGCTCAACCTGTCAAGCAAATCATCTTTCATGTTTCGGGCAGCATCGGTTTTGGGTTTGATAACTACCCTGGGTCTCCTAACAACAACATTCTCATTCTTCTCTAGTTTGACATCCTTAAGACCAGAGAATAAACTATCTTTGTCATCGGATGTGGTCACTCGATCTGGATTTGTAGAAGGACAAGTAATTATGCTTCTCTTTGGTCCAGGCAGAGTGAGAGAGGACACAATGTCTGGCCTCTCATTCAGTTTATTCCAACCGTTGTTCAGCCATTCTTGGGAATTCCTCAAATCATCACAACAAAAGGCCAGCTCCTGATTTTCACCTGGAAAATAGACACGCAGCTTGTTTTCTGAATCTTTCTTTACCACAACTCCTTCCCACCAACCATCATGCCACCAAACATCTACTATGCTTCCTACATTGACATTACTAGGAAAACTGTTTTGACTAGAGGACAAGATTGGGCGAATGATGCTCCTTCCAGTAAACCGGATTCCATATTCATCAGGGACTGCTAGTTTGGATGCTAATAGCCATTCCTGTAAGACAATGAAATTATTTATTGCGATAATTTCAATAAATTTTTACCAATCATGAACAAATGCAACCTTTTTTATAGGGTGAACAAAGAGAGATGGGAGTCGTACCTCTAGCTTTTTTGATTCATCAGCTGCATCCTGTATGTCTTCATACCGGACTTTAACTTTATCACCATGCTTCTTTACAATCAAAGCTCTATACCAGCAACCCCTGATGCCACTATCTTGAGATAACACTTCCACTTGAGAACCAACAGTTAAATGCTGCCAACAATTTGGCATTGCTGCATCTTTCTGAGAAGCAGAGGAAGCCAAACAACCGTTACTGCGATTGCCAATTTTGTTAATGCCTTCACACGCAACGAAATTACTATCACGATTTTGAAAACCAACATCGCCAAATCTTATTTTGATAGGCAGCAAATGTTCATCAACCTCATTAGACCTATGAATCCTCTTCTTTGGTCTGGGTACAGCAGCATCTGTACGATTTTCTTTCCCCTTCACTCCATCATCGTAATGCACGCGTTTTGATGGTCTGGTCAAAGATAAGTATCTAAGGATGTCCTGCTTCCAGTAACCTTTAACTTCGGTTATGTCAAAAGATTTCACATCATCATCATCTTCATAAAGCATGTAGCACAAAAATGGTTCCAACTGTGTATGTCGTGCCTCACTCAGAAATTTTTTATAATGCTGAGGACTAAGAACAGTTGCAAGGCCATCTACACATTCAATGCTAAGATCTTGAAGACAAAGAGAAAAGAAAATCTCTCTGTCATCATAATTTCGAGGCAAAACAATATCAACCTCATCAATTTTGTGGAACCATCGCACCACAACCATCTTGTCGCCTCTGGAGTCTTCATACATATCTTCTAAGTAAGCAACAAGACGTTTATCTTCTTCAGCCAGTACATAAACAAAGTCATGAACCTGGAACATTGACAAGAGGGGGAACATTTTCTTCAGCTTAAATACAAAGATATGCACATACCAAGAAGCAAATTATCCAAAATCATAAGCACTTCAAATTATATCTAATTGCGGAAACAGAAAAAACTAAAAATAAAGAATCTTACATAAATGTGAACGCCATTCCGCAGAAATGATGGATAATGCATTCTCTTTTTCCTGCATATCCAGGGTAAACCTACCCACATAAATGAGGGCATAGTTTGGACCACTTCAGACATTTTATTACCCTACAGGGAATTCCAAAATGAAGTGATTAAGTTACAGTTCTCTGTCCAACATAATCAGTCGAGTAAAAGAAGACTTGGAATTTTCAACTCTACCTTTAAAATATCAACCTCAGGGTTATGAAAATCCATACTACGAACATGCTCCTCAATAGGCCGAAATGGCCTATGGGTTGGTGCACGTGAAACTGCATAGATAGAATATCAGTCAGCATAATTTTGTCAGCAGAAAAGGTGAAATCAAGAGTTCTAACTGCTCTAATTAAGACTGTTGAGGTACATAAAAAATAGATACCAAACAATATGACTACTTGTCACATTCGTAAACTGTAAAAGACGAACAAAAGACCACTATAAAATGTAAAAAACAAAGACATCAAACAATACTGGATAGAAAATATAAGAGAGAAATGGAAGCAGCATTAGCCATAGAGAGCATAATAGCATTTGACCTAATTATGAGTATGCTTCCATGGCTCTCGACTGGTTCTTAGGAAATCATCAAAAATCCTGCAGACCAGGTAAACGGCTTGTTTACCTTCGTTATCATACGAATTGTGATTATTAAGTGCAAAAAGAACCTTAAGTCACATGGCACAATACATATCTACTCGAGAAGACAACTTTCAGGTTTAACAATGAATTAGCAAACATCCACAAATGCACACAAAACAGAACATCAAATTCAGTGTGATATGAGGAATTAAAATGCATTTCGGTAAGAAATTTTTGAATACAAATTAAAAACAAGGTATCACTATTCACAACAACAAAAAGATGCAGCTTAAAGAGCATGACACAACTATTATATCCTCAAATCCATTTCGAACTCTTGTAAATTTTCCGAAGATAATTACATCTACTAAAAAATGTATGACTGAAAACAATAAGTCAACAACAAAACCATCACTTATTGCACACCCTCACTTTCAACAAATAAAAATATACATAGATTGGATATAATAATCCAAAACATTTATTAGCATAATTAAAAGGATAAAAAGACAAATTTGTATGTGCTGAATGACAAAAAGGCCATGTCATATGGCGAAATTTAACAAAAAGAACAAAATCATATCGGCGAATTAAAAAACCATTATCAAAGATAGGACTTCACAGCAATCCCAAAGTTGAAAACAAAGAATATTCCTTATTTAAAACAAGTAATCATCAACAAATCCAATGGATATAGTTCATACACATAAAAGGAAAACTCATCTCCTGGAATTATTAGATTAGATATGGATTGGAAAAGAAAAGTTCTACGCCAATCGCTTAAAATTGTTCGACTTTTGAGCTTTTGTTCATTTCTTGAACTTTGACCGTGAATATTTTGTCACATTTCAAACTCTTTCCATTATATATTTTTATACAACATAAACAAATAATATATTTAAGGTTAAAATTTGAAAATTACAACTACAAAAAAAGTGGACAATCTTTGTGAGATGGAGGGAGTAATAACCTCTACTGCCTCCAAATTTATTCAAATTTGAATTTTAAATACCATAACCAACCTAATTGAGATCTCTTAATTAAAAAACTAAACTGATTTCCCAAATAGATGAATCAAGATCTGACCTCACAAGAATCCCCCATAACACATCAAATAGAAAAACAAACAACATATTCATGAAAAGTCAATCATTAACAGATTAAATTGGCATAAAATCATAATAGAACAAACAAATCTCGGAAAGAAAAAAACCCAAAAAATGTATGTTTCGTCTAAATTCAAAAAAACCCACAAAAATCAAATATTTTACAGGTCAAATCAATGAAATTATTATTTATTTTAAAATAATCTATTGAAATTGGCATGAAGCTTCACAAAACAAATGAATCACAGAAAACCAAAAACTGTATTTTTCATCCAAATTCCTAAACAACACCCATAAAACACCAAAATCATCACAAAAACATCAAAATTCAAATCTTTAACCAATAAAACCAACAAATTTATTACAAAAACCTCAAAATCAAATCTTTAACCCATCAAACCAACAAATTTATTACAAAAACCTCAAAATCAAATCGTTAACCCATCAAACCAACAAATTTATTACAAAAACCTCAAAATCAAATCTTTAACCCATCAAACTACCAAATTCAATACAAAAAACTCAAAAACGACCAAAATCATCACAAAATACCTCAAAAACCAAACTAAAACAAATACAAAAAGACTAAAAAACCAAATCATTAACCCATAAATCCACCAAAATCATCACAAAAAAACTCGAAATTCAAATCATCAACCCATAAAACACAAAAACCATTACCAAAAAACCTCAAAAACTAAATCTTTAACTAATCAAACAAAAAATTAATACCACACACCACAAAAACCAAAAAATTCACCTGCAGCAATAAACCTGAACCAATTAACAACCCTAAAGATCCAAAAAATCGTTTTTTATATCCAAATAACTTAACAAAACACACATAAATCAATCTTTAGCCATAAAATGCCATTGATACAAAAAGACCTAAAAACCCAAATATTTAACCAATCAAATAAAAAAATCATTACCACACACCACAAAAACCAAAAAATTACCCATACAACCACCTAAATCAATAAGAAATATTCAAAAACCAAATATTTACCACATATGCCACCAAAATCCTAACAAATAACCTTCAAATCAAATCTTTAAGCCATCAAATAAATAATAATAATTACTACACACCATAAAAATCAAATCTTTAACCAAAAAATTACCTGGAGCAATAGTCCTGAGCCAATTAACAACCTCCCTCCTCGATTTAAGCTTCACATAAACTCGACTATTTTTATCCTCAACAGGCAAAACATATCTATAAGAAATATGCCTCAAACTCTTCTCTTTTCCCTTAACAACCAGATCTGTTGACCCATCTTTTTTCCGCAAATAGGTAACCTCTCTTTTCCCTTACTACATACACACTCCTCACCCAACACCTCACCCCCATGAATAACCCTAGCCCTTCAAAATTCTCCATTTCTGCCCCCTAATTGGGTTAAATCCATAAAAAAAAGTCAAAGGTACAATCTATAAAGCCGAAGGTACAAGCTACAAAGTGAGAGGTACAACCTGTGTTTTGGGTGGTTAACGTTTGATGAAATTGAAAACAAAATTGATGTAATGAAAAAAGGGTGTAATAATGAAAATGGGTTTGGATAGAATTGGGGAGGGATTTGATTTGAAAGGGGGATTTATAGGGGGGTGATCTAGGGTTATGAAAATTGGAGATTTTTGGAGGGTTGAATTAGGATAGTGGGCAGTTGAGATTGAGTTGGGGGGTTGATTTGGCAAGCACGTATTTGTAGGAGTGAAATTAGTTTTTGCGACTAGTTCAGATGGATTGTTACAATTTGAATGATTTTTTTATGTTAAAGCGTGATATATAAATTTTGAAAGTATTAAGTTGATCGTAAGGTTATGAGTTTGATTTTTTAAATGACTTTTTTGTCACCGCGGAGTGCGTAGTATGGTTTAGGCTGGTAGCGTGGTTTACGCTAGTGTCACGTCTCAGGGAATTACGCAGTGGGGTGGCCGATAACATTAGTTAAGACATAAAATAATATTTCAGTGATAATTTGTAGATTTTAGGAAAAGATTAAAATATATGAAATTTTGATGTTTTATTTTCTTATCTTTTATTTGGTTTGACCCATTCTATGTTTGAGATATGATTTATTTTTTATAGGATCTTGCTTTTAAGTCTAATTAAGAATAATTTTTAAATCATTTTTTTGTAAGTTATAAAATTAATTAAGACATATTGTTTCGTAATTATTCAAATTATTCCTTCATCGATCATGTCATTTTTAACCTTTATTATACAATTTCTTAAGAATATTAAAAAAATCAGAATTCTATTTTTTGGATTGTCCCACCATTGCAAGGAATTGTGATTTGCATACTCAAATCATTTCACTTCATGAGTTCATATAGTCCCCCACAAAATTGCTATCTTGCCATACACTATCCAAAATATTTCTCCTAAAAAATTATCCACACAATCTCAAGATATAATAATATTTCGAAATAAATTTTATACCTTCTTTTCATGCCTTTTTTAATACCTTCTTACCTTATAAAATTATACGGAATACTTAATATAATAAGACATTATGGATAATTCATAGTATAAGCACTTGTCATCAAGTGATGCGCAATATACAAAATAAAAGCGATGGGGAAGGAGGTAGAGTACTCATTTCGATAATAAATTAATTTTCAAAAAGGTTGTTTACCTCATTAACTACCACAAATGAAATATGATTCTCAACATCTTTAACTCCAAAACTACCCCCTTCCTCCTCCCTCCACCACCACTTTCTTGCCAAGAAAACTCCCCCCTCAGCCTCATCGAACCCCTCAACCGCCGTCGCCTCCTCGCTTCCTCCATTTCCTTCACCATTTCAACATTCTTGAACCCTTTAATCAACTCAGTGTCTCATGCTCGTGGCCTCTTCCAAATGCCTCCAGTTCGTCTCACTAATAGGTACTTGTTGTATTAGTCTTGTCTAATTTGTAAAAGTTTAGGTACCCGAATACAGAATACGCCCTCGATTCTAAAATATTGTCACGTTTTGAATCTTGTATATTTTTGTATGATATTTGGTAAAAATAAGAGGCATCCCGCCAAAGCATGATAAGGGGGTCGGATAGAGGTTGTTGAAGAATTTTTTCTTCTTCTAAAAATCGGTCATTGTCATTGCATGACTCTATCACGGGACCTCATAATTGTGACTAATAGTGGTGGAGTTGTGTCCGAATTTAACCTTAATGAAGTGCAGATACTATCTACTACTTCACAATAAATAAGAAGCATAGTTAGTGTAATGAGTCATTTTGATTCATTTCATTATATCCAAGAGTCATTTTGAAGCGTAGTTTACTATTAGCACGGCAATTTTAATTTGAAGTAAGGTGATTTTTTGTCAACTAAGACCAAGAAGTTTGTTAATTTTGGCTAATGAAAATATCAATGACTTAATTTTATTGTGTAGAGGTTGATGTTTGATGAGTGTATCTTTAAGGTGGGGGGAATGGTTACATATAGGTACTTCTTGGTGAGAGCTGGAGAGTCTGAATATGAGAACTTGGGAATTATAAACACAAATCCAGTTGCTAAGACATCAGTTGATAATGGGCTATCAGAGAATGGAAAGAAGCAAACTGTGAAGGCTGCTTTGGCATTGAAGAAAATTGGAGCATGTGAAGGGAGTTGTTGGATATGGCCTTCTATTACTCAGAGAGCTTATCAAGCTGCTGAGATAATTGCTGCTGCTAATGGTATTACTAGGAGGTAATTAATTGTTCAAATGAATGAATTTGGTTACTATGGTCCTGGATTTGTTGAGCCAATTCGGAAATAGCCTCCTTGATATCACAGAGTAAGGTTGCATGCTATCCGACCCCTCCCCCTACCCCGCTTAGGCGGGAGCCTCTTAGAAAGCACTGGGGCATATTAATGTTAATGTTATGCTCTTGGATTACTAGTTCTTGAATTTGGTTCACAATGTCCTGTATTAAGTTAATGATAGTCTATGATATCTTATGTCTTTTTAACATTCTTCATGTAGTTATATAGTTCCAGAATACAGCTTCTTGGACGCTCGTGGGCTGGGAGCGTATGAAGGGAAAAATTTGAATTCCATCTCCGAAGTAAGATGCTCGATTTTTACTTTCATAAGTTTCTTGATTGATAAGTATGTAAAAATTTGGAAGGACTATATTTCTTTCCAAACTTAAATTAGAAAGATAAGATGATTGAGTTGAAATGTATTTTAGGAGGATAAGTTATGCATAGTTTATTTCAGTTCGAGTACCTCAAACTATCTATGAAGATGTTGTGATGTTGCAAATACTACCAGGTTTACTTATTTAACAATGGGGTGTTATTTTCAACCGGCTGAATTTAGGTGTATGCATCTGATACTATCTCTGCAAATATTAAGCCACCCCCTATTGACGATGGAACACCAAACGAAAGCGTTTCAGATGTCTTTGTTCGAGTGACACAACTCATGTCAATTCTTGAAACACAATATTCCGGGGATACAATCATCATTGTTTCTCCAGATTCTGATAACTTGTCCATCTTGCAAGCTGGTTTAGTTGGACTAGATCTTAAAAGGCAAGCAGCATTTTTGTTTCACCTCACCTTGATTTTCTGATTGTTACTACACTTGATTAGTCATTTCTCCAATCGATTTTTCAGGCACAGCGAACTTTCATTTGCTCCCGGAGAGGTCAGATTTGTTGATGCCAGCAGTATACCAACCTATAAACAGCCAGCTTCCGCAGTCTACAAGTGTCTAAATCCTCCAAGTTGCAACTAGAGCTTTGATATAGGTAAAATTCAAATGTCGCTAAATCATGTACTATCATCACAGACTTCACAACTTCCAGTTACTTACCATGTTTGGTATCATCACTGACGGAACGAAAACAGTTCAAAAAATTATTTATGATCCTCTGTGTGAAGATGTAGCTCTTTAAATTCGTTGGCTTTCCTACAGGTTGTTGAGTTTTAAAATATCACACACCAGAATTTGTAGTTTCAAGAAGTTTTGATGAGCATAATGCACTGGGAACTTTCTCTGCATCATCCTTTTTTATGATATGAATAGTTGGCATAATCAATAGATGCTTACACAAAGGAGTAAAAGTTTATACTAGTGATCTCAATTATACAAATCTGATGGTTTTAGAGTTATCAGACAGACATGGAAAATAACATGTTCATAGCATGAATCTTAAATTAACATATTTCATTTGATCTTCCCATTGCAATCTGGATCAGTTTGAAGAATTTCCAGCACGTACAATGTGAATTTGCATATCCACGATCTGCTGCTCGCCCCTTTGGATGAACTCACAAATGATCCTATACTCTTCTCCTACACAATTCCTGTCACAGAGCCTTCTCCATCAGACCATGTATTAAGTTGTAGAGGATGTGTATTCCCTCTCGGGTCACGAACATTTAGAGTTTTAGGCAGCTCATATTGCAGGTCCTTGACTATATCAACTGGAATATACTGCAATGTGAACGTTGTTACACTTACCAGCACATCCTTTCTACATTGTCGCCTTTTCGTCACAAAGTAAGGGTTTGCAGGCTGCCTATAGGTTCCTGATTTGAAGATAGCTAACAAATGCTCAAGATTTAGTAGTAGTTACCATCCTTTGAGAACTTGAGTTAGGCAAGTAGACTTTGAAGAAACCTGGAAATTGACTGTTATTTGCCCCCTCCATTTCCTTCTCCTTTCGATAATCTACAAGATATATACACTCCAAAAGTTTAGGCAGTCCTAATTCACAAAAATGTCGAAAAATAGACTAGATCACTACATATTTCTTCCAAAAATTCACAGAAATTAGATCAAATCCGTAGAGGGAAAAAGATTTACATGAAATGATTATTGTAGGAATTTAATCTTGAAATGATTTTCTTGCAATGAAACTTCACATATTACACGTAAATGTCACTAACATTTTGCTCTGCATGGCATGCAACTCTTGTAGTAAACTGAGGGGACCCTTTTCCCTTTCGTAGTAATTGTACAAATTCCCTCTTTCGAATTAGATTAAAATTTTAGTTATCTTATTAAAATTTAAAAAATGTTGCATTGTGAACTATACATTTATGATATTGAATCCATTTTAATCCAAGTGAGGGATTTCAATGATCACATAACTCAATTGAGACATTTAATTATCCTTATTCAGAAAAAGTGAAGTATATGTATTTGATGAATAATATTATCCACATTTCAAAAAGATTGTCCATTTTGTTTTATCAATAGTCAAAATTAACAACAAAAAAATTAACCCTAATTGACGTATGACATATGTAACTTTGATTTGAATCAAACTTTTCCTCATTTTGTCAATTAGAGGACATCAGATAAAATTCGAACAATATATAGAAAATTAGCATGGCTCATGTGCAAGGATGACCCGCACAAATCGAAACATAGTCCAATTTTTTTAATAATCTCTTCGGAGTGTATTTGCAAGGATAGAGGTCAAGATTACTAACCTTTGTCACTAGATTTAAAAAATTTGTACAATTTCTCGATTTGTCTTGTCAAGTATATGCAACATGTCACAATGCATCTAAAAAGTATTTAGTCTAAACAATGAAGGGGTCGGATAATACATATCATTATTACATTTGTAATAACAGGAAGATTGTTTATGAATTTACCCAACTGTCTTGTCAGGTAATGAACATTTTTATTGATATATGATTTAGTAAATTACATTTCATTTTATTCTATATTTGAGGTCGAAATTCTTCTAGTGTAATATTAAAACTTTAAATGTGTAAATATGAAATATGTAAAGAAAAGTCTCCAATGTTTTGGTCTGTGCATATTAATGAACACACATACAGTCACATTTCATAGATCAGTACTGCAAACCTGCAACTTATTATAATAGAACTACATTTATAAGATCATTCATGAGCAATAAACACAACCTGCTTCCCTATGTTATTGCCACTAAAAAGACCTATAAGCCCTCCAGGTCCACTCTCTAGGCCTTCAACAGTATCTTCAACATATGTAATCTTTCCCTCTCTAATGTAAGGCAGAACTGTGTCCAAAAACTTATTAGAGTAGAGATGATAGTAATCGGTCACGACGAATCCCTCGATTCGAATTCTCTTGTAGATGATGGACATGAGATTGTGAACCCCTTCAGGCTTGGCTAGATTGTATTGTGATATCATCCCACAAACAGCTATTCGACCATGGATTCGCATGTTAAGGAGAACCGCGTCTAGCATCTTGCCTCCAACGTTCTCAAAGTATATGTCAATACCTTCAGGAAAGTACCTGGGATCAATATACAGGAACACGAATTGCTTATGATCGAGAAAGAGAGTGTCACGGAAACTTTAACAGACGTCGATACAAATCCAAGTTACCTTTTCAGAGCTCCAGCCAAATCATGTTCTTCCTTATAGTTGAAGTCCTCATCGAATCCAAATGTGTTCTTCAGCAGATCAACCTGCCTTATTACAATAAAACGACATGATTAATCAGAAGATTATATGTTACTAGTTAATTGATTAGTCGAACCTCTTAAGTTAGTTTCAAACGACTGGGGTGTACAATAATGTGCTCACCTTATCCTTACTTCCAGCACTTCCAACAACATAACACCCCATCATCTTAGCAAACTGCCCAACAAGCTGACCAACTGCACCAGAGGCAGCAGAAACAAAGACTTTTTCTCCTTCTTTGGGTTTGCAAACTTCAAAGAATCCAGCATATGCAGTCATCCCAGGCATGCCTTAAGAATTTACCACTATTAGTATAGATCAACTTGCTATCAGACATTTATTTTGAATTCGATAATTTTCGCAAAAAAAATTGACACATTTTAGAACAGATACATATACTCAAATACAAGAACTAGTCATACCAAGAAGTCCTGTATAGTATGAAAGTGGTACATCAAGGTGCTCAATCTTGAAAAAAAAATCAGTTGAGGCAAGCAGAGAATACTCTTCCCAGCCAGTTACACCCCAGACCAAATCACCTTTCTTGAAGTTTGGATTTCCAGAATCAACTGTTTTGCTCACCCCAAAACCAGTAATTGGCTACAAAAGATATAGCAAAAAAACCAACTTCAGCAATATACCAATTCCACTTCTCATGCAGAATATTGCGGCACTCATCCTATCTTGAAAACTGTTTTTACCGATACAATGAACACATTTTTCAATGCTGGTATTTTAATTTCTAAACAAATTGGCAAATATTACTAACAAGAGGGAATACAATTTGCTAGTACAGAGATTAATATACGGCTCATGACATTATCTATGACTTACTTGCTCTTTGGCGATAATTATTGCACTTTACTCTTGGGCTTGGATCGATTCGGAAGCAAAAATCGCCACTTGTTATCGCGAAGTAGCAGTAAAAATGAGCTTTGCATCTTATTAGGCCGCCGGGCGTTGGAGCGGCGTTGATATTGATATATAAAGACACAAAAGGAAAGGGACATACAGAGCCTGGTTCAAAGGATGAGAAGTAGCTCCCGGAATTCTTATCAGGAGAGTTCATCCTCAAACGCATGTAAGGATCACAAGATAAGTAAAGATTCTTAACCAAAACACCATTTGAGCCTTCTGGGATTTTCAATTTGATAGTATTCTCTGTGTTTATCAACATATCAGATTGTTTTGGGAATTCTGTGTCATAGCCTTTGAATATCACTTGTTTGTTCTTCACCACTTCTCCTTCTGCCATTTTTGTAAATTAATGAATTTGTACAAACTACATACATGAGCAACATTTTGCTATATAAGATGATGTACACAGTATACCAGGGGACCAGACTAATCTAAGATTCATAGAATTTGAGGTACTCCCGTGTCCCAAAATATTGTAATGTTTTAATTTTGTATACAGATATTTTCATATATGATATTTGATTAAAAAAAAACATATCAAATGCTTTATTTTATTATCTTCGCGATATTCTTTATTTAACTTGAAGTTATTATGTGCTTAGACTAATGGTCACGAGGACAAGAGGTATTACTAGCAATAACGAGATTCGAATTCGAGAATTGTAATGAAAATGGTTGAATTTAAAAAGAAAAAGGAGAAAAAAAACCCTTAAAAGTTATGCGTGTCTATATATTAGGATTATAAATTTATTAATTTTGATTATTGAAATTTAAATTGGTCAGTTTTATGAGATAAATGAAGTAGATAAAATTGTTGGATATTTGAATGGAAATTATTTATATATGGTGCATGAACACTTTGTATGTATAATGCAAAAATATATATGTATCCTAAATTGTTAGGTCTAAAGGCTATCACTTGATAGTGGGTGTCGAATTTGGCGATTCTACTACTTGTCGAACTAAGCATTGTAAATAATCACCGTTTTTTCTCAAACGATGGCGGCGTGGTGTCGTCCAGATTTCTCTGACTACTCCGCCGATAGTTGTGTATGAACAGTCGAGAATACGTATTCTCACTTTCGGCTATTGCCCAAGTAATGGATATATGCCATTAATGTAGCGTCGACACTATAGCGCTAATATCTCGCCCGCGAATGAGCCATTCAAAAAACAAGCTGTCGGCGCATAAAAATCTCATCGCCTTTCGAAACCATGCTTTCCGATGGTCTGGACAAATGTAAATTCTCTGAATTTTGCTCGGACAATTTTGTCTGGGGCCAGGTTGATGTCAGCATTAATGTACGTGATTTCGTTTAGTAACTCCACAAGCGGACAGCTGTTGTTTCGTTTCCCGAATAACAAAATACTGCTTTGATATACTCAAGCCCGTACTTTTAGTTATCTCACATATGGTAATCATCAAATAAATGGCAAATGAAAGGCTTTTGGTGTTTTTCTATTCTCTTTCCTTATCTTATTCACATATGTTTTAGATATACATTTAGCGAAACATTCTTATTTTTTAATGGACTCCGCACATATGCTCTTGACCATTGTCTGGATA
The DNA here is from genome assembly GCA_019722365.1 of Lithospermum erythrorhizon. NCBI lineage: Eukaryota > Viridiplantae > Streptophyta > Magnoliopsida > Boraginales > Boraginaceae > Lithospermum > Lithospermum erythrorhizon. The sequence continues at coordinate 125,643 of JADFUC010000413.1, read as the reverse complement.
GACAAGTTGTTTGACTTTCGATCCTCAGACAAAATAAACAAAATTGGCGACCAAATGCACTTAATCTTGAGTCAGCTTATCATTTTCACAATTCGGAGGCTTATTTTTTTTCAGTGCATATGCCCTTATTAGATCCACGAGAAATCGGTTAACGCTTCGAACACCATCTGTGGCTATAATAGGGTTTTATCGAGGTCTTGCTCCTATTGAATTCTACACCAGAGGTACTCTTTTTCTTTATTGCCTTCGTGCATTCCTTCCCACGTCATTTTTCTTTCAGCAGCTCTGTTTGGTTGATGAGAGGTCTCGAATGGTTCTTCAGGGAATAGGTCGATAGATTCGACGGGCCGAGATCATTAATGACCTCCGTTTTCGTATAACATACTTATACGTCATCTCACGTCGTTGCTGAGAGCTCATAATCTTTATCAAATAGCTCACCATCTAGAAAGATACCGGCGATATAGAAGTCGTAAAATCATACCAATCGATGCGAAACTACAATCAACGTTATCGTCGCGACCATCTTGATATTCTGTTTGTCAAGTATCAACGTCCACTAATTTTGTCATATATACATTTGCATTATCATCACCCACGGCTCATTTACATTATGACCATCCTCGTGCATTATCACCCAGCATGGCTCCAAATCATTATCGAGATAGTCACGTCGAGGGACCCAGAAGTAGTCATCGCGGCCTTATAGTATCGTCGCAATATAAAGTTCGTGCCATTACTTGTGTATTACTCTCTCGTATTTCATCTTAAATAGCACGTACGGCTCTAATAGGGGTAGTTCACTTCTTTTGTTTATCATACTCTCTACGTCACTGCTAATTAAATTAACTTTTGCTTTCATCGCTAATTCCGGTTAACATAGCTTTAGGCCACCTGACTTTAGCAATCATACATTTAACTGATTAGTGTACTCTTAACATAAAGTATGACTCGGGTAAAGTTTGCATAAATTTCTATTTCTCCACAACAACCCATTCAACCCATTTTGCTATATCTAGTCGATGCTTAAGATGAACAACTTCCCTCCTCAAGAACTTCGTATTTAGAGTTTCCTCGATAATAAAACACAAAATCTTTTTAGTCTAATTGAAATTCTACACAACTTGAGGCTCATTGTAAATTGTCTCAGCCGGTAGTCAACAAATCTTACACTTTAACATACATCCGTTCGCATATACCGCCCAAACTTTACACTCCATTGGATTTTTAGTGTGGTAAATCCCTTTCGAACTTCTGAAAGAAGAGAGAAAATTAATGCATGTACTTAATAATAAAAGCGAAATTGATAAAATGCACCATTGATCAAATGCATGTTATAACACATCTAAACAGAACAATTTCGCCAATTGTACAAGTGGACAAAATTACTTGGTAATTCGGGGAAAGCGAAAGTCTCCACATCCATCACTTTCCAAAATTGATTAACAAGTTCTTTTATATTTTGGAAGTGTTGCTTTGATTTTTTAGGCGCCATTGTTGATGATTTTTTTCAGTTCTTTGTTTGTGTATTTACATTTATTTGTTCTTTGACAAAGAAGGAAAAAATGGGTGGAAGTGGGGGCAATTTTGAGGTGTTAAATCATTAGTTAAGTGAGGAAGTTTTAGCTTAAAATTGGATAAAAGTGTGAAGTTAATAAAGATATGGTGACGATTATACCGCTTTTAAATCGTCGAAATAGAGTTTTGGCGAAAATGTGATTTGAGGGCAGAATTCAAACAAGTGTATGGGGGGCAATTTCTGATCATAATAGTATTGAGGGGTAATTTGAAACTAGCATGATAGTTTAGGGGGCAAAAAAATTAAACCATTATAAAGGCACATTGCCTTTCAATGATCATCGTTTTTGGCTCGTGATCATCATGACTTTTTCAATTATTTATTTATTTTTACCTTTTTTTTAGCTCTGATTATTTAATAAGCTTCTGTTAGATAATATTTTTGTGGAGTGCAGGCTAGGGGGATATATTATTTAATAAGCTACAAAAAGACTTAATATTTTTAGTGGTCTCGATTAGGGGGATAGAGTGCTAAATTAATAATTACGTGTTTTTGTTCCTTTTTCACTTTTTTACATTTGCAATTATTAAAGCTCAATAAATTAATATTCGATTCTTTAATAAAACTCTCTAAAATAATATTTTGGCGAGTCCCAGGCACGAAGATAAGGTCAAATTAGTGTTTTTTTCTGTTTTTTAGATTATCATTCTTGTAGAGGCTAGATAAATTAATCTTCGGTCTTTAATAAAATTTCTAAGATAATATTTTTGTTGAGTCTCGAAGATAAGGGGAGGGTGTTGGTTTTTTTTTGCAATTCTCGTCTACAATAGAAGCTCGATAAATTAATGATCGTTATTTAATAAACTCTCTAATATAATATTTTGGCGGTCCCGACTTCGGGGATAGGAATTTAAATAACAATTTTTCGTTCCGTTTTCATTTTTGACTTGATAGAATTAATAATCCGTTACGCGGTCGTATGCGAGTTTTTTTCTGAAATCATGAGTATTATATATTAAAAAAGGCCTTGTGTGGTGTAGTCATACTTTTTAGCCCTGGCGTGTCATTTGTTTGTTGTTGGCTCTACTTTTTTTTTTTGGCTTCACATAAATTAATACTCGATTATTTAATAAATTCTACAAGATAATAATATTTTAATAGTCTCGACTTTGAGATATGATGCTTATTAATAGTCGTGTCTTTTTTTCATTTTATTTAGTGACTAATAGCCCATAGTAGAAGCTCGATAAATTAATACTAGATTATTTAATAAACTTTCTAAGATAATATTTTGTGTGTTGAAATCGACTCGGGGATAAGGTGTTGAAGGTAATAATTCGTGCTTTTTCGTTCCACTTTTTTACGCAATTGTCAAATACATCTGATAGAAATTCGATAAATTAATACTAGATTATTTAATAAACTCTCAGAATAATATTTTAATTAGATTCAGGCTAAGGGGATAGAATTAATTCTACATTAATAATGGATTATTAAAATTATAAGATAATGCATTTTGATAATTCATACAAGTTTAAGAAACTCCAAACTGAATTGAATACTTTTTATGTCATTCACAGTTTAATAGTTGTATAATTACTATTCCACTTCCCAAAATTATAAGAATGTCGTTACTAAGTTTAAGCAACTCCAATTTAATTAAACCACTTTTTATATCATTAAGTGTAATAAGTTGTGTGAATTATTAATGATCATGATAGTCGTTGTTTGCAAGTTCATATTTAGATGAAGTTTGCCAAAGAACTACAAAAAATAATATTGGCATTCGTTAATTTTTAATGATATTATAACAATTAGTCGTATTTAGGTGGCAATCTTTTTGGAATTTAGTATATATAATTTTTTATTCTGTGCATTGGTCCATATGACACGTTCATTATCGTGTCACGTTATATTGGTAGCATGTTGTTGTCATTGGTTCAATGCAATCATGAAACATATCAAATTTTAATAACTCTAATTTATTTAATAGCAGGTGTAAGCGCTAGATAGATTTTAGCTATTTATAATGTGTAATGTAATAAAGCTAACTTTTGAAAGCTGTCCCCAGGTGAAAGATTTATCAAGCTTGATTGAGTCATTATCAGTCTATTACTCTTTAAGCAGTTCTTGACTTAACTGAGATCTTGGACTTGAATTTGATGTAGTCTTGAACTTGAGGTCTTGATTTGGATGCCTATTTAGCCAAATTTTGGATTTTAACGTTTATTAATGCGGGCCAGTTATGTGATTCTATAGGTAATTTAACCTCGTACCAGTTTATACTCGTATTCAGGAGTCTATAGGTAAGTTAACCTCGTACCGAGAGTTGAAGCGATTTATACTGTATTTAGAATGGGTGGGCACTTTTTTATCCTCGTGCTCAGGAGGTTTTAGGCGATTTATCTTTTGTGCTCGGGGAGGTTTAGACGAGTTTATCCTCGTCTTCCATTAGGAGTGAGGTGCCTAGAAGCGTCGGAACCTCGGATTCTGATCACATGTGCATCTTACCCTCGTTTTGGTAGTCTCATGTAGAGCCTGAAGTCTTAACCCATCAATTGCTTTCATGAAGATGGGGTGTATGGGTCCCAACTTCGTATTTAGGCATAAATCGCCGAGGAAGGCATTCATTCCATAATGTTTGTTCATGGACGTGCCCGTATGTGCGTTGTCTTGATGCCGTTTGAGGAACTTCATCCGAGGGATGCCCGGCTTGTGAGTGATCTGGAGCGAATATTCTCATATGGTGTGTCTATAGACATAGCGTTGGATCTACAACTCGCCAGGTTAACTTCCGGGGAACGGTCGGCGTCTGAGCTTGTAATAAATAAGTTCGTATGTCAGCGTCTCGTCTCGTTGTCCTTCCCTTCGCGATAAAGCGTGGGAGCGTGGACATAAATTTTTACTTCGTCGAAACTTTCGGGGATGAGGGCCTCTGCGTTCTGGCTGAGCTATGAAGGTGGCTCTATCAGGTATACCTACCTCTTGTTTTCGAAGTCTCAACCCGTCGATGTACTTGTGATGGGGTTAGCGTCATTCTGAGGCGGGCGGTCATTCATTGATACGTTCGTGGATGTATTTATTACCTTTGAATCATCTAGGCGTTGCTTGAGGAACTTGTCGGGATGCCATTTGGCCAGGTGTTCACAGTACTACCATGGGTTTGTTCGTGAGTAGCATTGGATTTCGAGTTCCTACACTTAGCTGCAAGGAATTTTTATGTTCGAGTTATTGTCTTTGAACACTCGTATCAAACATCCTGCTTCTTTCCATATGGATAAGCATGGGAGGGTAGTCATGAGACTTCTCGCCCGTTACTTTCCAGAATGGGGTTGCTTGATGTATGCATTCGGCTAAGAAAGTCAGGCATAGATATGCTTCATTTTTTCTTTTTCTATTAAAATGAGGCCGAGCTTTCTTTTTCCTCTGATTGTTCCTTGATAGGATTGGGTGTTGGTTTTCCCAATCTGTCGAAGATAAATTTCTTTTGGATTAGGTTATGGCTTTTTATCCTTGCCCCCAGTCTTAAGAAGATTGACTTCCGTTTATTTGCTACGGCCTTCGGTAGAGACTCTTTTTATCACGGATATGTGAAATTTTACCGACGATTAGGATTTCGCGGAGGGATTTGGCTAACATATCAGAATTGTGAGGACTTTGATGGCATGCCCCTTATATTGTAGCATCTTTTTTGTTTCGTTTAGACCGTGCATTTTGTCACTGGTAACTTCTTGTGGCAATTTTTCCAAGGTTTTGCTTTCTTTAGAGATTAAATATCTTGCCTTGACAGAGTGGCTGGCCCTTTGATCCGTGGTTCCGTACTCGGCTTTAGTCCGTTTCTTTGGTGAGTGCAGAGCCTTTGCGATGGTGTTGAGAGTTACGCTTCTCGGCCCAGATTCGATTGGTAGAATGAGCTCTTGTGCTTTCGTGGAGGTTAGTCGTCGTTTCTAGGAGGATCGGGCTTCGACTCTGAGGCATTTTTGGGCTTCGCAACTGCGGGGCTTGGTCGTTTTCTTCTTTTGATGAGTACTTGGCCTCACGCAAAGTGTGATTCTTCATTTGTGAGAGGGGTTTTCATCAACTAGCCAATGGTTCTTTCTATGCACTTTTGGGTATAGGACATTGATGAAAGGTCTAGGGAGCTAAGTTCTTGCTATGGATCCATGGAACCATGTTGTAGTTCTAGTTCTCCTATTATCGAGTGTAGGATACGCTTCCTTAGAGTATTTGACCATTTTGATTGAACCCTTGTATCAATAGGTGAGACTATTGCTTGCTTCGTCGATGGAGATTCGCAAAGTTTGATGTTTGGAGTGAGTAGGATAATTTCTGGTGACCTCGATCTACCCGACATTCTGTGATCCTCCTTTCATATACATACTAGACACATAAAAGGGTCGGTTGTGATCAGCATCCTCTTGGGTAGGTCTTCGTCTGTAAAAGTGACAACGAATGTTTGGGGATTATCCAGGGCTACTTTAGGCGCCTTTTGCACTTGAGTAGGCGAGTTTTCTCCCCATATGCACACATGTCATGACTCATAGTCCGAGTCGCTTGAATAATCCGCCCATGCTTTCCGGGGCTCTAGCTTACTTACCCAGAAGTCTTTTAGTACGCTTGACTTGGTGGAGTGGGATGACTATGAGGAGTGGTGTGGTTTCTTTGAGACTTTGTGTCTTCTTGGCCAGATTGCCCAATAGGCCCTAAGTCCGTCGCATACTCCCTTAGATGAAGAACTTCTCTATAGGATGACCCGATTGCTACGTGGTAATTGTAGTAATTCTTTTCTATACTTATTTGCTTCCTCGAGGCGTTGAGTTCGAAGCTATGAGTTTGGCGCTTGGCCAATTCTTGAGCGTCCACAGTTGTCATAGTCAAGGAATCGCTTTAGCAATTTTTCGAACATCCCTCGAATGTCGTAGTCAAAAAGAATTTGGCTTTGCATTTCTTTTAGTGAGAGGCGTTTAACTACAAGCCAGTGAAGACCTCCTACTGTTCTTTAGTTTTGAAGGAAAAGCTTGGTTGACTTTGAAGTCGCTAGTGTGATTCGCTGTACCGATTCTAGGGTCGTCTCTGGGTTTTTGACCTCGTATTTAGCTACGGAAGGTCTTTGGGGGCGGTCGATCCTTACCCTTTATTTGCGGCTATGGTTGGATTCGTATCATGAGTTGTGGTCGATGGCTGCTTAAATGTTTGGGCCGACATGCCTGCGGGGGAATGTATTGGGTCGATTGCATTAGAGTACTCTGTTTTGTAATCCGTAAATCCGATGTGTGGCGATTATCTGTTACTCTACGACGCTTAGATTAACAACCTTTCTTAAAATTATTTAGCCGAGGTCCCGATATTATCACTCGAAAGAATTTTATCGGAGTCCACTGCGTACGAGGTACTCTATTAAGTTGTTGTTCCAGTTATGTAGTTGTCCCGGTTATATTTTAAATTTTAAATTAATTATATCTAAAAGCACAAACAAACATGATCGGCATCCGATATATAAGCTATGACGAAAAAATATCATTTTATTGATATTACATTTCTTGAATTCGATACACAATTGAAATCTTATTCAATTACAAAAGCCATATTTACTGTCATGGAAATCTACATACAGAAAAAAATAAACAATTCAAGCTAAGATTAGAAATAGTAGAAATGCCAAGTACCAATGAAATCTACATTTCCACTTTTATCTCTTCTACATTTATAAAACCAGCCGAAAAAGAAGAGCAATTATAGTGATAAATACTAGAAAACATCACCCGTCTTGAAACTATTTATAAAATTCTTTGAGAAAGGATGTTTAGAAATGAAAGAATGAAATATTTATATAGTGAAATTTTTGAGAGGTAATAAAAGTTATTGTTACGTTTATACCGTTTGAGGATAATAAAATAATATTGATTTCTTGATAAATTCTTTGTTAGAAAAATAGGGAGGAAAAATATTTTTAAGCGTGTTAAATGCTCAAGTGTAGCGTTAAATTCACATAATGCGTGATCATCACAGATAAATGACACGTATGATATTATAATACATATGTTTATAAACAAATAGCTAAATATCAATAATAAATAAAATAAAACAACACAACTAGTGAGATAATAATATAAGTGGGGTATTTTCACGTCTAAGATGTAAGATTAAACTAACCCCATGGTGAAATTTATCGATAATATAAGCGTAAAAATTAAACTCTCGCGTAGATGCGCAAATTTATCAATAATATCATGACCTATAAAATGGAGATTGCTTTAATTTTATTTATCATATTATTATAATATAAATGGGAATAGATTTATTTATGTCGAATGGTGTGAATGAGGATAAATTTTATTGATGTCCATGATTCACAGTGAATTTTATTTATTTCCATGATATTATATGTAAATGAGGATTTGCAAACCTCCTGGTATAACGGTTAGTATCGTACTCGAAATTATCTTTTTCGTGGTAGATAGAATTTGAGCATAATTAGTAAGTAAATAAACATGATATGAAGATTAACTCTCGCACGTAATAATAATATCCACACTTATTATAGAGGCATGACAAATTGTGGGTTTACCATAATAAGAAGTGGAAATAGTAATAATAGCACTACAGTTATAAAATTAAGCCCAGCCAGTTTTCGGGTTTTATAAAGGTAAATAATAATATCGCTCTAATTATAGAATCTCGCGGCATGTGTGATTATACATAATAGGGAAACATATATGAAAATAAATATCAAAGTGATAAGGATATAGTTATCACCAGTAGTGAATCTTTTTCGATAAAGACATTTCGTCTTTGATAATGTATTATAAAAACCGGGTATTTAATAGTTCAAACTAATACGATATTACTTATCTTTATTACTCACCCTAACATTTTGAAACTGACATGTACGGAATGGAGTAATATATATTGATGAAACTTTCTTTGATGAACTTATGTGGTGTATTTACATTTCATGGGTTGGGGTATTTATACTACCTCACGACCAAATACTATTCAATTTCCTAATTTACCTAAACAGAGTTTCAGCCTCTTTTATTACGTATTTCAGCTTGATATGGTTTCTGACGTAATGCATTATTGAAATTTAAACAATAAGGTTAATATAGAACAATTCTCTTATTTCATAATAATCAAATTGAATGAAATGTTATTTATTTATTTTAATTTTTTATCCCGGGACCAATCGTTATAGGCGAGCCCCGGTAAGGACATGTCTTGGTACCGGTTCTTTCTTGGCGAGCTAAATCGCTTCATTTGCATCGACAAACGATGGATCGGGCATGGTAGGCTACTTCTTAAGGATGTTGTGTTTTGTTCTTGGATCAGTCTTTTTGTAGTGGATTGGAGAGCCCATCAGGAGCTATCTTTGATGATGGGCTCCTCAATGATCCCTTTGCTTTTGTTTAGATTGATCCTTTTGAGTTTATGCAAATGGTCTTTTATTATAATAGATTGGATTGTAATTTTTACAGGGATTTCACTTGTTATTAATATATAAATGTTAATTTTTGAGGAATTTTATATTGAATTATGCATAATTTTGATAAATAGAATTTTATGAATACTATGATAGTAGATCCATTTGTTTCTTACTCGGGAGAAAAATTGATTGAAGTGTTCGTTGTTTGAATAAATAATCTCAAGTTGTTTATCAAAATATGTCCCCATCGTTTTGTAAACCGTTAGTATTTGATGCATTATTCTAGAAGCCCAGAAAATATGACTCCGGATATGATGAAAGCGTAAGAAAAAAAAAAGAATTGAAGGGCTAGAAAATTCTCAAAAAGGAGCTCTTGAATGAATGTTCGGAATAGTCTATTGAATGAAACTGATTTTTAAATTAATATGATTATTTATTTTTGCATGCAAAGCGATTATTTAATAGGAAGCGCCGTTTTAGTATACAAGCCTTGAGCCGCTTTTTATAAGGCGGTCGAGTATGAATAATATTTCGTGGTATCGGTGCGCGGTTAATTAAATGAAATTTTTTTTCGGATCACTATATTGAATGAAATGTTATTATTAACCTTCAAATCAACACTAATAATACAATGAAAATTGATGAATTTTGCTCTAGAAATATATACTTAATATGGTGTTGACATTATCGCCACCCAAATCTAAACATGAAATTCCAACTCCTCGTTACAATGTGCAAAGATCATGTGCTAAATGTCTTACTTTTATTATTATGGGACCCTATGCATATGAATGTATGAACCTGGGCACTTTTATTTTCTTGCTATGTGGACCTTTTACTTCAATTTCAAGCCATCAAATAATATTCAAAAATAAAGATATGGTCATATGGGAACAGGATAACTCCGAAAGCTTGATTTGGAGTGGATCCATGCATGATAATGATCTCTTGTTAAGCTGACTCATTTGGCCACATTCTTTTTACTGTAATACATCTTATATATAATATATAAAGGGATGGATTGGCGTTACAATAAAAGCGAATTAATGTATTTTACATTAAGCGATTTTGATTAATTTTTTATTTTAATTTTTAAATAATAAAAACTTCTTGCGTAGATTATGCTTAAGCGCAACAGATAAATTATAATGGCTAACTTCTTATAAATATTATCTGCGTAATGTTATATTAGAGAGAAAATAAAAGAAATGTGTTTAATGATCATACATCTTTATTTTAAAGTGGTAATTGTTCATCTTATTCTTTGGGTTTTTTTTAAATTTATTATTTTTCATTATAATTTTATTATAAAATGATAAAATAATTTCTGCGAGATTGTGCGCGTATAAGCTAATTGTAAATAAAGGCTTAAGTAGTACTGTAACTACTTTGGTTGCAAATGTGGAGAGGGATGGGCAACCACTTATTACTACCTCGATCTCAAAACTCAAATTTAAGATAATTTTTCAAAAAATAAAATTCCACAAACTAGTTCTCATTTCGATCAATTAGTGAATTATGAAGTATAAGAGAAACTATTAATTGAAAGCTAGAGGATTTAAATTGGTATAAAAAATTATGTAGGATGAAATTTCACAAACAAAAACGATATAGACAATAATACAATATAATAATAAGTGTTGTCAAACATATTTTCTTCTCATTATTTATTCGTCTAGCCATAAACATTGTTATGACTTCTCTTAAACAGACAATTACTCCGTATAAATTAGAGATTGATTTAAGAAATTCTGAAAAATATCATAGTTAACAATCAATTCATTTACCTTTCGTATTAAAATAAATATTCCAAATTATAGATACTATTATACTACTCCGATCCACATAATAAATTATAAATTTAAATACTATATACTTATAATAATCCTTTATAATTCATGTAATACTACACCCAATAATTAGTGGGAGACATAAATGGTGAGTGGGCAAGGAAAAGAATAAATTAACACCGGATCTTCTTAACGAAGCTTTGGTGTTGACTATATTAAGAAATTAACAAAAATTATCGGTTTGTTCGTGTCTTTAATACTAATATAGTGTTAAGCTTTCGTAAGCGTGATCGGTTGATCGTTAAGTTAGTCGAGATTGATCGAGGGCAGCCGTGTCCTGTCATTGGAGGTGACTAGGCGTTGGCCAGAAGCGTCGATCGGTCAGCGTAAAGAATCCGTAAATATGTTGAATTACGTTTATCTCTACTGTCTAATTTCTTAAAGTTAGGTATATTATTTGTAATCATTTTTTATTCATGAATTAGATTACAGAATACGTTTATGCATCTGAATATTAAATTTTTTTAAAATAAATAAATTAAAAAATTACCACGATTAACACCATCAAAATATTAGTAACATCATAAGAACGCCCAAAAAGTACACCCAATAATTACTTTTCAAAACATACCACCTTCATAAAAATTATCAACATGGCCCACATACAATTGACAGGTGCTATGTAATGGTGCCCACGTGTCAGCATGTCATCTATTCTAGTGAGCTAATTAATATTTTTGGCGCCAAAAAAGCTGACTGGGTTCCACGTCATCATATTTGGCGGGAAACCGAAGCAACTCCCTCGGTCCACTCACCTCTACTAAGCACTCCACTTGTCCTTTTAGATGGCTCAACGTTGGGGGTTCATTTAGCGTTTATCTTACGTACATGATTTAACGTTATCGAATAATATTCTCTTTTTTTAATGCCAATTTCCGTGAGATGATGTTATTTGTGTATCAAATTAATTTCTCTCTCTTTTCATCATTTTATCTTCATTTCACAATTTTTTTTGAATTTCAAAAAATTCATAATATTTTAATACAATTAATGAAAATTGTGTAAAAATTAATTATTTTGGTGTCGAATGTCCTGACACAGATGCATTTATAGATACCGAAAAATAAAAAATAGTAATATATGTTTTTTCATTTTTATTTTCTTGGTATTATACAAAAAACGATTTAAAAAAGAAGAGGAAAAAAAATAAAAAACGAAGCACAATGAAGCCCGGCTGCCAAGTGCAGGGCTGGTGACTATCTTTTTTTTGCTTTATTTTATTCCTAGTAGGGCCCACTGTTTGGGTGTTAAAAATAGATGGTGTCAGGTCAGAATTTTTGATCGAGGCGTAAAATGTTAAATTGTAACAATTGATCGTATTGTGTAAAATGAATCATTTTTCTTAGCTTATTTGATCGCTTAAGCGTATGATGCTTAATGTCAACATGTCTATGTTCTATGTTCAATATATGTATGTTCATATCGTATGTTTTATTTTATGTATCACAAATTATGTTGAGATCATATGTTTCATTTTATGTATTATAAATTAATATATTGAAAATTAATATTCCTTCCATCTGTTAATCATTTGTTAATTTAGGAAATTTTTAAATTAAGTCTTATTTGCATAACAAAGCACATTGAAGGGAAAATTGAAAATATGAGGGGTTTAAAATTTCTTAAAGTTTGTGGAAAATTAAATGAGTCTTATATTAGGGATGGAGGGAGTATCTAATACAATATGTATTTATTTATCTTTTTAGCCATTTGCACATAAATTAAAAAAAATTAAAAGTAATTAAAAGTTACACTGAAAATATAGAATGATAATTATTTGAAATTATATCATTGGTTGGTTTATAATTTCATAACAAAAAATAGTCAAAAGGTATATTGGAAATATAATAGAATTATAATTTTCTATACTAAAGTGATAAATATTTTGAGACAAAAACTTTAGACTAGGATGATAAATAAATAAAACACATACTTTTAAACAATTGTAAGTTTGTAAGTTGTACTATAGATGGTCACGCAATAAATGACAATCTAGAATTAATAAAATAGATAAATATTTATGGTACACATATTAAATGTTCTCATTTTCATCTAAAACATATATCTTCTCTTAAAATATAGATATTTATAAATTACTCTATATCATATTAACTTATTACGTGTTGTATAATAGACCAATTATTTCACGAGATGAATTATAAATATCAAGTTACCTTCTATTTATTTTTTTATGACTTTTGAATTTCAAAACGAAAATTTGACCGTGAATTACTTCATAACTATATAATAAAAATATGATGTTGTGATATATTACTTTGTAACATTTTCTAAACTAATCAAATGATCTTATATTAATTTCTATTTTAAAAATAAGGAATTGATAGTTTGTTGTGATTAAAGTTTTGATATAAAAATTACAAGTATCAATTAAAATAAATTAAAAATAGTACATAATCTACAAATTGTACAGGTACTTGGAATTTAATTAACATTTGAGATGACCAATTATAGTTACTAGTATTAAAATTTAAAAGGAAAAGAAATGAGTTTGCAATTTCCTATAGTTAGTCAAAATATGCCAATAAAAGGAGAAAAAATAGATTCATGGTAAGGGTGGAGTCACATGGTGTCCTATAATGTTCTAGAACACCACTAAAGTATGAAGTACCTCAATGATAAAAGATATTAAGAACACTACTAAGGTAAGTAGGTTCGAGATCTTTAATAAATCATCATTTCGTTGCTCAGATTTTAAATTAACATCTTCTTTATGAAGTAGCAGTAATACGTTTCGTCACTTTTCATTCACACGGCTTTAAAATTAGATTATTCACTTTTAGTCTCCAAATAACATACTCAAAAACCTAGCAATCATATCAAATCATCATAGCTGAGGATTCTTTATTCATTGTTGAGCGTAGTGATTGAATCATAAAAAATAAGATTATTATAATTTAATTTTGAATTGTGGTCATTATTTTATGTTATCATCTATATCCATTGTCTAATAATCTTGAATAAATCGTAGAAAGTAATACATATTAATATATGATTCAATTTTTATTTTTTGATTTATTTCAAATTTGTTATGATTAAAGTTGAAAATAAAAATTAAATAAAATATATATAATAGGCACCATATCAATAAAATCCCCACTCTATTCATGGGACCTAGAATCCACAGTACCCACACTGACAGTGGCAAACTCGAAATATTTCACAAACAAAAGACCCAAATCAGTCTAGTAATTTTTTTTTGCTGTTTTCCACTTAAATTTCTGAAACGCCTCGAGCCGACTTGTAACATCTGTAACGCAAACATTTTTTATTACGGAATGCATTATTTGGCGAGTTGAGCGATGCTTCCTTGGTCACAAGAATTTAGAGGCACTGTTATATTATGTAAATTGTAAAATGAAGTTTTAGTATAATTAATAAATATAGGTGGTTCAAAAAGTTAATATGTGTGGCTTGATGCTTTTACTTATTATTTGTCTTTGTAGTTGATGTTTTCTTTTTCTTTTAAGGTTTTATTTAACAATTGATCTGAGGACTTTATCGTGAATTTTTTTATTTTTGTTGTAGTTGATGATTTCTTTTAATTTAATGTTTTTAATTTAATCTGAGGGCGAATTTTGTTTAAGCAAATTATGTGCATCGTTGGAGCATGGATTCGCGTTTTGAAAAGAGGCAGCCTTGGCGTTATTCATTTTTTTATATTCGTATTGTATTGAAATCGTGATATATATTTTGTTTATTTTTATAAATTGATTAAAGAAATGAAAATAAAGCATGCGTTATGATGTTTAAACAAGTATAGTATGTATCTGAGACAATACGAGTTACATGACACGTATGAAATCTGATTAGTTACTTTCGTTTTTCTACATATCTCCTTGATGCATAGAGTCGATCGTGTATTAAAATGATGTTTCAAATTAAATTTGATACCTTGAGCATAAAATTGGAAGATATGACTAAGGACTATTAACGAATTGATGAAGTGTTTATCATATTACCTAGCCGGACATACACTTTATTGAGCCAGTTTGTTAAACTTTTTAGGCGTCAGAGTAAAGGCTTACTTGTACTCGAGTACGACTCGTTATTTCGTTAGCATTCAGTATGCTTTTGGTGAGAATCGGATAGATGTTCATTTCAAATAAAAATTCTGAGAAGTAAGAAGTTAAGTTATTGAAGATTGGAGGCTACATTGGAAATCGAATACAAGGTCATGTGAAAGGTCAGGAGTCTGCCTCATCCTTTTTTAAAACATATTACAAAATATCGTTGATGTTTTTAGGCAATGCGCCTGAATCGAGGGCGGGTGTTATCTGGCGCCCCAAACAGTGTATGGTTGGAGGGGTGAAATGAATATTTTACCCCTTATTTTTAAATGTAGTAATTGATGAACTTATATTTAGGGACAAAATAGTCGTTTAAACTCTTAAAAAGCTTACTATTTCGGTGTGTCTATGGTATTAAATTAGATGAGGATGTATTTTATCTTATTTATTCTTATGACAACTTTTTCTTTATATACAATTAATGATGTCAATTAAAGCAAATAATTGAAAAGTCATTGAGCCCAAATAAAAATAAAAAGAGAAAGAGTAGGGATATAGAGGAAAAAAATATGAAAATGTTACATTAAAAATGTAAAAAATCAAATATTTTGAAACAAAAATATTAGGCTAAAACTTCAATCATTTAGAGACGGAGGTAGTATCATATTTTCTTTTAATTCTTTATCGGATAATTACTCGAACGAGATAGGTCTGTAGAAAATATCACTTGAATCCAAATCAATTAATTTTCGAACGGTTTGTTAAGTCGGATTGTTTTAATCGATTATTGATCAATCCACTCATGAATTGAGTGATATCGCGTTAAACACAAATAAGTAATTTAATTAAATTCTGCAATATTTAAGCTTTATCGCTATTTACCTTCATTTAATCATAAAGATACAATTTTATTTATCTCTAGATTTTTAGCATTACTTTTTATTGAAAAAAATATACTCCGTATTATATTTTTAATTCATAAAATACAATTTTAGTTATAATTATTTTTATTCTTTCAAATATTAAATTATTAATTTATTTATACCATAACAATAAAAAAAAGTGTTATATAAATGAGATGTTATTATAAGTCATTTTACAATTTATACATTGTTGTTATACAAATATGTAAAAAAAATATCATTATAAATTATGTTAGACAAAAAAATAAAAATAAATTTGATAACTTATAAATTAACTACTAAGTTGCATTTTATAAGTTAAAAAAAAATCTTTAGCCAAACGGCCTCAAGGTCATTTAACATGTATGGTAACTTAGTAATTGCCAGCTAATCTAGTCAAATCCATTAAATTCACTTTATTTTTTACCCAAAAACCAGCTCAAATTTATTATTCTTTGTAATAAACCCAAATTTGCACTCAAAATTTGTACTATTTTTAACCCCACTCACCCACCCTCATGCTCAAATATGTACATATTCACCATTCTTTAATGCATTTTGACCACTTGGGAAAAGTGTAAGCAGTAGAGAGAGAAAGAGAGAGTATCAATAGTCCAACAGGACCAACAAGAAGAAAAGGACATGTCATGCATAAAGAATCAGAGGTTTAATTAATTCAAAGGTATTATGTAGTCCACAAACATGTTTTGTGTATTTAATTATGTTGTCTGTAAGATTTCTTTCATTTCCAGTTGAATATTTGATTGTTGGTATTGTTTAAAGTAGTTTATATGTTCAAGAATTTATTTTAATTATGTTGTCTGTGAGATTTCTTTTATTTTCAGTTGAATATTTGATTGTTGGTATTGTTTAAGGTAGTTTATATGTTCAAGAATTTATGGAGATTTGCGTATGGTAATTTTCTTGAAATAAAAAAGGATAAATGCCTGTGAAATATGACAAATTAAGCTTAAATACTGAATAAAGACTTTGTCTTTGTGTAAAGAGAGAGGGTGTGAGCAATTCTTGGCCATAGATACCTAATCTGCAATATTTTTGGCTTGATATTTTCATTTTTGTATGAGTTTTTCCTTTTGTTGGTATTTCAGTACTATAAATAAGTGTATCTGATCCAATATTATCTCCCTTTTGGTCACTTTGTTCCTTCTCTTAAAGGGGTTGTTTTTTCTCTCTCTAAAAGGTGGTGTTTTTTGTTTCTCAGAACACACAAGTGCTTTGAGTTTTTCTAGTGCAAGCTGTGGTTGTTGAAGAAGGGTGTTTTAGGGGATTTATATGTCTACCAGGTCTTCTTTTGCTTCTGTTGTTGAGATTTCTGTTGGTCTTGAGCCATTGTTGAAGCTCTCCTCTATTCTTTCTGTTGCTGGTGATTTTTGCTTGCAATCATCTCTCTGGTGGTCTTCAGCAGTTCAGATGCGTTTGAGGCCCATCAGGTATGGTTTCTTTTACCTGTTTTGGTGTTCTTTTTGTGAATTTATTTATACCTTTTGTATGCCTGAGGGTTTAAGGGGTTTATGTGGTCTAAGCTTATTATTGTGAAGTATCAATTCGGAAATAGCCTCCCTGTTATCACAGGATAAGGTTGCGTACTGTACTATTATCCGACCACTCCTTACAAGGGCGGGAGCCTCTTCAAAAGCATTGGGTCATTGGTAACATATGTGTTCGATCTGTAAAAGGGGTGTGGTGGCTGTGTTTTGATTTTTTGTTGGGTTATTTTGTTGTGCAGGACTTGTTCTGGAGTACAGTGTTTTGGAGGCTTCCATATAAAAAGATTAAATCTTTTCTTGTTCTTGAGAGGGCCTCTTACTTGATAGGGTGTTCTTTGATTAGTTTTTTAAGTTCATTTTTCTGGTCTGCCTATTCAATTTGTTTTGTCCCTCTAGAGCCCCAAATTTTTGAACCTGTTAGTAGTTAAAAGAGCCATTGTCTATTTTTATTTCGATTTGTTTTGTGGGAAGAAATTGTAAAGATGATGCTAGAGCCGAGCAGACCAGTTTTGAGTGTGAAACAAGAACATAGGATAAGAAAAACAAAGAATTTAAGGGCAGAGAAGACTCCTGTGATGCCTACCAGGAAAATTAGGATCATTTATCATGACCCTTATGCTACTGATTCCTCGTCTGATGAGGAGGGGTATAGTTCGAGAAACCCAAAACGTGTCGTTAGGGAAGTTGTTTTGCCATCCGGTGATTCAGTTCCGCCTTATAAGACCCCTGAAACTGAGAGTTCTTGTGAGGGTAGCTACAATGGAGCGAAGAAAAACCTTTCCAAGAAGAACATCACTAAGAAGGATGTTGCTACCTCCCCGTCCCCAAGTCAATCTAAACCATCTACGTTAAAACTCAGAGGTGTTCGACAGAGGAAATGGGGTAAATGGGCAGCTGAGATTCGTGATCCCTTTCAGGGGAAGAGGGTCTGGTTGGGTACTTTTCTAACTCCTGAAGAGGCATCCAGAGCTTATGAAAGCAAAAGCCTCGAGTTTGAAGCGTTGATGAATACCAATCTGTCTGAGAAGGGCTCTTGCAGTGACTTCAAAAAGGTTGGTTCTGTTTCTTGTTCAAGTGTGGCGAATGCCAATAGTCAAGATGTGGAATGCGTCTCTGAAGACTCTACTGAGAGTGACGTGTCACTCAGTTCACATACTTCTCCATCATCAGTCCTGAAGATGGATGGTTCGGCTTCTATCCATGTTCTCCCTTCCGCAACCATTGTGAGACCTGATGGTGAAAGGGTCGATGATGCCTCTATGGAAAACACTACCCTCGAGCATAAACCTTCTGAGCCTATCTTTGTTGATGAGACTGCATCATTGGCTCAGATGTTCGATGTAATGGACTTTGACATGGCATTTGACTCGATTGTTATACCTAATGAAATATTGTCCTTGGATGATTTTGGCCTGCAGCTATTCGAAGATACGGATGATGTTTTCCAGGACTTGTCGATTGGTGGCTTTGAGGATGAAGGACCTATTTCATTGCCTGATGTTGACATCGACTTTGACTTCGATGGATACACCGAAGCATTTGATGGCACCGACGATGACGTTGCTCCCAGAATGAATGTTGGAACATCCCTTAATATTACATGCCCACAAGTTTTGCAGCTATAGGAGAAATTAGTATTTATAGTATTTGTTGAATCAAACAGTGAGTAAACTTTACTTATGAGAAGCTAGTAAGAATGTTATTGAGTTTGCAGTATCTTGAAAGAGTATCTATTTTTGTGAGCTGTCCTAAAGGGCTTCATCTTATGCGGAATATTTTGTAATAGAATGATTGAACTTCGATGATATTTTCCATTACCTATGATATTTTTCTTAAGCCAAGTGTGTTACTGATTTTGCAAATTAAGATCTTGTGTCCTTGACACATGAAAGTGTGTTTGATTAAATTGAGTTCGATTTGAACTACATTGCAAACCATGGCAGGAACTTTTCTTAATCGAACGTTTCTGAGTCAAATATCCAAATCGAAGCACGACCATTCTTGAAGCTGACCTCACGAACTTTCTTTAATCGATCTTTTCAAGTTGAACTTTCCTAAATGTAATTTTACGAACATTTTATAATTGATCTTTTCGAGTTGAACTTTCTGAAACCGCATGGTGTTTTAAGACTACTAGGTTGTGGCATCTCGTGTTAAGATTTGTAGTAGGAGTATTTTTTTCCTTACAAATCTGATGTTGAAAGTAACCCTTCTTTGATTCTTTTGTCCAGATTCCAGTGATGGGGTCTTAAATCTGCAATTGGATTTTGTAGTATAGACTGGTCTGTGAATCTCTGTAGCTAAATAATTTAATAATTTTTTGGGTACTTGTCACATTTTTTATGGTTTTATATGACACCCCTCTCTTTTTTCCTGGCGTGCATTATGGACTTTTCTTCTTGTACTTTTTAATGTGGAAAGATATGAGACAACATGCATAGTCAGGATTCAGACGACTTGTGTAATAAACTATTGCATTACCCATTCTTTGGTCGTGGGATCTTGGATTATTGCTAATTTCGTTTTCACACATTGTCACATTCTGGTTAAAGAATATTATTATATCGTCTATGGATCCGACTCCCTTATTTCGTTTAGGTGGAAGACTCTTCAAAACAATAGATATGTTAATGTTATTATTTGAAACGAAAATTGGAGACCTTCTTTAACTTTTCATGACAAGTCAATCTATGATGTGCAAGTAAATAAGTTGTGAGTAGTTTGTTCGATTTTAGTGATGTATGTATGTATGAATTATGATGATATTGATGTGTATATAGTTGGATTACACTATCCTTACTAATGCTCAAGTCCAAATGAAAATACGTACACATATGCATCTTAATCAAAATGATTGTGGTTAAGTAAAAAATGAATAATTTGTGGCCATGATTAGTGGTTGGCTTGTATCTAATTTGAAATGGACATCATCAATAATATATTTCCTAGAAATTGCTGGAAGCAATGTCGTTTGACTTTTGTTCTTGTGTCTTTCGTGTAGCTCTCGATGTTGCTTTAGTTATTTAATTTGGTCTTTAAAGAAGTTTTGAACAATGTTTTCTCCACTCCGAAATGAAACAATCCGCAAGATTTTTTTGAACAGTCATTACATTTTTCGAATTTAATGTTGCCTCCCGCACTGGCCACTCCATCACCAGCATTGGGAGTTAAGATCCTCTGACGGGTCCAGAGCTAAGCATAGCGCCTAAAGATAGCTGTGTAACCTAAACACCTATACCCCATTCAAAGAACAATTAATGTTAACAAACCTATGCTGATGCTAGAAGACCGCAGCAAGCGCTTTAATTCATTTCAGTTCAATGATAACATAGTCATTACATATCATTGCATTTAATGAGTAAATTGTGATATAATAACTAGAGTATTCAAATTGAAGTCGAGGACAATTATGGGAGATTTTGAGCAATAGTACAATCCAATATTGATCAACTTGAGATTCAAGTCTTCTAGCATTATCATCTCCTTTGTCGTTTCGAAGAAAAGGTTCGAAATAAATACTTCGTTCGAAGAACATTCAAGCCCTACCACCATCAGGTTTTAAGAACAAGGTAGTCCTACACTCCTACCATCACCAGGAGTTAAGAATAATGAGTACAACTAATATGACCAACTCGAGATTTGAGGAGTCTTCCGCATTATCATCTCGTTTCGAAAAAAAGGTTCGGAAGAAGTGCTTAGTTAGAAGAACGTTGAAGCCGAGTCCGACTATATCCACAATTCAAAACAAGGTTAAAAAAATCACAAACGAAGCTGCATTTCGCCTCAAACGAAACTTCCTAAAACATTATACTTATAAATAGGGGGTAAAATAGTCATTTCACCCCTTTAACATTGTTTTGGTGTGACCTGAAATCCCCTGGCATTGAACTCCTCATCGCTTATTAACTAAGAGTTAAAAACAAAGGTAGTGCCGGACTCTAACTATTGTCGGCTAATCGACCACGAATTTGGACCAAGAAAGATTATCCATTCATTTCCCGGTTGCCCTCTCGTGTTGCTCGCCCAAATATATAATATTATAAGCGTTTGCTCTTCTTGTATATAACAGGAGGATCATCTACTATTTATTATTTTCCTCAAGCCTCTTATCGTTTTCTAAATATATATATCATACAGTGAATGATTACATCATAACTATCTATTGGTGAAATCTATTTCCTCGCCACTATTTTCCAAAGCTCACGTTCGGTCATGGTATCGACCGTGTAAAATGCACGGTAATTTTTTTTGATAGTGGCGTGGAAATAGTGAAGCCCCTATCCATAATGCCATGAATTCCTCAAACATGTGCACAGGCCTAAAGGCACACGTGGCACTGGGCTCAAGTGGCCGCCCGGCCCGACCTACCCGCTCAAGCCTCCCGATAATTCAGGGGTTCGCGATCTGCCCTCGCCCACTAATGCTCGGGACGAATCGGGGGCCGAGGGATTGGGGCCCCCAAGCCTGTGCCCGGCTCGAGCCTCCACCCAATATTCTATGCAGATCACCCGCCTCTGCCGAGGCCCCCCACGTCCTGCTATTAACGTGGGACCGGCTTATATTAACGGCATTCTCACGCACAACTGCAAAGTAAATAACTCGGATCGTGTTATTAACGTGGTACCGAGAAGAACGGTACCACGCTAATAACAATAACCCCTATTTACATTACCTGCATTAACGCCAGACTTTTAAAATTATCGAAAATTACTTGAAATACAATAGTAACTAATTTAAAACAAATGATACCACATTAACAACAATTCTAAAGCGTGAATCAAATGCGAAATCAAACATATTAATATTCGAAATTAGAAAAATAAGTAGCCGCATAACATAAAACTAAATTGTTCGAATACTAAACATCAATATAGCAATCAATATTCAAAGCACATTATTCATGGAAACATGTTCTCAAATTGAATTCGTGATTTGCCCTACTCCCACCTCACCTCTCCTCGCTTCCACATTCATACGCCCTCGCCTCCACAATCATACGCCTCCACATAACCTTAGCTGCCCCATATCAACTTTGATGCTCTCGTTATCTTGAAGCAGCTTTAACATGTTGGCGTTAATCGATTCCAACATTGACATAGCTCTATCGGATGATCCGGGGAACGAGGAAGACCCTGCTTCTCCAGGCTCGGTCGCTTCATCAATGTTGGCCAACAAAGTAGGAGGTACCCATCCCTTTGGGGGTAAGCAGTTGTTGAACCTCCACACCTCATCTTGAACATCCGCTAAATGTTCAAACACCTCCCATTTAGACCGCAATACCCCGTCCCACATAAAGACTTCCTGGCTAATCAATGATTGCCTTCCCATTTTAGAGTCCTTCTTAAAATCAACCCATCTACATTCTCCAATAGGAACCCCTTTGATATTAACTAACAAATGTAGAGAGATAATCATGCCATATCAAGGGTTGACTTCGCCTTCGATGAAATATATGTTTAAGTATCAAACGTGGCATATTAACCTATCGCAAATTCAATATAGACCACATAACAAACGCACGTAAACAACTTAGTTCGGATGTCAATTAGTAGATGGCAAAAGAATAATCGATAGGACTTTCCAAAACAAGTTTTTGTATACCATTCAAAATTATTCTTATACACTATGCTCTCTTTCTTAACTCTACGATTGTTGTTAAGCTCTTGACACATTCTTGTAATGTGACCGGCCGCTAGTGCACCATCCCCTTCCTGCAATCATCCAAGACCCCAACTAAGCATACCAAATGTTTTATTAAATCACTTATAATACCCTCAAGAACTCCATCGATATTGTAACAACAACCAAGCACCCTCACTATCATTATAACGTTAATGAACGGATTCATAAACTTTATACACAATGGCGGGATACCAATTACTAGTAAAGTAGTAAAATGTACTAAGTTTAGTATGATCTAAAAAATTGAATAAAAGATTACCCGTGACCGCCTCTCGATTTCTCCCCTTCATCAAGGTACATCCTCGCCTCGTATCTTAGTACCTCCACCTCCTACCCTTCGAACTTTCGCCATCGCACTCTACATCTTCTTCCTCTGTGGTGGTGAATGTGAGGGCGACAAGTGGCGGTGACCTGCGTTGGACTCTCCTCCTATTTTGTTTGCAATTCAACAATTTCCTTGTTTTTAGGAGCTCTTTTGCGCCATTTTTAGCAAATTGATACTAATATAATGTAATTAACTAATTGAGATGATTTATAGAGGAATTGAAGATTGATTTTGGAGAGAATTTTGGTTTTGGAGTTCAAGACGAGGAATCGTTTCAATCAATGTTTGAACCCTATTAATCTATTTCTTTTCGCGCTTTTAAACGTGGTACCGTTAGTAAATAAATTCAAAAAATTAATGCTTAACTTAAAAAATGGCGTAAAGTTTGGAGTTTTTTTTTTTGTATTTTTTTCGATTAAATCAGTGGGTACCGCTGCATCGCCAGAATCTGCACTAATGCTTAAATCAATAAGTTTAAAAAACAATAGAGTCTATTTGTATGGAATAAAAGAACATTTTATTATTTTGAGCCGCTCACGCTTATACTGGGTATGGCTAGAGTTTACATGAGTTTCCTTCAATAATAAAAAGTTAGTTACAAAACTACAATTTAATCATCATAAATTAATTCATCTTCGACTCTTCTTTGCTCTGAAGTTCTTTTTTCAACGCCTATCAGGTTGCTCTTCGCCTTCTTCAATTTCTTTCTTCAATGTCACTAAGATCGTCGAACATATCTTTTTTCTTTCGTTCCATGATAAAGTTTTTATCTTGCATCCTATGCTCGGCCGTCCAATCCTTGATACACACACATACTTCAATCGCCGAAGCCAGAAGTCTCAACGCCTTTGAGTGTATTGTAGCTTCTCGCCATGCTAAATGCGATTCACCGGGCAATAGGGATAGAAAATATTTCTTTTGCTATCTTAGATAAGACCGAAACAAAGTGCTTCCTTGTTCTCGCCTACCCATTTTAATATATCAAAAGGATTTTTATCATTATATTGACTCAATTCAAAGTTAGTAGATAAATATCGAGTTAACTCATTCGTGGTTCCTCAGGAGCGATTGATCAATTTCACCTAAAGCTTGTAACGCATTTCTAAGGTGATCATGTTTAATTTCGTGATTTTTAACTCCCCCGCCAAGGGCCACATTAAAACTTTGTATACTACTTGAAGGTGCGGCCTTTACCTCATTCATAATACCTTTGATCAGTATTTGCTATACATGTTATACATATACGTTTCAATTCCATCTTTCCATTTTTGAACATCAAAACTCTTTAGTTCCGGATTAAAGGGTAGTAAAGATTCATAATACGATTTCACATAGAAATTAAAATGCTTTAATTCTACGTTAGATTCAAGATTATACCAATTGTATACGACGCTGATGTGATGAAAATATTTTAAAAACTTATCTTCCATATTCGGAATCATATCTCTAGCAACATAATCATTTCTATATTTAGTCATATGAATTGAGAGATTAACGACACATTCTAAAGCAAGATGAATATTTGGCTTGGATTGAGTTGAAAAAACTTTAGTATAATCTTTAAGTGGCTCTAAAACTTAAATAATTCATAACAATGTTTCAATTTAGTATATGTGAGTGGTACATAATACTCACCAATCGGAGCATACTTCTCATAAAAATCGGAGATTTCTTCCTTATAAATATATGCAACGTAATTAGTAGTAGATCGTAAGTCGAAGTTCCATCTAGTTTCACAATCCAAAATAATTTCTTAAACTTCTTACCTAAGCTCAACCATTTTTTATATTCATGTCTTTCTTACTCCTCGCCATTAACAACAAAATTAACGGCTTACTTAATTGGTAAATAAACTCATCCCAAACAACTTTTATTCCATCTTTAGTAACTAATCGGGCGACTTGACATAAACATCTAACATGAAAAAAGTTCACTAAAAATCCTGGGCTTAATAGGCCTCTTTTAATTTTCTTCGGGATGAAACGGTATTAGCGACTTACTATCAAATGAAATTGAAGTAATCTTATTCAAACATTTGTAATCATTGGCACATGCGAGTATACCTTCCGAAATTTGAATATTGTTATGTTTAGCAATCGATCTAAAATATATAATTCTCCTTTGTAAGACCCAATCTTGATCAATCCAATGACATGTTACACACATTATATCAAAATCCAAAAAGACACCAATATCACTAGTCAAACACATTTTATAAGGCAAATTCATAAGAGTGTTACCTAGAAGATCTCTTTCATTTTTAAAATATTTAAAGATAGTGTCAGAAAAAGAAGATTTGCGATACGTATAGCTCGGGATTAACGACATTTCAATCCATTTAGTAAAAACACCATCCATCACAATGATTAAAAGGCAAAAGAACTACCGACATAAATTTCATGGGCTTTCAATCCTATAAGCCAAGATGCTAAAAAAGTTCTTACCGGTTTGATATCAATAGTTCTCAGGTACCACCCTCCCCACCTCACTATCTTTAGTGATCTTATGACCCGCTAAGTGTCTAGCATGACTGCTCCCCTTTACCCCACCCGCTTCAGCGATGTAGTAGCCTTAAGCAATTTATACAAGGCCGCTTGTTTTTCACGGTCTCCATTAAAATATTTCAAATCCACAAGTTTTTTCCTTTCATTAAGAGTATCCGCAAAGACTAGATCAGAGTTAATAATGGTGAGTTCGGCCATACGATCATCATCCTCTAAATTAACATAATCATTAGACATGTATATTACCTAGCACTAGCACTTTGAACATTTTTTTACTAAGATTACGCTTTGATGCCATTAATTTTAAACAAAATATCACAATTTATAAAAAAGTTGGTAAATAATACCGAACCGAGTACGGAGCAATGTAGGATCAGACAGATTGAAATCTAACAAGCCCACGCCGGCATAATCCTTAAATTTCAATAATTCTTCAATATAAAGATTTCGGTATCGCTTGTTATCAAGCTAGCCATTTTGCTAAAACGATTGTGAATCATGAGAAACGGCGAAGGTATCCCCTTTTATGTAATTTCCATGGTTTTTTTGACTTTCATAGTAACAAACGTGGTAACGCTTTTGATTTAAACGGTACCACGCTTATTAAAACGGCTATATAACGGCTATTTACAACGCAGGTCGCTTGATGAACCGGCATCAATGCTTATTACAAAAATAGCCGTTATATAGTCGCTTTTAATAAACGTGGTACCGCTTAAATCAAACGCTACTAATGCTTATTCATACAAGTAGTCGTTATTACAATATGTATCGCTACAAAACTAGCTGTTGTTTATCGAAACGGCACCGCTTAAAACTAACCCGCATCAATGCTTGTTCTGGCAAAACTAACGCATTATTATTAATTTCTATTATGCGGACAAACGCGGCATCGCTCTGCATTAAATCCACCACGCAGTGCCCGCCGCGCCTTTTTAAAAATGGCCGAATCCCATTGTAGGCCCAAGATTCTTAACGGGCCGGGCCGGCCAAGTTCGCTAAGGGCCTCACCCATCGAACATGCTACCCGCCCGGCCCGGTTCGTTAGCCATGCCTAGCCTAGTGGGAATAAATATTCAACAGTGCTGGGCTGACCCACTTCCCAGCCCAATCCAGCATATATAAACTCTTCCTCTTTCATCATCAATTTTTTTTTCAAGAATCCAAAAAAGTTTACATAGTATAAAAATACGACAAATATTAAAAGGGTGCATCTGAATTTTCCAAAGTTTGAAGCTTTTTCACCTCTTTGTTGAATTTGCTGCATTTTCTTTATGATTTGTTTGGTTTTCTAGTGAAATGAAAGTAGTTTTGTTAAAGGGTATGGTAAAAAATGCAATTTATAAATTTATGAATGAAAACGAGTGATATGAAAGTAGTTCTACATGCGATGTAGTTTCATTAAAGTGATATCTAATTATTTTTTTACTTGATGATACTAACTATGTCCCAAAAAGATTGTCAAGTTTTGAGATGTAATGGTTGGAGTGTTATTAACTTCAGGTTTTTGCATACCTGGAAGGGTAGACTTGGCGCTGGTTGTGACTGAGGCATATTAACAGTTGTATTGTTATTAACTTTAATTTGTTGCATTCTTGTCATTGGGTCCAAGATGTTCAATCAGAAATCTAACGGGGATAACCATGAAGGGTGAAAGAAGTTTGAGCCATTTTTATGACTGTATCTGGTCAATGACAGACCACGGATGCTCTTCTTCATCTTCAATACTGAAGTTGTAGGTGCCAATGTTAACGATCTGAACAAAGGTTACTTTGTTTTGCAAGTTGATTGTAAATATTTGGTTATATTAATGCTAGTTTGTAGAGCGAGGGCATGTGAGAAGTTATTTTGCACCATCCTTTTTTTCTCTTTTTGGTTACTCTAATGAAACTCTATTTTAAGCATGTAATACATTACATAAATGGATATATTATTCTTTTTATATGGCTTGTTACTTTATTACTTTGTCATGTTTGCCATGCATATTTCAGTATAATGAATGCCATATGCACTATGTAAGATAAACAGAGGGATCTCAAGGCACATTACATGCAACAAAGTGAGAAATGGTAAAAATGCGATTCTGCTCTTGCAAGATCTATATACTGACCCTTAAAGGGGCAACGTGAAACTTCATTTAATTATTAGTTCAACAGTGTAAATAAGTGATGTGTTTTTTGTATTTGTTTTGACAAAGTTATTTCCAAATTTGAAAGCGTTTCATGTCCCATGTGATGTCTAGGTGAAACTATTATTTATGTTATTCTTGAAATTTTTTGTTTTCTCTAGTAGTATCTTATCACGAATGCTACTCTCGGACTGATGGCGCTCCAGTTGGCAAATCTAGTTAATTTGGCTAATTAATGATCACGCATTTCTTAGAATATTCTGTTTTTAACAATTTCTTAATAATGACCAAGATATCATCTCTTTAATCTCATACTTAATCATGTACGTTTTTTCTGTTCATTCTGAACAAATGGACAGGTTTTGGTTTAATGGAGCATAACCCCCTCTTATCAAATATGAATGGGCTCAGGTAATTTCTGACTTTGTTTTAGTAAGTTAATAATACTTTATTTTATACCCTTAGCGAAACATTATCCACTGCGTGACTATATTTTCTCTTGAAATTACATATTATGTATATGATTTCAAATCAAGGAACTACACCTTCTTAAAAAGGATAATTTGTATTTTTTCCTGAGTACAGTTTAGGAAATAAAGTTATATTAGTCGGGCCGTCGGGGCTGAAATATTTTTTTCCATGTCCTATGAGGTCAAATATTTAATATACTGTGGCTCTTAGATATAATGGAATAAATAAAAATGGTACATTACACCACCTACGCATCTTATCTATTGTAAATTAGTGAATAGTCTTTGCACTTCATTTTGGGTCAATTCATAAGCTCTCTTATCAATTTATCAAATGGAAAAGTTGCGTACAATCTGACCCACCCTTACCCGCTTGGGGCGGGAGCCTCATTAGAGGCAGTGGGGCATGTTGTTATTTTTTACTGAGTTAATCTGATATTGCTTATACATTTTCTTCACCTAATAATCTCAAGAATCTCTTGAAAGGTTGTGGTGCTTTAGGTCAGCAAGCCACAAATCTATATACATTGGGTTTTGCCATGGATGTACCCATTTCGTGGGCACCTTCATGTTCAAAGTTATCAGGTTTTAAGCACTTATGGTAGTTGTTGTTTACAACCTTGTTGGCATGTATTATTTCATATTGAATATGTGCGCTGACATTTCTCCAAATTGAGAAGTGCTCCGCTAAATGAATAATGTAATCCTTGAATGTGAATAATGTACAATTCTGATATTTTCATCTCCTTAATTGGTATAGGTATTCATAGGACTCTTATTCCCTTTTAGCTGTAGATTCTTCTTGTATTGTATGCTGTTGATTAGTTTGCCTCATTTTCTATCACTAGAAATGGAAAGTCAATTCAGATTTTTCCATTCCATAAATAACAAAATTAGCTTATACTCCTTTTCTCAGCTATTGTGGACCTGCGCAACCGCCTAATTCGACATTGGTAAGATTCATTATTCTTAATGATTTTAAAAAATATTTTTAAATAGCGAGTTCTATGTAATTAATGTTGTCAATTTTGTGGTGTATATCTACAACCTCGGTGGTTGAACCTGCCTTTAGCTATATCCCATCTAATCCTTCCGTTGCAAGCCTACAGACTCCTTCACAAATCTCTACTTTGAATATGACATCAAGTAATGAAAATCACCAATATATGAAATCTATAACTAATAACATGGCGATGCACATTCACCCAACGGGCCCCATACCAACAAATGAAGAGTCTGCAAATACTATATTTCTAGAACAAGATGCACCATGTGGAAGCTATTCCATTGATACACCTTCTATGGAAGGAGCACTAATGATATCTAATCTTTTGTTGCCGACGCTCAAAGTGTTTTATTTTCTACTGCATCTACTGTGATGTCAATGGATCAATTGATAGGGTGTATTTTATGGAAGAGTCAAAGCTTGCAAGTCAGGGGCGGATAACCTTGAATAGGCTCCCAAATTTCTTAGGAGTGTGTGAGCTGCCTGAAATAGGCTTCCTACGCTAGAATATGGTTTGCATGACGGGCCAAGTGGTTTGACATAGTTGCATCGGTTTGGTGTCGGGATCTAATTTAGCGTCGCCTGGAACGCGTCGGGTGTTTCCCGACACCATACCGACACTAACTGTGAATGGTGTCGGGATCGGGCGTCACATTTGCCTAGTAGTGAGATTCGATGTCATGGGATGAAAATTATATTCCTTCATTCACTTCTACATCCTCCAGTGTTCATCAAAATGCATCAACTTATTAATATGTCTGAGTCACAACCGGTGCCAGCATTGAATCATTCTACCCTTCCAAGTTCCAGGTATACAGATAGGACTTTGCGGATTGAGCACGAATCAAAACTCATGGAACGGGCTGGCTATACCTGACTTATCTCAACCAATAACAAGAATGCAATAAATTGGAATTAATAACAATACAACTACTAATATGCCTCATTGGATCAGTCTACCCTTTCAGGTGTACATATGGAATATAACGGACCGAGCACAAATCAAAACTCATGGAATGGGTAGGCTGTACCTGACATATTTCCTTGTTTCTGGATTTTACATTTGTTAAGAAAAAAAAATGGTAGAAAGTGGAGTCTCTCATGCTTGCTCCTATTCGACCGGCTATTCAAAATCTCTTATGTAGTTTAGTCTACTATCACATAATCCAGATCCAACTAAAATTGATGTGAGACTTGGATATAATAGCGAGTGATTGAGTTTGTTTCTGTTAATTTTTCTGTTATTGCTGAAGTAGCATGATGATGTTTGTTTGTCTATCACAAATTCCAGGCATTCAACCAATTGACCAACGGGATTGCAAATCTTTTCAACTTTAATCAAACTAGTTACAAGTAAATTTCTAAAAAATTCCCCCTAGTTCTGCAAAGTGGGATCAGTCCATTTTATTGGCATCATCATTCTTTATATTGTTGAGGATTAGTTGTACTTACAGAACTTTTGTAAACATAAACTGCAGGGATTGCATTGAGGTAGCAGACTTGATATCCTTTCGGACAGTGATAGGGATCCGATTTTTTCAACATATGCAAGAAGAGAATGTTGCGAGTCTATGTCTGAAGTTCCATAATTTAGTTCCTCAAGCTTCTGTCCAGCACCCTAAAGTAGTCTCCTTGCTTTATAATCAACCTTTAAAATATGAACCCAACCTAAGGCTTGTTTATACTGTGTACAGTTATCGACTTACACTATCTGTAAGATAGTCAACCATCGTCTAATATTTAGGAATTACAAGCATGCAATGTTGGTTTGACCTAGTCTATGTTCAAGTGTGCAGTGATTGAATTATGACGGGCCATGTTGTATCTCTGAAGTCCATTTGGTTGGTGTGCTTTGTCCAACGGTAAGAAGTTTTGCTACAAGGCTTCTTCATTCCTCTTAATATGTCTCCGTGCTCTTGATTGCCTTTGTATCAATACAAATATTTGAGTTTGGTTTTATGAAGAGTAGCGATCAACAACTGGAGCAAATGCTGCAAGGAGAACTTCAAGGGTCTTGGCCTTACCAGCAACTATTCATGTCGAGACAATCCAGACAACCCAACCGTGGAGAGTATGGCTTGGCGTATCAACGTGAGCTGTATCAGTTTCAACAGCAGTATATCGATGAAGTTCGAAGATTCGTGAACTGGTTCGAACGACTCCGGGGCAGCAGCGAGTTCCACGACAGTTGTACCAGCATGAACAAGATCCGGCCGCTGGATAATTGCCTGCGGCTTGTCAAATGGGTCGTCAATTGATGCAATGCACTTCCCAGAATCTCAGATGCGGGTTCACCAAGAACAAGAATTCGGCAATTTGCAGCAGCAGGTTCGCGACTGAGGACAATGCTGCAGGGCAACAGATAGGCCAGGCGGTGCAGCCAGCTCGAATAGCACAGATATATGAATTTTTAAGAAGGAAGTAATTTATGCTATGCGGTATGGGCAGTCCCTAAAGTATTTGAGGCAAGGTATGTCGTGCAGTAAATAGAACAAGAGTGGATCTATAACTTTGTTTGCTGTCTCTCTGCTTTAGGAGGCAGCAACAAGTTTAAAACTCCTTAAAGTTTCAAATAATTTATAACCCTTACTCTTAGGAAATACTTTGTTCCTGGAGGAGAGACTTGTTATGTGTTACTTTTGTGTTTGCAGTTATGCTGCATAACTCGTACATTGTGATTTTATGTGTGCACTCTTTAAAACAATGGATGGTTTTGCCCTTGAAGAATGAAAACTTTGCTTTATTGGAAGTGTTTATAAAGTCTTTGTTACATGTATTTCATGTTGACTTTAATAGGATTTAATTTGTGGGGGTGTCGCCAAAACTATCATCAGTAGGATGTGATTGCTTGCAAATTCATTAAGAGTTCGTCCAACTCGGCCGATTCTTAAGATGGTCATGCTGGTGGTATAATAGAAATTCATAAGCCAGAGACGCCGATTGACAAACCTGGTTCTTTTGCCATGTTTAGTTTGAAACATTATGCATTTGTTAATTTATTGGCCCTTTTTGTGATGAGGTTTTTACTTGGTTCATGTTATGAATATAAGTAATAACAATGTAAATAAATAGAGAGAATAATAACTAAGGAGGGGAATATTTTTTATTGTTTATTGACTGACTAAAAATACAATAGTTGCCTATTTATAGACTTTGGGCCCACAATAAGATAACTAAGTGTAAATAAGTAGCTTTGGTTGGCATTAGATAAGTTATTTATTTATTGGTAAGCAAAGGCTGAGCAGTTGACAAGACATGCACCATATATATTTGTATGTTTGGATGTGGTAATCAACAAGGTATGCCTCGTTCAAAACCTTACTAGGAAAAACCAAAATCCGAGGATAAAAGTCGATGAAGGAAAATAGTGCATTATTAATATCTGCAACTTCTGATATTTGCCTCATTAAACCTTATCGGGGAAAATCCATTTGGGACAAAACTATGATTAAGGAAAAAGAGTACAACGCGTACTAACTCCTCCTCATGACCACATCACTTGACATCATTTAGTCGTAGCAGTCCTATATACGGATAGCTTTTGAATCTTGAGGTAGGGAGGCTGATTTGAAGTGAATATCTCGGTCCGCCAGACAAGATCGAATTGTTGAAATGAGTTTTGCATTCCTTTGAAGATCATGGGTGAAGAACACCAATATATTGTTCTATCTCATTTGACATGTCGAGTCTTTTAAGCGTCACGATACATGCACAATTATTATCATAAAAATCGTCGGGACCAACTTTCACTTTAGGTAATGACAATTATATGAGATCTATTTGGATCATATCCCCCTAACCAAATACATTATGACTTTCTTCTTGCATTTCAAAGAGATTTGCGTAGTTTATTTTTTTAACTAACTTTGGCTAAATAGTCATTAGGAAAATCGTATGGACAAAAAAGCCTAGTGAGATAAAATATTATCTTCTCTTTAGATATGCTTCAGTGTCGTCTCCATTAAAAACTACCAAGAAAACCTGAGTGAGAAAAAATTCGATGAGAGAAAAAGAGTACCATGCATATACATTATCTCACTTTGATAAGATCGCTTCATTCCACATATCATACTGATGAGATCAACGGTTTAGATTATTCAAGCGGAGATATCCAAATAACGCTTCTAAGCGTTTGTCATGTTGCATAATTAATATGCAATCATGTATCGATTGTGAGATATACATTAAGAATTGGTACTTGAGGCCAAGTTCATGTTTCGGGACGAGATGCGGGAGTATCTCTTATGAATCTCATCTAATTGAGGTTAAGCATTTCTACTGTTGGACTACGAGTCCGTACACCTTGTTTTTAATGATGACTTAAACATTGATTTACTATAACATATTATTGCTTAAGTGATTTAATTCCATGGGTATGTTAGAAAGGTGCTTGTCGGACCCTTAAGTAGACATTGATATCAAACAAGCACAATATCAAGGCATTGAAGACAATGAAGAAATGTCATGAGCTTCAAGGTGATTTTGCAATGCCAAAATATGAGTATGGTGAGATAGAAGAAGAATCAACCATACAAAGCTTCAAAGTGAAGAATGGCGATGAAGAAGAAGATCGTCCATCTACCGGTCATGAAAGGACCAAGAAGAAAAGTTCACGAAGAATCAAGATCGGAAGAGACGAGTCTTGGATGCAAGCCAAAGATTAGGTAAAAGTTATGGCTTGAATCTTACTTTACTTTCTTTCCTTGATCTTGATTGAAGTTCTTATTTGGGAGATATTTTTCAAATCATTTTTGACTAAAAGATCTTAACCGTTTCAATATTTTTAAGAATGTTTGTCAAAAGAAAATATTTTGAAAATCTTAATGTGTATAAAACTGGGGTTTGAATTCATTTTATTAAAAGGGTTTGAAAAGATCTTTCAAAAGCGCTTTTGAATCGTCTAAATGTCGGAACTATAACTTGAAGGCGGAAATCACGATTTTAAAGTTTCTAAAAGCTGCTTCATCGAGATCAATCGAGGTCTCGATGATACGAGCGTTTTTCTGGCTGTTTTCTCTGTTGGAGCCCCATACGAGACCTAGGCTCTCGATGGGAGGTCTCGATAGTGTAAAAACTAGCCGTTTTGTCCGTTTAACTCCATTTTCTCGTCCACTTTAAATACCAAATCTTCCAAACTCTTCTGACTTTTCCCAAACAATTTCTAAATGTTTTTATACTCATTTCTCATCTTTAAAACACCAAATCTCTCAAACACATGAGCTTCAATTATGATTTATCAAAGAGGACTGATTTGGTTGTGCTAAACTTTGAAATGAGAAATGGGAAACTAAAGAGCATTCAAGGTGTTTGATGAAATGCTCAAATGGGAAGTTCAAGAGCTTCAAAGTCTTATCTACTCAACAAGGAGTTGAACAAGCTTCAATGTATTATCTACTCAATGTAAGGAGTTATAAATTGTGCCAAAATTGTAATCCTATTGTAGCTCATTGAGGAGCATTTAGGTCAGGATAAAACAACAATCTACATTCTATAAAAGATACTCGTTAAGTTGGGAGTTTGTTCTTCATGCTAGAAGCTTGAGGTCCGAGGTGTTGTGAGGAAACGCCTCAAGCTAGGAATGTTGATAGATTGCCATAGTGTTTGAGGCTAGTGCTCAAGCAATAGGACATAGAGTGCTCGGGGTGAGGGTTGCATCTCGACTTGATTGAGTTGAAATCACGAGTTGAGGCTTGGGTTCCTAACGAGGGAGTTAGGAGTTGAAATCCTTAGAGGTGATTCCATGGGTTCTTAGTGAATTGTATTAACGAGAAGTTATGAGCTAAATTTGTGAGTTGGTTTGGGCTTCTGACATTTGAAGAAGCATGCATCCTAGTGGATTAGTAGAAAGCCTAAGGTGAGGCCTTGGGTCGGGGATGCTGGAATTCCGCCGAACCTCGTGAAAACACCGTGTCGAGTTTGCATCTTCTTTCCCTACTCTTTACTTTATTGCACACTGTGCCTGTATGCTAGAATTGCTAGGATTGGGTGCATGCTGGTTTATCGCTTATTAGATAATAGGCATATAATTGAATTATTGTATTAAATTTATATGTCAAGTTGAATAGAGCTAAAATAGAATATCCTATGTTGATCTTAATTCAATATTCATGATTATGATAGTTTGATTTGATCAATGAACTTAATTGTTATATTCCGTACCGATCAAATCATAATTAAACTTGCTATATCTATGTATTGAATTGTGGTATGTTTAATAGATTGCTAGGATTGATCAATGGCCATGAATGTACTTAATCGTATTATGCATGAATGAGCTTAATGTTAATATTGATCAAAATGAGTTTTTGGATGTTTTGTGCACATAATGATTGCTAGATCGTTTTATTGTTTAAATCTTTTATCTAGCATTCATTTGAGGTGCTAAAAGGTAAATATTAAATAATTGAAACTTGAATTAAAGTTTGTCTAAGTTGAAAGCGGTCACTTGACCTCTTAGTCCTTATTCACCCCCCTCTAAGGGCGTCATATAGGCTAACACTACCATATATCAAAATATGATATGGATTTTGCTACTTACATGCATAATTATCATGTATATATATCTTTACAAAGTATTTAATTTCAAATTCGATTGTAGACATCCTATCTGACAATTGTGAACTCTGATGCAATTCGTACCCAATTGGCTTTATATATACCTTATACTTGATTTCAAATCGTTATAAACATGTGTTTAACAATGAGAACTACATAGGAGTTCTTGTGTTAACTTATTCATGATAATTTATTCAACTTAGAACTCTTCTAGAGTCTCTATAAACAATATTCGAATCTTCTATAATATCATGAATATTTAGATCATCAATAGTAACTAATCAACAAGAAAGATATGTAAGATCTATGTCAACTTACACTAAATAATTCAAATGTCTTATACCACTTAATAAGTAAACAAATATATTATACAATCACATAAAACATAATATAAATTTAGAGCTAAGCTTATGTATACATCACGTCTTCTGAATAAAATGATAAATACAAATAAATGTCTAATAATGCGGTTAGACTTGCAAATCCATCTTCGGATAACTTTAAATATTGGAAATATTTTCATATTAACTCAACCGATTTAGTTCGGGAATATAGATATGTGCTTCATGCATCTTAAAATCTTATATGTTTTCATGTATCATTATTTAAGTTGCACATATATTATAAGTCATGTATCACGT
Organism: Lithospermum erythrorhizon; assembly: GCA_019722365.1. NCBI lineage: Eukaryota > Viridiplantae > Streptophyta > Magnoliopsida > Boraginales > Boraginaceae > Lithospermum > Lithospermum erythrorhizon. The sequence continues at coordinate 89,102 of JADFUC010000413.1, read as the reverse complement.
CAGAGGTTATCTTTTGTTGTTACCAAACATTTATAACTTTGATACCCTCTATTAAAAAAAGGTGTATGTGTCACCTTTATAACTTATTTAGTGCTTTGGGGGTACAAATATTATATGACAAATCTTAGAATTCATTTGTTCTCACTTGGTACCAACCATAATGCACTAGTCATCTTCGTTGACTTCAAATCTAAATTTCTACTTATATAGTGAGTTTCATTAAACTTGCACTAGTATATCTTTGCATTAATATCACATTTTATTAATTTGCGAGTCTAAATTTCTCATTTATTTAGTAGGGTTTTGTTTACTCACTTGATTCGTCTTTTTATCTTTGACCATTCATAAATATATACATCTACTCGCCAGAGATAGATTTCGAATCCTCATATTCTTCCCTTAATATAGAGCTCTTCATTATGCCTTAATATTGTCCATAATACTTTAATTGCAGTTTCCACCATGTTCATACATCGCTTGAGATCTAAATTTACTGGACGAAATTTCGTTATGTAAATGTCTTCTAGACATTAGAGCTTTAGCTTATTCATGATATATTCACGTACCTCTTCTGGAAGTGATATTCTCCTAGACCATCTTTAATGTCATATCTTCGATGGTGGAACTATATCATTTACAACAGTTCTTCAGGAACCTCCACTCTATTTTGAGTGTTTACAAGCCCCATGGGAGCTTAATTCCTTTCTTGAGGTTAGAAATTTTTGGTAGTGAACTTCTTGTTCCATGTCCACTATTCATATTTTCTCTTGAACTTCAAGTTTATATTTATTCATTTTTGAGGATCATCTAATAGGGATATTTTCAGCAAGATAGTCTACTTTTAGGTTGTACTATTATCCTCCTCAATGTTGAAAATATTGATATATCGCATGTTAGAATCTAGTATGAATTCATTAAGTGATAAACACGATTCATACATCGGATCCTCAAATGATGCATATTAATCTAAACACAAAAAATATACATGTATGAATACAAGAATTCTTACATTGCAACGGGCTTGAATGAACCCAAAACAATCCCGAGTAACCCCACGTGAATGCCGCTTCAAAGTCTACTCCAAAACTTGTTATTACCGAAATGATGTCCTACAGATTGCACACACCAAGGAGAGCAGGCAGAATGCCCAGACTTGCTAGAGTTTGAGATAAGATAAAGGTGGAAGAAAACTCTTCCAATTCAATAACAGGGGAAGGGGGTGGCTTCGAAGATAGGCAAGGGATTTTTTTCATGAATTGAAAAAACCCTGGTCTCTTTCTTTAAATACCATTTACCAATTTCCACCCATTAAGCAATTTGTTAATAAATCAGTTTAACTCGCAAACTTAATTAGACCGTTATGTACTTCTAATTAAATAATGAGTCCTTGAGTAGGTTGTTCAATTTTTAATTAACCTTGAAGTCAATTAAAATACTAGCAGTAAATATCGAATAACTTATCAAGTTATTCATCAATTTGAATTAGCAATTGATTAAACTTGCAAGTTTAACCAATTGATGTTCATGGGTATATATTTTTAACAAATATATGAATATTGAGAATTCACTCTACCGATATCTGAAGTCGTTTAATTTCATTCATGAAATATTATTCGAATATCATTGTATGTGTGTGACCTTCTAGGCTCGAGATAATAGTAATTTATATAGTAGTAATAATTGACTAATTACTATTATTATAACGATTAATGAGTAAGATCTAGCAATCGCTCATAACCTTAAATTATCATGAGAACCCACACTAGTAATATACAATTACTAAGGTGAACACTAAGTTCTGATAATCTCATTTAACCAAACCGGTAAATGAATTGATACACAATTGTCACAACGAGCACAATAAAAGGGAATCAATTCTCATTGATTTCCAACGCTCCGAACGCTCTTGGGCGGTACGCCTACAATTCCTTTTTATCACGTGATCTCTATTAAGTAGGCTAACCATAAGGCGTGTGTCATGAAACACACAGCTTCTTTACTCGGTATGGGCCAGATAAGCATTTATGGCGTCCTTAAACCCAATCGATACAATGTGTAAGAGCTGAATCTTTCCTTGTATATCGGGGCGGATAAATCCTACCAATATATCAACACCTATCACTATACTCGCTGTGTGACTGACATATGCCGTTATAATCCCCACTTAAGGTAGGCGTTTGGTCATAGTCAATCTGAGCTTATATAACCACAGGATAGTTATATATCGTAGGTCTAGAATTGTCGAACCTAAAATTTTAAACAAATATCATAGGGCAGAATATATATATCTTCTATAAATTCGTTTCGGTCATATCACCTCCCAGGTCATAGGACCCGGCCAATGGTATTGATCTAGTCCTGCCGGGCCTAACGTGATCAAACGTCAACTAATCAAAACACCATGTTAATCATGATCTTTGTCGCCACTAACTATCAACATACGACCCGAGGCCTTTGAGCACATCCTATCTTTAGGCTTGAAGAGGTATAATCAGCAATTCATGTTGCCTCTACAGAAAACATAGACTAACCTAGAGTTTAACTTTTCACTTATCGAGGATACAATACATGTATATTTTATGTAAATTTAAAACATATAGGCAGAAGTAAAAAGAAACATACTAAATATAAGAAACAACAATATTCAAATAATATTTGTTCACATAACATAATAGATACATCTGACTCAGTTAACCTAACACCGGCTGCGACGTCATCTAAGACCTATGTTCATTGCATACTTAAATCATCTTGCACGACTTAGTGGTTTTAGTAAAGGATCGGCCCAGTTGGCCTTTGTTGCTACTTTACATACTTTGATATCACCTCTATTAAGCATATTTACAATTAGGTGATACTTTCTGGGTACGTGCTTGGATTTGTGATGTGCTCGGGGTTCCCTTAGCCCAGAGCTATCGCCCCGATATTGTCACAAAACAACTCAGCTGGTCCACCGATGCTAGATGCTACGCCCAAGCTCGATCCACACGAATTTCTTAATCGACATGCTTCTTTAGCGGCAGACATTTGCGATATACTCAGTTACGTTGTAGAATCGTCAACGATGCTTACGCTTGGAACTCCTCGAATCTTTACTCCGCGTTTGAGACAAAATACATACCAGGCCCGGGAGCAGTCGTCTCTCGGTTGAAAACGCATCCGGTATACCCGGTGACTACTAACTGTCATCTCCGCCCATATACAAAGAAAACATCTTTGGTTCTTCTCAGAATGCTTCAAAGATGCCCTTGGCTGCAATCCGGTGGCTTTCACTGAATTAACGGTATCTACTTGGTTATACTCGATTGCATAAGACACATCAGTGCAGTGCATAACATGGCATACATGATGGATCCTACGACTTGGCTTATAAAGATTTTTCGTTCATTTTGGTCATCTTGAGTACTAGTAGTGGGACAGCCCCGTCGCCTGGCAGAGTTGAACTCCTTGTCTCATGGGAGATTACCCTTCTTGGAATTACTCATGTTAGAGACCTTTGCGGTACCTTGACCATAGGTATCGACAAAGTCAAGTAGCGCCGGCCCCGTCTCGATGGATCTTTTTATTCCAAGTATATATTGTGCTTCGCCTAAGTCCTTCATTAGCGAGAAACATTTACAGCCAATCCTTGGTGAGTTAAGGTAACTCACGTTGTTTCGATGATAAGTATCTCATCGACATAAAGGGACTATGAATGATACATAACTCCATTTTACCTTAACGTATACACAAAGATTCTTAACCCCGTTCTTGATGAAGCAAAATCTTTGTCAATTCATCAAAATGTAGTTCAAGCTGCCGGGATGCACAGCAAGATCATAAATGGACCTTTACAACTTGCATACCTTCTTCAGGTCCTTTAGGACATGTAAAACACAGGTTGTACCATATACGCATCACTCTACAAATTTCCATTCGAGGCAGTCTTTGCATCCATTTGTCATATTTAATAGTCATGAAATGCCGCAATGACTAAGATTATCAGTGGACTTAAGCATAGCCAGCGAGTAAGTTTCGTCTCAGTCCGTACGTAAACTTGTTGAAACCTTTATTTACTAGTCTAGCTTTAAAAACATCGGCGTTTCGTCTTTATCATGTTTCTTCTTAAATACCCGTTTACATTCAATAGGAAAACCATTTGGTAAATCCAACAAGGACCAAACCTTGCTCTGGTACATAGAATCCATCTCAGATTGCATGGCTATTTGCCATTTGTCAGCATCCTTGCTATTTATCGCTTCTTTATAAGAAGTGGGCTCGTCACTTTCAATGATGAAGACTTGTATGCAAGCTACGGCACCGTGGCGACTACTGTTGGATCTCACAGGTTGGTTCTTCCATAACTTCCGTGGATCAAGCTAGATCTTCTATGAAGAAGGTGCCAATTCTTGTGGTGCGTCGGATGTACATACATTAGATGCATCGACATTTGACTTCATCAGCAGGCTTCATCAAGATGAACACCATTACTTCTAGTCATGCAGACGGATGTTCCTTTTCAATAAGCGCTCGCATCTTGCTTAGCAATGAAGATTTTATTCTAAATGCTTTAGGTAAAAGTAGTAACAAAACTTTTCCTTTGGATATCCTATGAAATAACATTTATCAGATTTGGGCGCAAGTTTATCCTTTGTTAATATCTTAACATAAGCTTCCACGGCCCAAATCACGAGAAGAAAAAATCCAACTTGGAATCTTCCCAAACCCACAGTTCATGGGGTTTTACTGTGACTATGTTGGGCATCTGTTTTAAGTTAAGTGTATCGCGCCCGAGTGAATATCCCCATAAATTAACCGGTAGACAGATAGGCTGCGTCATAGACCGAACCATATCAAGAAGGGTTAAGATTTCTCCTTTCGAGACACGCCATTATCTTTGTGGCGTTCTTTAGGTGAGTTGGCGAAAGCATACGCTCTACAAGATAGTATTGAACTCGTGACTCAAATATTCTACCTTACTATCAAACCGAATCTTTATTGTCTTGTTCAATTGGTTTTGTACTTCATTTTGGAACTCCTTGAATTTCTCAATGGACTCGTGTTTTTATCTCATCGGATACACAAACCGTATCTCTATATCATCGGTAAATGTAATGAAGTAATTACATAACCTCTTTGCGAGATGAATTTCATTGGCCCACATACATCAGTGTGTATGATCCCCAATAAATCACTTGCCCTTTTATTGAATCCGAGTGAAAGTGCTTTGAGGTCATTTGCCCAGAAGGCAAGATTCACACTTATCGTATGATTCATAATCGAAACCTTCAAGTATCCCACCGGAGTGGAGTTTCTTGATTCGGTTCTCGTTAATATGACCCAATCTGCAATGCCATAGGTATGTTTGGTTTAAGTCATTAGGCTTATTCCATTTTAAGTTTATGTTATACGACTCAATAATCATGTCTAAAACGAATAGACCATTTTGAAGGGAGGCGGTACCAAATACTACCCCATTCCTGGTGATCCTAAATTCATTGGGATCTATTGAAATGAAAATCCATCATTATTCAAAAGCAGTGAAATAATGTTACCGGAGATAAGTTCAAAAGCAGGCAGTGGGCAGAATTTAAAGCGTGGATCCTCTGCGAGGGCCCGCTGACGCTGCTTGTAGTTCCCCTTGCGTAGATCCATTTCCCCTTTTCAGTATTCTACTTGACTTGAGTTCTTGCATATTATGACAAATATGAGCATGGCAGGTGTCTAGCACCCGTGAAATAGAATTAAGTTGTAAAAACTTCAATAACATATACATACACGTAAGAATTTGAGTGGTAGTGAGATCGTTCTTCCTATAAATGCATGTGAACTTCGCTCGAGGTGGAGCTTCTAATGACCTAGGTTCCACTTAATAATTACATTTGTCATCTTTCCTAGTGTTTCCACGTCGGCGGCTTAGGGGATTACCGAACCCTTAGCTTTCAGCGTAAACTTATTCTTCTTCTTGAATTTCTTCTTTTTACGAGATACCACCCAAAAGCGAGGAAGAATTAAAAGTTTTAGTCTTTTACCCCGATTCGTCTGATTATTCGTGATCATCTTATGCGGTTCGTTTAGAAACTGACTCAAACTTGTGCATATTGATGTTCATGACAAGCTGAAGAATTTATCTAGAAGACTTTAGGGATGAGATCCACATCCGGTTCTTGAGAGGCAATTTGGTGCAGGCGTTGAGTCGTCAGCCCGAGCCAATCATTTTAATGATATGAGGGCCATACTGTCAGTTCCCAGCGGACATTATTATATCTCCGTTTCTAGCTTCCTTTAGGAATAATTCCTCAAAGTTGCCGGTATATATCATATCTTTGCCACCTTTTCATATTGAATTTAGTGCGAAGGTTCCATATCGACAAGCATGAGACATTGGACATCCTGGCATCGGACTTGTGCTTTTATGAGGTCCTTTTTCGATGGGAGGCCACCAGACCTTATTATTTAAAATGACCGGTTCTCTCTCTTGCTTGAGAATGATTCTCAAGTTTCGAGACCACTAAGGCCAAGGGTAGTCATTCGGCTTGCACTTTTTCAAGTGGTGGCCGAGCGAGGATTCTTAGGAGTAGTAGTAGTGGTAGCCATTATAATTCTACAAGAATAAGTAAATAAAGACAACAGAATCAGTAAACTATCATGCTAAACACTTACAAATAAATTGTAAAGTAAATACTAATACTTCAAATCTCACGAAATATATTAGTATCAAGACCTATTATACTTAAATTCAAACGGCAACACTGCATACATTTTGAATCCAGTATAATAGTAGGTTATCAACCAATTATGTAAAACTACATAACTCTTGTGTCGCTAGCATACTATTCAAGATGCTACCCGACTTTTGTATCTCCGACAAACCGGTTAAGCATACCAATTAAACCAAATAATTACTTGGAGTGATCATCTGAAAGCCCACAACGTTAGTGGAAATCACTTCAACATGATCCATTGTCATATCAAAGTGCAAAAGCGCCAGCTTACACAATAAATCACGGTGTGCCAGTTATGCAACCGTTCACAACATTAAAAATTAGCTTGATACGTTGCTTAGAATTTTAAATAGTAGAGATTATTATTACTTCTTTTATTTTACCATGCAATTTAGCACATAATCAAGCATGTACAACATGAAAATAAAACAAGTAATGCACATTCAAGAGGCGTATGATATGACCTAGGCCTATTAGATTTTCAAAACTTGAAAACTAACATTTAGCCTATTACAATTTCCTCTTGTTTTTCACAGCTTACCGGAATCTCCACCAAAGTTCGTTCTTGGGTACAATTCAATACACTAATCCCAACTTAGGCGGCATCTGAAGCTTGTGGGAGAAACAAGAAAATTAAATAAAATAATATGACTCGGCTGGTCATTTACAACAATACGATCATGAACGGAAAAAGCGTGGGTCATATCGATACACCTCCGTTCAGATTTCCATAACAATATATATAGGAAAATATTAAAATAAATAAATGCACTTAATGTCACATATATTAAATGAAATGAAAATAAATGTGTTCATAATTGACTAATTAATTACCCATTATTTTACAATTAATTATCAATTAATGTAAATTTTAAATTTAAATATATTCACACATGATTAATGATAATTATTACAATAATTACCAACCTCTTAAATCATGGAATAATTACTTAAAGTATTAACTACAAAATTTAAATTGAAAATTTACCATGAAATATTTTCAAAAATTATCAATTAATGAAATAATTATGAAAGAGGAAATATAAATCAAATTTAATGTCATTCAAGATATATATTCAATCGGCTCAATGACAAAACTTATGATTTGCATTTAAAACGAAATTAATAATTGCAATAATTTTAAAACCAAAAATAATTACATAAAATACATTTAGGGTTTTCTAAAACGGACGACGAACTTCAACGGCCAAAACAACCGGCCTCCGGCCACCCACGGTCGACCACCTTGCCGCCGGTACATATGCACGGCCGGTGACTGCGTCAGTGTGCAGAAAACCAGAGCACATACATATAGAGGTCCATAAGTTCGGCGACTCATTTTGGTAATTCATTTTCGGATTTTTAGTTTTTCAGTTAATTGCAACTTTTGTCTCATAATGATTTGGAGGCTCTAAAAATTCAAAATTAGCAGGATTCGACTTGAACATGCAAAAATAATAAATTCTTGAACATGTGTCAATTGGAATTGCATCAAAAACACTTCTAGTTTTCGATTAAATCCAAAACTAATCCAGAAATTCAATAAATGTTTGAATTACTTAAAAAATTCAAAAATTCTGAAAAAAATCTTGGATAAACCTCAAAGGGGTCATAAACACACAAATTTAATTTTGTAATTTTCTAAAAGAATTTCTAACCCTCTCTTTAAAATGTCAGAAATGATTTCTACCTCAATTAAATGCAAACTAATCAATTTTAATCCCTTTCAGTCATAAAGCAATTAAATAAACGTCGAAATAATAATCCCAATACATTGAATGATAATTCCAGCCGTGTGATATACATATAAAATGGATGAATTTTTTCATAATTATATATTCATCAATTGAATATACAAATCATGAAATAATCAAATTAACTAACAAGTATGTAAACAGCAATCAAACTAGATAAAATACATCGAACTTGGTAGGCTGCGAGGCGCTGTAGAATAAATGAATTCATTCATTGATAAAACACCAATTCCTTATATCTGGATCCTCAAATGAGTGCATATTAATCTAAGCACAAAAATACATGTATGAATACAAGAATTGTTGCATTCTGACGGAAGGCAGATAGACCCAGAAACAATCCAGGTAACGTGTAGATATACTTTGAAAGTCTTCTCCAAAACTTGTTCAACACCCGAAATGATGTCCTACGGTGCACACACCAAAAGGAAGCAGACAGTACTTGAACTTGCTAGAGTTTGAAGATGAATAAAATTGGAAAAGAACACTCTTCCAATTATTTCAGGGAGAGCGTCTTCGAGATGAAGAGCAAGGATTTTTCATGAAATGAAAAACCCTTGTCTCTTTCTTTAAATACCATTTGCCAATTTCCACCCGTTAAACAACTCGTTAAGAAATCGGTTTAACTTTCGTTAACTTAATTGGGCCGTTATGGTAAGCCCTAATTAAATAATGAGTCGCGCTAGTAATTGTTCTATTTTAATTCATAACAAGTCAATTAAAATACTAAAGTCACTATCGAGCCAACATCAAGTTATTCATCGAATTTTTCAATTGCTTAATTGATTAAACTTTAAGTTTAACCAATTGATGTCATCAATATATATTTTAACAAATATGAATATTGAGAATACATACCAATATACAAGTCTCGTTCTTTCATTCATGAAATATTATTTGAATATCATTATATGTGTGTGACCTTCTAGGCTCGAATAATAGTAAGTTCTATAGTAACAATAATTGACCAATTACTATTATTATAACGATTAATAGTAGATCAAGCAATCATTTCATAACCCCTTAAATTATCATGAGAACCCACGCTGGTAATAACTTCACAATTACTAAGGTGAACACTAAGTTACGGTAATCTCATTTAACGAGCCGGTAAATAAATTGATACGCGGGTGTCGCTTGACGGACCTGATAAGGGAATCGATTCTCGTTTGATTTCCAGCATCCACCGATGAAAAATTACTTGATAAATTAATTTCAATTTCATATTTTCAACTATATAGATGTACATACTTTCTGGGTATAATAATCATTTAAAAAGTCATCATTTGTGCATAGTAGTGAGAATATATGATGCAGCATGCTTGGAGGTAAATATGTGGTTTTCGATCAAACCAACTATATAAGTGAGTTTTATAATAACTTGGCATAGTCTTGAACAGAGTGTTGCCACATAGTGTAACTTTCTAATGATCAATTGGGGTATTGCATGTGTAATTCAATGTGCCCTTGCTTGATCCAAGCCCAGGAGTTTACACAATGAAGCACACATAAATTAACTTGGCTTAATAGTTTATTGACTCTTCAATGAGTCTCGAATTAAAATATTCAATTATGCTTTAGGTAGCTTCGTAACCTAACCAGGATAATTGTTCATGGTTATGCCAAAATAATAAAATTTCTCATAATTCTCAAACTTCGGTTTGACAAAAAGTGTATTTTGATGACCATGCAAACATGTTTGGTATTTACTTCATGTAAAAATATATTAGCTATTCGAGCCTTTAATTGATTTTGCTACCTTTTGACAAATATTAGCTCTTACAGGAGTGCTTCACTTTTTGTTCATTATGGTAGACAATTTGAGATATGTTTTTTAGGCTTGTTTAGATTCATTTCGGACTTAGAATAATATGGTGCGTCTTGAATACATATTTTTGAGAGCACCGATACATTATCTCTTCCGAGCATTCGAGTCAATTTTACATGCGATATTGTAATAACACTCCATTTTACGTTATTAGATAAGAGAAATATTTATTATCTTAGAATGATATGAGTTGTTGCGCTATGTCTGAACTTATTCTCCTTTATGCATGTTGTTGGTGGCAATCTATTGGAAATTGAAAATACTTACACCATAAGTTTCCATGAAGATAGATGTGCCAGGAATTTGGCAAATACCAAATCTTTCCTTAGCGAACTAGCTGAAACATGTATAATCACAATACCAACTATGATTAGGAAATTTATTATTCCTTGAGAAATGATATGTTGGCAGCTCTTCCAGACATTCAATTAATTTTTACACTACTTCATATGCCTCACTTTCGAGCAATTTCATTTGTATGGTACTTAGACCTATAATAAATTATATGTAGTAATTAATCAATAAATTTTTATCCATTTAAGCTGAATCTAAAATTCTTCTAAATTATATGAGTGCGGGTCTCATAAGTGAACTCATACGGTTTCGTATTATTTTCAAAATAATGAGGAAAATGATAGAATTTTTTTTGAAATATTCAAAAGTCCTTAATTTAGATGGATATCGATTCTAAGCCGCAATCTTTGAACTAGTCTTACGGACTAATAATAGCAAAATATTATTTGCATTAGATACATAACCAAGTGATATAGTAAGATGATACATCACAAGTATCTTTTTGGCATTTTTCATCTCACTGGCACTTTTAAAATCTTGAAGCCTCAAATGCATCAAGTCATAGTTAGCTTTTGGGAGAATAACCGTCTTCAGGTGGTCATACCTCTCTTTCAATTTTTTTTTTAAAGTTAAAGGGATCTTTTACAGTGAGATATCCATATTCATTATCCAAGTTTAGACCCCCATCAATATTATTCACAAGTCTTATGAACTAATCTTCTGGACTCAAAATACATCATTGATAAATCATGTATTATCTATATTATGAATTTATCATAAATATATCAAATTAATCATCAATAAATCTTCGAGATTCGGTTATTTGATAATTATCTTTTTGACTTCATAAACATATAAATCTAATGATTAACATATCACATTATATGTATAAAATTGAAAGCCATCCGAATGATGGTTAGTCCTGACGTTCTCGACGGTGTATTGCCATATTTATTAATAAATTATTATTTTAAAACAAGTCAAAATAATTTATTTTATAAGAGAATAAATCATCAAAGATAAGCATACAATAAAAAATCTTATCACTAATCCTCATAATTTAAGTTATCAAATCCTAATGAAAGTTAAACTCTCAATTTTCAACCACCATCTATAAATTTATTTTATATTTGTTAAAAATATAATTCAGATATAATATTTATCTCAAATTGTTATGATAATTATATGTAGAAGAATGAATCTTGCTTTATAACCATCGACAGCGAGCATGTTCTAATGATCATCTGACAATTGTCATGCATAATATATACTCTAAAGTATAAAATAAGTTTTATCTTATTGAATTATTTCAACCCCATATGTTTAATAATGAGTTTGTTGGATTCAAACTTTTCTTGGTCTATGCCTAATTATTTCATACTAATTCATTAAACTATGAAACATGATATAATATATTCCTATATAATAGTTTGCTCCCAAAACTAAATTAGGTCACTAATGCAGAAGAAGCTAATACTCGTATCTTATTTGTTCATTCTATTACTTTCATGCAAAATTGAAATAAGTTGATAATGGCGGATCATGCGCAAATTGAAAGGTTTAGTATACTATCGTAAAAGAAAAATTTGTCGTAATATGCTAGCATGCATTAATTCTGAATGTTTATAATTATTATTTAAATCTGTAGAAGTCAATTCATGTTTCTATCTAATATGCTATTATAGTGTTCAGTATATTAACTATTGAGTGATCAGATTTAATTTAAATTTTCTTTATGCCAATTGGAATATTAATATATCATTATGAGTATAATCAATAATACTTTATAGATATAAAATATATTATTATTGAAATGATAAGTAGAATAGAAATACCGTTTGTATGTGAGAAGGTGATTGTACCTATGAACTCGTCGGCGACAAAAAACCAATTCGAGACACTTGTTTCTTTATACGACTCGGTTTGGATATTATTAGAGTTTGATCGTGCTAATAACGTGTTATGAATATGGTAAGAACAATGTAAATAAGCGAGGAGAATAATAATAATAAACAATGAGGGAATATCTTTTTATTGTTTGTGTTGTTGTGTAGAATAAAATCTGATAGGTTGCTGTTTATAAGCTTAAGATCTGATAATAAGGTAATTAAGTAAGCTTTGGTAAAATAAGTAGGCTTACAGTTGTTTAACTACGAAGTTATTTTATTCTTGATAAACAGGCGATTTAGTTGATAAGACATCCACATTATATATTATTTCCATTAATAGTTCATTTATTTATACCCTGATAGCTCAAGCCTAGAAGGGGAAGAGGACAGTTGAGAATATGTTTTCCTTTAACCTATTTCTAAATTTTTCAAAAAGCATATTTAGGTTCTTGTCCTCTTTTTGTGCATGGATATCAAAGTGATGTGCATTAGAAGTTTTTTAGTTGTACAAAGGGGTTAAAATCCTTAAATCCAAAAGTACAACGAAGCTAGAACTTGCCATGCATGGGCAACTTCAATCATATAGTAATACTCAAGAGGGTCTTGTAGCCTTGGAGGGTGAGCCAACTAAGAAAAGCCAGCCATAACCTTAACACTCTGCTTTATCTAATTGATCATTCAAAACATACATTTCCTTCGTTCCTTTACGGATCTTGAACAAATATTAAAGATGACTGAAACATGAAACTAATTCCAATAAAAGATTCTTGTATGATTGGGACAATTTGTACAATTATTTTACTGTAGTATATAAAACCAATCATGATTATATATCAACTATTTTGGATGATATGTAAGTTCAATACCTACAATTTTCATCCATCAACTTCCCTTTTCCAAAACTAAATAGCTACCTTAATATCTAAAAGGCTGAGATCTTTTCAGATCAAATATCTAAAAGGTTGAGATTTTTCTCAAGATAGGTCAATTTCTTCAACTTACATACTCTTGTCTATCCTGTTATCCAGTAAGTATTCACATATATTCTTTGGACACATGTCCTTCTCCATCTCTGTAGAGGAGTGAAGGTGACATTGATTTTGGAAAACATTTTCGAAAAATGCAAAAACAATCATTTTCATGTACCATTACCTTGGCACTCCTAATGGAATATGCCAAATTCTTTCAAGATTTTCTTAAGCTACTTGATAGATTTTGAGTCATGGGCTCAAGGGAATTGTGCCATGGAGCCTATTTTTAAGTCCCCGTTATATTTTTTTCTTGATAAAACTCATGTGACACTTATTGAGGTTGAAGGCTTTTTGGATTGGAGCTGAGGAGCAATTAGCTGCATCGGCTCTGCATGAGCCGATTAGAAGCGGCCGTTGGAGCTGCGAATTTTTGGATGCTGCTGACGCCAACAATCGGCCCTGGATCGGTTCTTTGGAAGAGGGCGATGTCGGGCGTTAAGGTTATATTCTTGATGCTGTTTTTTCAGCTTGTTTGAGACCAAGAAGGTCCTAGTTAGGTTCTAACTTTTCCTATATATTGAGGTGTGTTGAGGCAAAAAACGGTGGCGTATTTACCACAACAACCAAAGTCCTCGATTGTTTATCTGTTGGTGAGCGAGCGCAGAGGCTACCGGGTCTTCTTCAACTTTTGGGCTGTGACTCCCGACCACAACTGAGCCAGTGACGGGGGTATGCCTGGAAGGTCTCGATGCCTAAGTTAGAACAAGCGATGGAGCCGGGTGCATGCACTAAAGGAATAAATACGACACTGATATGTGGACAACTGTCGGGTAGCTGTGGATATCTTTGTTACGATGATGTTACTCTTAAACCGGTGATGACAACCGATGGCCTATGAATATAATGTACTCGGGTGTTGAAATGTGTCAAGTCTACCGATGGTGATTTAATATGTCATCCGACAATATATAAATATACCCGATGCTTGTAGTATTAGGTGTAGGACCAGCGCCTTTTAGAAAAGGAAGGAGGTGCCTACTTTGGTTAAGTGGTGGAAATAATATTTGACTAAACTTTTAATATATAAATATATATTAAAAGCCTTCAATTATTTTCTTCTCAAAATCTAATCCCCTTTCCTAGTGGAGGTAGGACTCTATATATAGGAATAGAGTAGAGATGAAATGTTGTAGTTTTTAGATGTGGGATGTGCACACTTATAGCAAGCATCTAGATGAGAAATTTAGTGGTTTTCCATTATGGGATATTAGAGTTTGGCTAACATCATATCCATGACTTTTCTCTCATCCGTTTCACAACCTTAGACACTTTGTGTCACTTGTTTCGGATGTAACACGACATTATCATACATTGATATCCACAACTACACAACAACCAAATGAAATCATTAAACACTTACCTCCGGGGACATGTTGAATGTCCTACTCCTATTATTAATGATCACAAATTATTCCTTAGCAAGGGTGCTTTTCTATAGAGTTTGTATCAAAAATAGTAATCTAAATAATTTCTTGAGATACTATTAAATCATCATCAATAATATTGTGAGGCTTTGTGATTGAGAATATTGTGCTATAAAGTATTACTCAATTGAGTATTTAGCTTGATAGGTTATTGTAACAATCTTCCGAGTTGGTTTTAGTGGATTGCAACAGGACGTACCTTTCACATTGAGGGAGAACCTGTATAAAATCTTTGTGTCTATTTACTTTTCCGTATTTACTTCTGTCGTTACTATTGTTTGCTTAGATTTGGTGATTAAATTAGACCTTAAATCACATCACCTTTATTATATAAAAGCAATTATTAGATAAATTTGATGTTCTTGGTTATCATCTCAAATTTGTTTGACATATCGACAAAAATATATGTAGAGAGATGATATTAAACCAATAATGATGAAGACTAAAACCATTAAATCAATATCAATTAAAGATTGACCATATTATTAAGGCAGGTAGATTTTCATAATATATTACGGTGCTAAGCATATAATATCGAATAATATAATGTGAACTTTTCGAAGTTGAGAGGTGTATTTCACTTTTTGTTCATCGCTTCATCTTAAAGCTCCATCGTTCACTTTAAGTTCATTTGCAAAAGTTATTTCTTTTTCTAACCATATTCCATATACTTGTGAAGATAATGAAATGGTAAAACAACCTGTTTAGTCGGGACATGGATAGGGACTTCCCAATGAAGTTACGTCGTGACAATATATAAGCACTACTTCAAATTTTTTTTCAACCCTAAATCCCCAAATCTTCCAAAGCTCCGCCCCTCCTCCTTCAAGCACCACCACTACAATCAAAATTCCGACCATACTCTTCCCATGCACCACCAAACAACAAAAGCTCCCACCTTTATCCACCACTCACCACTTTAATCACCCTATTGTCCACAAAAAATAGCCCCTCGAAAATCTAAATCTTCCCACCTTTGCTTTTTAGCTCGGGTCTTGTTGCGCCCCACACACACGAAAGCGAACTCGCTCTCAGGGGTGAGTCCGCGAGACAAATGATAACTATGTGCAAAACTCTCCATGCGACGGATCTACTCCAGTCAAGCTTGGACTAAGTTTCAATATCAATGGTGGACCCAATTTTTGACATGTAAGTTTCTGGTCCATGATCATCTTATCATTTGATTTAATCGACATGTTGAATTTCAGTTTCGGTTAAATAAGGATACCAACTGTGAAGAGAGTACTATGTTTATACGTTGTGGTAAGCAAGTATTTGAATATAATCAGAGTGATTTTTCTGAGGACTTTGGTTTATTGAATGAAGGATGTAGTGATTATGAGGTTAGATTTCCTCATAAAAATCTCTCTGATTATATTCAAAGACCCGCTCACCACACGTATAAACATAGTACACCCTCTTCACAGTTAGTATCTTTATTTAACCGAAACTGAAATTCAACATGTCGATTAAACCAAATGATAAGACGATCATGGACCGCAAACTTACATATCAAAATTAGGTCCACCATGATGACTTTCAATTAAGCTTGAGCGGAAAGTAACTCCCCTCACATGGAGCGTTTTGCACGTAGTTATCATTTTATCCATGGTGACCCCGTGTGCGGAGAGTGAGGTTCGTTCGGTGTGTGGAGTGCAGCAATTTCAGGCGAGAGTAATGAACCCCCGAAGAGTAAAGGTGGAAGATTTAGATTTTTGAGGGGCTATTTTTTGTGGACAATAGGGTGATTAAAGTGAGGTAGAGGTGGTGGATATGGTACAAACTTTTTCGATGTTTGAGGGTCTCCTTTTTTGTGGATAATAAAGGGGGAGAAAGTCTTTAGTCCTTTGATGTCGTATGATTTCTATTTATCTCTTTGTCGGTTTTTTTTGCGGATTATTCACACTATTGTTTATGCACTATGTTTTTTGCTTAATGCTTTTCGTTTTGATTTATTATGGAGTTGGATCATGCTATTATATTTGATATTACATATATTGAGGGGGAGTCTTTATATTTCGTTTTGTTATTCCACTCTCACTAGCGTAATTTGTTATCAACAAAAAGGGGGAGTTTGTTGATCGAAAGATTTTTGAACTTGTCATTTTGATGATTACGAATACTAATGAGCTTATTGAGTTGACTTATTTCCGTGCGGTCGAGGCATATTTCAAGTCATCCCTTGAAGATCTGTCTCTCGAAGATTAGTCTCAGAGAGTTAGGATCTTTGTAAGACATTTCTAACTATCTATTTTCGATAATAATTAAGAGTGATTCTCTTTAAAATGTTTTTACAGATTACACGTTTTAGTAATATTAAATTAATTGTTGAATTGGTAGAGAGTTCGTTTTGAGTTTGATTATCACTTAAAATGATTTTAAGTTCAAGTGATATGACTTTGTGTGATAAAAAAATTTAACTTAAAATGGGGTTAATTGAGAATCAAACTTATAAGCAAATTCCATTAATAGTGAAAAAACCCACCGTCGGGACTTAGTCGGGACTTAGATCAAGTCGATCAAGAATCTCAACCCTGGCTCTTTTTTGAGACATGGCTTATGGGACTTCACACCAAGTCGATGGAAGTCCGACCAGCAGTTTACGACTAGCCGTTAGGGTTGGTAGGGACTTCCATCGGGCTGCGATAAAGTCGATTCAGGATTCAGTGGTAGTTTTTTCAGAACTTATAAAAACTAATTAAAGGCAACTTTTAACCGAACTTTCACCATATTTTTTGCACGTTTTTCTAGCATCATTTTGAGAACATTCAAAAGCAAAAAAAAACATTCTAGATTATTCCACGAATTAGATTGATAAGATTTCATAGCGGTTTGTTCAATTGATTATTCAATGATTGTTTTTGTGAAATCCTAGGTAGTTGCTTCAATTATTAATCGGGGAGATTAAGAGTGTTGAGATCCTAAAAGGGACCTTTGGGTTTCTAGCACAGGATTGCTAGTAGTTTTGTGACCACTTGTAATTAGAGTTGCTTGCTTGTACGAACTCAAAGTTAGCTCCATTTTCATAGTGGTGATCGTTTCCAAATCTCGAGGTTGGAAAGGCCGACGGTCGACAACTTAGGAAGCAAAGCTGGATTAAAATCATTGAGTTGTTTCTTTCCTTTATTCTTCATTTTATTTACTTTATTTTGTTATTTATATTGTTGTCTATTAACTTATTCCGCTTTAGTCAATATAAATACTTGTTCTAATTTATTGTCTCTTAATTGTGTTTGGTAGTATTGTAATTAGTTGAAATTTAAATTTGATAAAATTTGTAATTCAACCTTAAATTTTGAAAAATCCAAAAATATGCTCTCTCCATCGCAAAAAAGATGAATGCAGAACTTTCAATATTTTTGGGTCAAACTTCCATAAACTTTAATGGCCAGATTCGTTAAGCGGAGTAAAATAATATAGGCATGTGGGATGTGATAGATTCGTTTTGATATATATTTTTGAAATATCAACAACTTTTATAATTTTCACGCTTGTATAATTAGAGATATTTACGTTTTAAGTATGTCTTAGGCGAGTGAAAGTCGAAATGGAGACAGCCTTTTTTGGAATGGGAGAGAATGATAGTATATATAATCCTTATTCATCTCCCTCTAAAAATAGTAATTAGTCCAACAGTATATTTGACACTATTTAATCTTTTCCAAACACATCAATAAACTAAAGAAAATAATGAAAATTCTATAAAATGTGTATGCGAACTTTAAGTTATGGTAAAAGTTGGCATTTCGGCTGTGACCATCGAAATATCTGAGGAAAGAATCTTACCTCTTGTTCGTGTCTTCCTCTATGTCTTCCGATTTAAAATATTGTACACCATGTATAAAAGGACATCGAGGGTAGTTATGAATCGTGATATATAAGTCCCAAAGTAGAAAGGCGTGAAAGGAGGCCTGCAAAGGTAGAGGATCCTCTCCCACATAAACACTAAAAATAGGATTAGAGATTGATGTAATCCGATAATGATAAAGCTAAGAGGATCAATTACTAAGACTCCTAATTAGAATTTGTTTAATTGATGAAGACAGTCCGTTAAATTGATGGGTCTGCCAATTAGACTGATGAGATGTGATAACTCTGGATTGGTACATGCTGACTATGAAGCTTGTCATTTTATTTACTTAAATTTACTAGGACAAGAAAATTGCATATTTAAATTTAAGGAAACTTTATAAGAAATAAGTATCCTCTCATATAGATATGGTCCAAACACATTGGATAAATGACATTTTAGTGCTAACATTTTACAGTTTTATATACACTACCTCCATCCATGTTTAATTGGAAGTCAAAATTAACATATAAATATCAAAGATTCTCAATGTGATGACATTTTACAGTTTTATATACACTACCTCCATCCAGTCATTATATTGTCATCCAAACTTGATATACAAACTGAAGTTCATAATCAAGTCTACTACTGACTACTGTTCCCAAGTCTTTTCTTCCAGCATTGGGATTTCTGTTACAATTATCCATTTATCTTCAGTTAAAAAATTGATAGACAATAATGTTTGTCATATGTATATGATTGTAGCATTTCTATGTAATCCTTACATTTCCACATGGAAACAAATTGTGTAAAGGACTATATGAGTGAGACAAGAGAGTAGAGATAGGGAAGATAAAGAAATATGGGACCACAATCAAGTATTTTTTAATTTTAAAAAAATGTAGTATTATTCAGTGGTGAAATTAGACGAGGTATAGGAGACATTGGTCTTCTAATTTTTTTTTTAAACAAATGTCTATTATTAAAAAATAAGATTTTAATATATATATTTTTAAAAATTATTTGATTCATCCCTAATTTTTATTATTATATATTTTTTCTTACTTTTTTATGTTTGTTCTTTCATCAACCTTATATAAAAATTATGAATAACTAGAAATAATGCAATTAATATTTATGAGGAAATCCAACAAAAGTGTCATCTTCAAAGCAGGGAGAGATCTAGTAACAGGAGAGAGAGATTGGATCAAATTACTAATTCCTCATCAGCAAGAGAGGGGGGGAGGTCCACTGAAATCTGAGAAAAAAGAAATGTAGCCAATGAGAATGTCCATCCATAGATTGTGTTCAGTAGCTCAACCAATTGAGGCAAAGATAAGAGCTTTAGGTGGCCCCTAAAGTGCAAACCCCCATTCCATGCACAAAATACCTCTAAAAAAGGACACTAAAAAAATGAAGAAAAAAAAAACTCCTAGAGAGAAAAACTTCATCATACATAAATAGGCTGTAAAAGTGCAAATTGTGGGTCAAGGCCTTCAAAAAATAATTGCCCTTTCATTGAAATGCAAACTCAATAATATCTTTGCCTTTTTAGTGTGCACATGATATTTCTCCTACACTTTCTACTCTTCAATTGCATTTTGGTACACTTTTATGTGTCCCAAAATTTTGTTCATTTTAGCTCAATACATAATATTTGCACCTTTTTAGTCCCATGTTCTTGATTTTTTCCTCCTTTTAATCTTTTAAAGAATACATAAAATTTGCATCTTTTTAGTCCCATGTTCTTGATTTTTTCCTCCTTTCAAGATTTTAATGAATACATAAAATTTGCATCTTTTAGTCCCATGTTCTTAATTTTTTTTTCTCATTTCAATATATTAAAGAATCCATAAACTTTGCATCTTCTTAGTACCCTTTCTTGAATTTTTCTCATTTCAATATTTGAATTTTCATCACCTTCAATACATACATACATAAAAACATACTTAAAAAATGGTTTCAGACAAAAATTTAGCTAATGCAGTTGGAGGAAAAACTGCTAGAGCTTGTGATAATTGTGTAAGAAAAAGAGCTAGATGGTATTGTGCTGCTGATGATGCTTTCCTTTGTCAAAGTTGTGACTCATCTGTTCATTCAGCTAATCCTTTAGCTAGAAGACATGAAAGAGTTCGTTTAAAGACATCATCATCATTAACAAAATCAAAATCATTGGAAAAAACATCCTCAGATGTTGAGGATGTTTCAGTTGCTTCATGGTACTATTTGAATATTTATATTTTACACTATTTTGTATAAATCAATTACTCCCCCATCTCAATATAATAATTTATTAGAATAATAGAGAAAAATATTAATCTATGAAAATAAGAATATTAGGAGAGAAAATAATTTTTTTTAACTCCGATGCAAAGATAAAGTACACGATTAATTATAATGAAATAAGAAATTTTTACTAAATGATCAAATAAATTGAGACGGAAGAATTAATTCTTATTTTGATCATGGCACTCCTAATTAGGCCATAATATTAGCCATTGTATTCATTAGGATAGTAGTAAATCATACCCCTAGCCTTATTTCTAGCATAGTAATTATTGCCTAGATGTGTATATTAACATTGTATGATAATTGATTTGTAATAGGTACAGTGGTTTTACTAGGAAAACTCGTTCTCCAAGAATCAAGAAAAATGGAAAATTGAATTCTGGAGAAGAAAAGAGAAGTGACCCTCTTCATGTTGTGCCTGATGAAGTTAGTGATGATACTTCTCAGGAGGAAAATGTTGAACAACTTCATTATCGAGTTCCGATTTTCGACCCGTTTATTAGTGACTTGTGTAATTCATCTAATGAGTTGAGGAACACCAAGAATCATTTTGAGGATGGAAATTGGCATGAAAATAGGAGTTCAATGTTGTATGATGATCAGTTTCATGGATTGCTTCCATCAGAAATGGAGTTAGCTGATTTTGCAGCTGATGTGGAGAGCTTGCTTGGGAAAGGACTTGAAAATGATGCATTTGATATGGAAGGGTTGGGACTAATGGATATGAATTGTGAATTTGGTAGAGGGGAAGTAAAAGTTGAAGAAGTTGGAAATGTTCATGATCAAGAAAATGATCATGGACTTCAAAATTCATCTAAGCCCTTTGAGTTTAAGTTTGATGATTGTTCTTTAGGGGTATATGAGGAAGAGAATAAAATTCAACCTCATCAAAGTATAAGTTTGAGGGGGAGTGAAGGTGGTGAAGAATGTGATGAAAATAAGAAACGGAGGATTTTGTTGAGGTTGGATTATGATGGTGTTATGAATGCTTGGGATGACAAAAGGTGCCCTTGGACTAATGGTGGAAGGCCTCCAATTGAATCCTATGATCAATGTTGGCCTTATTGCATGGTATACTTCCTTTCAATTTATATTAATGTATTCAAATTTCTTTTGTTTAATTAGCTATTGCCATAAAATTTGAGATTAATTAGTATACCATTGCATGAGATGCTTTCTTTGAGGTTGCATTTGAATTTGAAGATTGATTTAAATTAAACATCATGACTTTAAGAACATTCAATAAGATAATACTAATAACAAAGTTGTTACTAGGAATTCATTAACACTTACATATCCATATGTCAACTTGATGAATTCAAACTGGAATTGTCCAAGCCATGTAATTGGTGTTGATGGATTTGAGTTGCATTGAGGACATTTAAAATTTGCAACTCAAATGCATAATCTAAACATAACCTAATAAATGTTCTAGTGGAGTTTTTAGAGATCAATTTGTTCCCATTTCATTCAATTGTTATTGTGCATGTTACAGGGTACTTGTGGCAGAGTACATAACTATGGAGGCATCGGAACAATGGGACATGCCCCGGTAGTCGATGGTGGGAGAGAAGCAAGAGTGTCGAGGTACAGAGAGAAGCGACGAACTAGGTTATTTTCGAAGAAGATTAGATATGAGGTTAGGAAATTGAATGCTGAAAAGAGGCCTAGAATGAAAGGAAGGTTTGTTAAGAGAACAAGTTTTGCAGCTTCTGGTTTTCCTTTACTCAACAAGTAAACTGACTGTTATCTACCATCAAGCTTTGTTTCAAAACTTTGTAGCATTGGTTGTACAGGACAAATAATATGTTTTGAGCTTTCTTGTACATGCAGAGTTCTATTGTATATTTTCTTCTTCAATTTTTCACTGGATTTTCGAGTCATAATCATTATGTCGAAGCGATGCAAAATGGTTTAAGGCTCAACATTGTAACTATTATGTATCTTAAAAATACTCAATGACATATTTCAGTATATGTATAATCAATAATGTATCTTAAAAGAACAAATTCTATTAAAAAATTTAATATGACTGTAATCGAACCCCTTATTCAGAATATTTTGAGCGAGATACCATTCAATGTTCTGAATTGCCATACAATTCGTTTTAAACAAATGCAACTATCATGATGCAAATTCAAATACCTACTAAATTCAAGAACCTATACCATGGAGTTAACGTTCTAATTTAGCAAGTTTTTTTTACACAAAACTAAAGTAGGCAGACAAACTAAAGTTGAGATCCAATTGAAACACAAGATGTGGCCTTGCTTGCTATTAATTCCAGATCTGGATTTTTCCTGGGAGTACCATAATTGTCCAGCATCCGACCCCCTCCCCCAACCCCCACCCTACGTCTTTGA
This sequence comes from Lithospermum erythrorhizon, assembly GCA_019722365.1. Lineage (NCBI taxonomy): Eukaryota > Viridiplantae > Streptophyta > Magnoliopsida > Boraginales > Boraginaceae > Lithospermum > Lithospermum erythrorhizon. The sequence goes on along the minus strand of JADFUC010000413.1, from coordinate 65,733 downwards.
TCTAACGATTAACACAAGACATGAGCACGAAACAGCATCACAAAAATGTGGTCGTTTTCACTTATGAAAAGTGTGAAGGTACCAATTCCACATGAAAATATTAATAGATTCCAGGACTATCAACAAAATCTTGAGTTACTCTATTTATAGCCAATTCATTTTAGACTCTCCTGATTTCTAACATGTATCCACGACAATTTATTGATAAATAACATATATAACTTTGTCTAGTTGATACGGTCTCAAATGAATCATGGAGCCAATGTTGTTGGGGTTACGTGCGGACCAAGTCACACATGTAGAAGGATGAAAAGATCCAATCACACGTAATAAGTGAAAGATAAAAAGAGCGTTGATAAAAATGCGTTGTAGACTTATGATCCTCCACAAACTGCTGGACTCTCCTTTGATGGGCTTCCTGCCATATGATCGAGATGAGATCAGTTTCTCAATCGAGTCGAACAAATATGTATTTGGGTCGAGATACATAATTTCAAACGAACCATCCAATAGTACTTACTTTATAAAATCTAACACATAAGTACTTGGGTTCCATAATTTTTTATATCGGTTAATTTAGAGTGGAAATTGGAATCCATAACAATATTTCATACAGAAATCGAACATCTTCAACCTAACTATCAAGTCTCACTATCATCAGACTGTCTCCTCAATGTATGAAATTTGGGCATAAAGTAGGTGGAACATAGACGATACCTTGGCTCAAGGTCTCATCTTCATTGATGCCAAGGACTCGTCTTCGTGAAGGTTCGAGCTCAATTACAGGCCTAGCTGTGCATCTTTCCAACAACAGTTCCATGACGGTTGAGATCGACAAAGAGACCTTGGCCATACGATTAGACACATTAAGCCGCAATGTCATAAGAGCTTGTATGGGGGCTGACGCCTGTCCTATGCCGGAAGGTCAAGGAAGTTGGTGACTCGATGACATGGAAGTCGACGGCCAAAGCCCTAGTAAAAGACATTTGTAACTATAATGATCGTAAAATAGAAAAGTTCCTTGTTGGCTAAGTCCCATCTCACATCAAAGGAACGGATCTAGACACTGTCTTAGAGACAGGCTCGATGAAATAGACATGTTTGTAAAGATAAATTGTTAAGTGCTACACTCTTGAATGGAGAATTTCAGCTTAATCCATCGTTTCCAACACAACATCATCATTTCAATTGGACTGTGTCATTGAACATCGTTTCAAATAATTCAATCCAACCACTACCTAAAAATTGTAGCTAAGCTCTGTAGGGACAACAAGAGCCACAGCATGTGGACCTTTGAATAATTGCATTTCCAGCTACAAATGTGTTAATGAAGGCCTCAAGTAGTCACCATCATTCATCAATGGACATTTTCAAAGTAGGATCTAGTCATAGTTTGTCACTATACAATTCATTTTCCTACATACCAAAGTGCATATCTAATTAGCCTATCTAAAACCATGACAAAGAAAACTCTGATCATATTATCTTTTGTCCAGATCTTTTCTTATACCATGCATTCATTTTCGAGTCGCATACAAGCAAGAATCAAAGATTCATCAATCAAGAAACCATAACATCAAGAAGACAAAAGAACGAATAAAATTAGATAACTTACACTTTTATATATGGGAAATATCATAAAATTATTTCATAATATATATATATATATATAATTATATTTACAAACAATAAATTGTGTTTCAATCCAATTCACAAGACAAATGCAATGAAGGAGCATAAAGATGCTCATCAAAATCTAAGGTAAAAATCTTGAAATTTTTGCCTTCCTTGCGTCTAATACTTACATCTCATCACAAGGGGGTCCTTTTAGGACCTCACAATCAACATGGAATCACTAGTAAGACCTTAACTTATTTTATCAAATGACTTACTTATTTACTTACAAAAGACGATAACATTCAAGTACATCGACTCATTTGAACATATTTACACTAAGTAGAAAGGGGACATCCTCACATCTTCGTAGTCTGGTATAGATGATCTTCAAAAATTGCTCTTCTGAGTTGATAAAAGAACCCAAATGACCTTATGCCTCATCCGAGTTCTTGTAATTATAAATTAGTGTTTTCTCTAAGCTAGGGCAGGGATTCGGCCCACTCGTCTATCCCTATCAAGGCAATCAAAGCCCTCAACTCTCACAGCCGGATTGTTTCGAAAATTCACCCTCATACATCCACCTTTCCTGGTGGCTGATGATGGCGACGATCCCAATCCAGAGGGAATCGGTATTGAACTTGGAGAAATGGGGATGGCCTTCTCATCCCCAAATCTGGAGTCCTGAACTAATGGGTTAGAGGCTCTGCTCGGAGGAGACCCACAAAAAAATGGGGGCGATGAAGCTACCTGTCCTGCAGAGGAAGCCGATTGCTGCTCCATTGTGCTACCGCCATTGACACTCTGTAAAAGATTAAAAACATGGATTCAGATCTACAGTAGAAAATGGGCAATTCTTAGCCTGCAAAATTAAATATGATATCCGTCCGTACATGGTAGCAACAAGTTGTTAAGGAGAAAGCATTTCAAAGGACCACATAAGTAAAAGCAAAAAGATAATATGGTCCAAGAAATGCACAGACTATTGGTTGGACCAAAACTAAAATTCCATCCTTTCACGATTTGTTCCAAACAAATGGAATATAAGACCAACAATATTAATAATAGTGAATGATAATGATGAACGTAGTCATAAGTAGTTAAAAGTAGAAGAAGATGCAAACCTTAGCTAAAATGATATCCAACAGCTCATTTGCAGCTTTTGCATCACACATCTCTTGCTGCTGACTGTTAACCACAAAAAATTCACAATACATTAGTAAAATCAAAACTTAAAAAGTATATATAATAATCCGATTCAAGCAAGGTCTTAGATATGCTCAATCGATTTACAATTACATACACTAAGGGAACAATGAGGAAGGGGACATAACAATTCAGTCATTAATAATCTATGCTTACAAATATCTTTCTGAATACATAATCAAACACCTTTCAAAAATTGAAAAATACTTGGTTAAAATTGAACATTGTTCAATCAATATCAGAAATTAGAACACCATTACAGTCAAAATAAGATCTGAAGTTACCTATGTTGCAATCTGAGAGGGCGAGCAGTGTCATTGAAGGCGGTATTGAATTGACCAACACGCCTTGGTTTAGGGCAAACGACAGCCTCACGGGACGAAACAGCAACTGATCTCATCATCACCTCTTCTCCATAAGCAGAGAAGAAGCTCTGTTGTTGAATAGCATACTGATGACTCATTTCGCCGAAGATCAAATACAAATGAAATCTCTTTGATATTTTCTCAACTCTGAATCTATTATTCACAAAGAGCCTGTAATCATAGAAAAAACAACAATCAACCCAATTGCAAACACAAGAATAATAATAAAACCAATAGCAAATAGATCTAAAATAATTTGCCCCAATGCCTCTAAAGAGGCTCCCACCTAAGCAGTATCAGGGGGGTCGGACACGGACAGTATGCAGTGTGATAACAGAGGCTGTTTCCGAATTGACTCAAGAGCAAAGTGCAAACACTATCTACTAATGAACCATTTTGATTTATCCCATTAGATAAAATAGTTAGAGAATATAAAATCTTTCACTCGATAGGACATGGAAACACAAATAGATCTAAAACAAGAATTTAAATATTGTGAATAAAACAAACTAAATCTTGTCAACTATAGCATAAATTCGAAGAAGAAGGAAATAGCCGGCCAACGAATATCGACATTTTTGCAATAAAACAAAAAGGGCATAAAGAACTCAAATGGGACAAACAAATTGGGACACTAACTCAAGCGAAGAAGATAACATCGAAGCAGATCTACATTGTTCACACATACAAAGTCAAAACCTTCAATTAGGTGAATCACTAAGAAAAAAAAAAATTGTAAATCATGATAAAATTGAGCTGATAAGATTAAAATTCTGTCGTTTTCGTAGATTCCAAACATTATCTTAGCATAATATTCATAAAAAGGGCACATTAAATTCTGGAAATCACTGATTTGTCTACGAATCTATGGATATATTTTAGAAAAACAGCTCAAAATGGATCAATTATGAGAAAAAATCCTACAAATCTACAATAAATCAATGATTTTTCCTTCAAATCTTTGAATATATTATTGAAAAACATCTCAAAATTGGATCAATTACGAGAAAAAAAATCCTAGAAATTAAATCTACAATAAATCCATGATTTTTCCTTCAAATCCTGGATAATTGCAAATAAATTAACTCTAAATATGCATAAAATTTCAATAAAACAAAAATCAATCATTTTTCCAACAAATCTAAATATAATTTTTTTTAAATGTCAAATTGAATTAATTAGGAGAGAAAAAAATCATAGAAAACTATAATTAAATCAACTCAAAATAATCCTAAAGTTGAAAAAAATCATTAAAAAAATCCTACAAATCTATTATATTTTTGAAAAAAAAAGTCAAATTGAATCAATTAGGAGGGGAAAAATAATTTTAAAAAAAACTAAAATTAAATCAACTCAAAATAATCCTAAGTTAAAAAAATCTAACATTTTTTCTACAAATCTGATGATATATTTTTGAAAAAAAACATGTAAAATTAAATCAATTAGGTTGGGAAAAATCATAGAAAACTACAATTAAATCAACTCAAAATAATCCCAAAGTTAAAAAAATCAACCCTTTTTTCTACAAATCTATAAATATATTTTTGAATTTTTTTTGTCAAATTAAATTAATTAGGAGGAGAAAAAATCATAAAAAACTACAATTAAATCAACTCAAAATAATATTAAACATAAAAAAATAAACCCTTTTCTACAAATCTAGAATATTTAAAAAAAAATTAGAACAATTAAGCGGAAAAAAATCCTGTGCATATACAAAAGTAGCATAAATTCACTTAAATAACATAAACACTACATAAATAAATATATATATATATAGATGAATATTTATATATATTTAATTTTGTAGAAAAAAGAAGAGATTTAGACCGGAGGGAGATGTATGTGAAGTGATGGAACCGCCTCCGAGGAAAAAGGTTGGAAGTGAAATTAATGGTGGAATATATAGAGGAGGGGGGGAGGGGTAAAACTGTCTAAATATCCATGGAAATAGATAATTTGTTGTATTTGATAAAAAAATTATTTTTTATTTATATTATATAAAATGTGATGTTGTTTAATTAAATTTGAAATGTATTTTTATGGTTGATTTTGTATGTAGATAGGATAATTATTTATAAAAATGTCAGATTAAAAAGAATTGGAGGTGATTGAGAAATTAAACAAAAATAAGAGTTTAGTATTACTTGATTTTTGAAGTTAATGGTTTAAATTTTATGGTAGAGAAAGGGATTGGAAAATATTGTACTGTTGACCATAAAAGTAAAATATTTTTAATTTGGTTTTTTCTTGAAGATAGATTATTTATCTATCCTATATATAGTAATGCCAGTGGTGGATTAGCCCGGTTCTGAAAGTGAAGTTAAATTAATGTATTTCCTATTTTCTTAAAGCTTTTTGATAATTTTTTATTTTATTTTAATTTTAATAGTAAAATTATTCATGGTGTAGCCGTCCCAACAAGATAAAACTCTCAGCCAGCTACTAAACATAAATATTGTCCTACTTCACGTACTCAGAAAGTAATTATTCTGAGAAAATAAAGTTGTTTCTGAGTTCTACTGTCTTTATTTTTCATGGTAACTTTTTCATCTTATTTCTTTTAGTTTTTTTTTTAATTTTTTTTTCATTGTAATTTTAGTATAAAAATAATAAAATAATTTATGACAGTATGCCGCATATAACAGTTAATTTATAAGCCCATAAAATTCTTGTAAATTTAATTAAATAATGGAATACTTTTACATCGGAACGTTTTCACCTAGATTGGATTTTCATAATATTGTGTACCTTGCAGTTACGATAAGGGTGCTTCCAGTTACTTGAATATCACATGTAGTATAAAAGAGGATTATGCGTGTTTCAAACGCGAGTTGTCATATTTTGCCGGCGTGTGACCGATTTTTTTGCTTTTCGCTTTTTTACCCGACTTTAGAGGTTGAGCCTTCTTGTGAAAATTGCTTAAGCTTTAAATTTTTATTCAAAATATAATTAAATTTTGTCACCAAAATTAATTCTTGATGCACCTTCGCGACAAAGCATGAGTAAATTTTATACCGTCTTTTACCCAATTACACACTTACTCGGCCTCACAATTTTTTATTGTTACTCGTCGACTTCTAATTTTATTATTTAATACATTTGTTCATTCTTTTTTATCTTATTGTCCGTATCAAATATTTAGATTAATAAAGCAATTCTTGTATAGAGAAAATTAATCGGATTTATATTAGAATATTCTGATACTATTGACTGTTCCTTGGTTTTGCTTGTATAGGTAGTATAAAAGATTGTGCATGTATAAGTGCATAAAATATAGCATTTTATAGATATAATTTATTATATTACAATGCTATTTGAGCTTAATTGAATATATATTACACTTATTTTCATCTAATTTCTAGGCAATTATTGAGATTAGACATTCAGAATTGATAGATTTGGATCAACCCCAAGAAGGAAGTTTCAACCGGGTCAGAATTTGATGTGAAATAAACGGGTCTAAGAAGAGCTCCAAAGTCAAGTAGCTCTGATGTCCAGTAACATGACACAAAACCTGGTCTTGGAGGATATAAAGAGCACGTTATGTGCTTATGGAGGAGGAGCTAACGCTTTCTTCGCGCAAAAAAAAAAGGAGCCAAACATGAGGAACATCAGCCACCCTCTATCGTTTTATTATTTTTCGGATATTTTCAATAACGTTATTTATTTATTTTTAGAAACTTAATTATAGGCCAATTTATTATTAGTCGGGATTATGATGTAGTTAGATTGAGTATTATTTTAATTTATGTGGGATTTGTGTATCGTTTATTTAGAATTCTATTTATTGTGCTCAATTACTTTTCATTAACTGGTCATTAGAGAATTATTCGTATAAGTGGTTAATTCTTCAGAGATAGAGGTGATAAACAGAAAGGGTAATTAGAACATGTGTTTCATTTACCATAGAGATATAGGTGCGTGCCACTTGCAAGTTATAAGGCAATTGTTCTTCGACCGGTTCAATATTGTAAACTATCATAGAGATATATAGGTAGTTTTTGGCAATAGAGTTTAGTATTCTTTCAGAGAGAGAATATTAATATTTTCAGAATCCTCTTGTTATGAATTGATAAATAATTCCATAGTTTATTAAATAGGACGATCTAGCGATAACTTTCATATTATTAATTAATATTTGTTATTTCTTTTTTTAGTTATTTAATTCAATTCTTTATTAGTTTACTTTAGTATTTTAATTAGTTTAAATCATTAATTATTGTTTAGTTAATTAAGCATACCTAAAAAAGACTAGTAATCAATAAATTGAGATTTGTGAGACGATACTCGTACTTATTTATTATATTACTTGGCACGACCCGGTCTCGATCCGGAACACATAAAAATTATGTTGTCAATTGTCATCATATCACGGAAAGTGAGCTTTTTTTAAAATTTGTTTTCCCAACCCTTTTACAGCTTACAACCTTTTTTTTACTTTTTTACATTTTTACTTAGTCGCGTAATTTGAAAATTGTAACTTCAAAATTTATTGAAAAGCGTAATTAAATTTTATCTCACACCTCTCTCACAGGCTCGCCTTGACCTCTATCATTTATTATTCAATCTACGTTTCTATTCCGCCCATTTTAACTTTCAAATTCATTTCGCATCTTTATTCATTATTGAATTACAATTCATCATTTACAATAATTTTTTATTTTGATCTTTTTTTTAGAAGAAAAATAAATAGTTAGGCATACTTTTTGATGTATTTAATTTTTTTTAAAAACAAATACTTCAAACAAGAATTGAATTAAAAACAACCTTACCCGTCATTTGACGGACACTGCCAATTAGTAATATCATTAAACAAATATATTTTCCATGGGAATAAAATATTGAAGATATCACAATGGACTATTGGATTATCATATCATTAAATACTCCTCAATTCAGTTTTATTGACGTTTCTTTGATTTTCAATGTAAAATTTTGATCTTAAGTTACCTATTTTTGAAAATTGAAAATGTCAATTAAATTGAATTAGAAGGGATGTGCCATGTACACTTCTCTACCAAACTGACATTTTTAAGAGAAAAGTTGCATATGTAAAGCAAAGCAAAGCGAAGAAAGGATGCAGAGCATGTAGGAGAAGATAAGAACATCATAATAATGAACAGTATTGAACACCACATAGAACATAGAGGGGGAGCATTAGCTTCTCCCTCACCCTAGCTTTAGTTGGCCAGTTCCAAGATTTAATAGCTCAACCGCAGAACGAGCAGCAGACGAAGCACGATCTGCAGCAGCAATCGCTGCTCGAGCCCTCTCCAAGACATCCGATGGTTGAGATCTCGTATCCTTGACATCAGCAACATTAGAACCCATACTGTTTGTTTTTGTCAGAGATTTGCTTGCATTGATGGTTGAAGTGGGCACATTTCCAGCAGCTATTTGAGATTTACGAGGTTGGCTTCCTCGCGCATCTCGTCTAGACATGATAGAAGGTTCAGAGTGGGGTGAATCCGCAGCTTCCAACTGTGAGGAAGCCATTGAAGCTGCAGCTATATTCTTTGGTCCATTCTACAGAGTTATCAGAATTTGACACATATTACTAGCATGTAAGATATACTCAATAATTAGAAATGACAAACATATATCTTTCATATTATGCAGCATAATAAGTCGAGTTAACGGTCTCAACGATCGGGCACATGAGCTAAAATGTATCAAGAAATCACCAAGGACACCTAGCTTTTAAGGTTGTAGAAGATTTATTTATGAAACAATAATCATCACTATGCAACTCTACCTAGCACAATACGCTACATGGTGACAGCTGAACTGCATTGAAGCTGATAATATCTAAACATCAATAACACACAAAGTGGGAACTTGAAATATGTATTAATTACCAGAAGATCCTCCGGATTTTTTCTTAGTTCGGCTTCTGTTTTAGAGGAATCCCACTGAACATTGTATTCTCGTGTTATGTCCTTTAAAACTTCAAGCTTTATATTTGCGGATGGAGCACTGACAGAAAGTTTCTCAACAATCTGGGAAATGCCAAAGCTTAATTCAGGGACCGCAGTATTGCACCCAAGATAAACTGAAGGAAGCTCGTAAGTTACTTACTGTGCGGTTAACTTTTGAATCAGGACGAAGTTCGGATGCAGCAGATATGAACTCCTTCCCATATTTTGCGCCAAACAAATTCCTAACATGCAGCAAATCTGGCAAGTCCGAACATCTAGGAGCTGCAAAAATGATACTTGCTACTGCTTCCTGCAAATCTGTAGGACATTCCCTGTCTCAAGGAAGAGATGCAAGAGTATGTTATGCCAAAGGTCTGTGTGTGTCACAACTCACAACTCACAGGTCACAACTATAATTGAATGATCAAATCATATTTTCTTAGGAGCCTTCTTACTTACCCTAATGCTAGTAGAGATGAAAAATAAGTATATAACTATATAAGTATTTCGATATTTTACGAATTAAAAAATCAAAGCCAGATCTTCCACCTTACCTTTGGCTATCAAGTATAGGTACACGGGCAAGAAGGAATTCGCAGAACATCTCCACGATCTCATATACAGCGCACATATTTTGCTCTCGTATGACATGTTCCACCTAAACAGACACATCCAATAACACAAATCAAGAAACAACATCCATTTCAAGAACACCAACTGCATTCAGCCAAACAGTAACCTCACCCGTATACGTGCAATAGGTTCCTGACCAGAATGCAGAAATTGAGCTATCTCTTTCCGCATAAGCTTCAGCTGCACATCCCTTTTGTTTTGGAGCAACTTGATGCGCGATATTGACATAGTCAAGCATGTTTTACTATTAATCCACAAATAATTGTCAATATATAGACTCCATAAAGGTCATAAAAACTGATCAATTAATAAACAATGAAGCTAATGGAGATCTAAAGGTCAATCATCAACATCAATATGCCCCAACACCTCTGAAGCGGCTCCTGCCTAAGCAGGTAAGATAAGGTCGGATAATACACACCCTTATCCCTGTGTAAGATAAGGTCGGATAATACACACCCTTATCCCTGTGTGACAACAGGGAGACTGTTTCCGAATTGACCCAAGAGTGAAGGACAGACAACTATCCACTACTTCACAAAAGATAAGCAACGTACATTTTGATTTTTTCCATTATATCGAAGAGCCAAAGAATATGATTTTTTTTACTCCATTAAAAGTCAATCATGATATAACAAAATCAAATCTTTCCTAAATCTGATGATCAAGATTCAGCTTTTGATCACCTTAAACAACATGTTGCCTAAGGAAGCACATCAATAAACCAAAGACTCTAGTTTTAGCTAGTATTTTTATATGCTAATCAAAGTGTTTCAAGAAAATTGATAAATCAATATCTCCCACAAGTAAAATGACAATTTTCCACAACCCTTAGCTAAAAATGCATACCAACTATTAGATTCATCATAAAAATCAAATCTTTAACATCATGATCATAAATACCTCAAACTCCAAAAATTACCACTTCCTTTTTAACTGAATTGTGAATATATATAAACATAAAATAAGTTGAACTAAAGGTAATCAAGAAATATTTAACATTCACAAATTAAATAATAATAATAAAAATAAAAATTGCTGACCATTTTGGACCAAGAAGGCCTCTGTTGAAGAGTTGATTTAATACAGACATGTTCTTGATTTAACGTGATGAAGCAAAAGTGTTTATGTTAGATCAATTGATTGTGTAATTTCAACAATGATTGATTATATCAGTCCATCACAAAATATTATTCATAATGTTCCGAAATGAATACAATGAAAGGTTTTTTTTAAAAAAAAAAAATTACTTTGAACAAAATATTTTCATGATGTCATTGAACCCTTAAATTAGGTGAATGAACATAAAATTTATATTTTGAGTTAATTCACTTCGATTTTATCTTTTGATAAATTTTAGTTTTGGATAGAGTCAAAAGATGCATTGAAGCTAGGCAGATAAATAAAAATAACATACATAGACATGTTATATAATTTAGGAGAATTTCTCTATTCTGATATATTATATAAATAAAAACAACATACATAAACATTTAAAGGTTAACCCTTTATATACTAAGCGAAATAGTTAGTTATACTAATCCACTAGAACATTATACCATTAAGGAGATAATTTAGGCTTATTTTGCTAGTGCATAAATTAAATTAACGTGAATCCTAACTATACAAAATGCTGACGTGGGTCTTATCAAATTCATATAGTTTACTTCTAATTGATTTTCATTAATTCACCTAGATTTATCAAGTTTTCATAAATTCCAAATTAATGAGTATTTTAGGGCTTTTCTTGTCAAATACATCTTGTACATATTTTGTTCATCATGATGGCAACCTAAGATTGTCTACCTTTCTTAAACAAAAAAATTTAATATTTTAATACTCCGTACTAATTAAAATTGATCAATTTTTTAAAATCCATGAAACAATTGAACAAATGAAAAAAGTTTTGACAAATAAAACATGAAACGTAAACGATCTTTATGGAATGGAGGGAGTATGAATAACAAATCAACATTATTCAAACATATACAATCAACTAAAAATGATCCCCTATCCAAACTGTTTCTCAACTGGGCTGATCAACTACTGGTATAAAATGTTAGCACTGCCAAAAGAACTATATGATATTCATAACATTACAACATTGCTACTGACAAATCCTGGGAGAAAAAGAAACTCAAACTGGTAACTCTTTACATTTTGCAAGAGCCATCTTCATGTTGAATAGGAAGGCAGAGAAAATATTTGTATGTTCTTGTTCTTTTGATAGCAACTATTGAACGTAGAACAAAACAGGTCAAAGAATAGCAAAATCGAATGGAAGAAGCAGATGTTAAAAAAGTGGAATCGAACTCTATCTGGCCAAGCAACGAGCATCTAGCCACGAGATAATGTCAGTTAGTACAGTCAAAATTCTGTCATCAGGCTCCCCTTCGAGAATGGAGTGATGGCCATCATCATACAGTTTAAGCGTCTTGTCAATGCTCGAAGCATTCTCGTATAGATACTGACTAATTTCTGGATCTGTTACTTTGTCAGCAGCTCCATGAACGATGAGTATGGGAGATGAAACCTGCAAGAATATCCAATAGACCATTAAAAGCAAAACTGCAGTTGATAATATGAAACCTGCATGAACGTCGCAAAACTGCAGTTGATAATATGACAGCCTTGAGGCTTCAGTGTCATCAAGATAGTAACCTTGTCAACATTGGACTCCAGGTACTTTGTAGCATTTAATAGCTCCACAGCCGTCTTCAGTCTGGTTGGATCGGAGTAAGAGATTACGTTGAATGGAGTCTGCATATGAAAGAATCGATAGTTCAGTTTAAACGAACTCCCACTTACTCCAGGGCCCAGGCATTAAGATAGTACATAAATCATGTCGTACTGTATTTCATTTGTTTCGTAAATAACAGAGTAGTGATATTGGATACAAACCATATTTCTTTTCTTGAACTCTCTGAAGGCTAGCTCTGCTAAATCTTTCTGGGGAACAAGCTTTGCTTTAGGCATCAGCCTTGATAAGAAAATCAAGAGTTTTTGAAGAGGAAGTGGAGGAGTCAGTTCCTCTGCAATCTTTTCAACGATGATAAAGCAAATCTCAGTAACGAAATGGTTGTTTCGTTATCAAATAAAAACCACATTGTTTGTCATTATAAATAAAGGCAACTTAAATTCATGAACAAGGAACTTATACAAGACCAACGGAAAAGTAAAGATGCAACTTCAACAACATCAATATTGAATATGATCTCTTACTTTAACCATTGGTGCTACAAGAACTATGCCATCCCATGCATGTGGCTCTTTCAACAGAGTTTTCAGTGCTATTGCTCCACCCATAGACTGACCAAATAAAAAATGGGGAAGTCCAACAATCTCAGGCCTCCCTGAAATGTTAAAGCCCTGGGTTAATTACAGACCACGCAATATCCTACTCAAACTGTTTATATAGAAAATTTTAGGTTTAACCATACAAAATATAAATCATATATCTATGAGTACAAGATGAATTTTATCCCAAGATTTCTAGTTTTGCATATCTGATCACCTGGTTACAAAAAAGAGGATCTCACAAGTGCAAAGTAATAACTGCTACCTTTGATTCGTGAATATTGTTCTATCACATTGTCCACTATGCCATCGAATTCTGGTACATAACCATGCAATCCCTCAGAGAGGCCAAAACCAGGATGATCAATTGCATAGACACCATAGCCAAACGCAGCAATATGCTTGGCTATACCTGAAATTCCAAAATAAGAAAAGTTTAAAGTCATTTTTTAAGATAGGTTCAAAGATTACCCTCCAAGAGTCCAACCGGTATAAAGATATGATAAAGCTCATATGTCATAACATAAGAAAATAAACCAATAATTAGAGATTACCACTCACCTTCAAAGAAGAAAGTGCAAGTATCACCATATCCATGGCAAAAACACAAAGCGCCTTTAATTCGTACTCCAGGTTTTGGCAACCAACATTTGCAGAAAATCTCTTGACCCTTTTCGTTGATCTCGTACCACTGAGGATCACACAAATACAGAATAAAGTCACACACATAGATTACTTAACTTCTTTCCTAACCCTCGAAACGATAGATAATCTTCTTTTTAGCCTTATTCCAGTCCCAAATCTAGTTGAAATAATTGCATATCTAGTTGCCACCTTTTTATACTCTCAGTAAATATATATTTTCAGTACATTTACATCGTCCCTCTTTCTTCTTCTTCCAACATTAAATTGAACTTGAAACATTAAATTTAAATAAATCAATACAATCTAGAACATCTAGATTCAAACAAAAAAACGAATTTATCAAGTAATGTAAAGATGTTCTAGGAAAAACTTGAAGTACAAGTGGTACAACTGACCTCTTCCATTCTGATATCCTTTGGAGCCATCTAACCATCAATTCCAAGCAACAAAACAAGACAAACAAATCATTAGTCCAACAAACAAATTAAAGATATTACTAGGCACTAGCAGTGACGAAGTCTTGGGTTCGAGTCCTTCCAATGCCGATTTAAAAAAAAAGATTAGTCCAACAAAGGAAGCAGTCAAGATCAAGATCCAATATTTAACTTCTAGCAATAAAAAACAGAAAAAGTCAAACCAACTTGATCAAGTACAACAAAAGTACCTTAAACAAGATGTGATCAAGCTGTTCTTGAACATCAACAAAAGCTGCTCGTACCCTTCTTCTAGCAGGTGCAAAGTCCATGTTCTGTGAAGCAATTGAGTTCAACTCATCACTTACACCCTCAAGCCTAGGCTTGTTCAAAGCCATTATGGTCATTTTTTTATATGTTCTTGAATGAGTTAAGGTTGAATTTTTGGTCAACGTTGGTAGGAGAGTAAAGGGTAGGTGGCTAGAGGGAAGTTGAGGTGGTGGAAGTGGTCGGAAAGTGGTGGTGAAAGTAGCTTCCATGATGGAAAAATCAAGAATGTGGTTCCCAGTTTTGAAATATTTTTTAGGATACTAAAATCCAAAATAATTTAATGAATCACTTATAAGTTGATTTCAATGAGCTAGTGATATCTGACACAATTTTTTTTTGGGTTGAACATAATATATATTTTACATTCTTTGTAACACTTATTAATTAATAATTTTTGAATTCGTAATTTGTAATTCAATATAATCGATATTATGTAATCGTAATTTTTATCATTAATTTAAAATAAAAAAAACACTTATAAGTTGATGCGTACTTATTTCTACTTTGTTGTCACAAATGAAAAGTAGTCAACGTGGCAATTTAAACGTGGGATGGTGTGAATATAATTTTTCATAACTTAGGAGTGAACATAAAAATTCTTGAACACACGCTTTATATAATTAAAAAAAATGATATTATCAACTTCCATTTTCGATTATAAAAATTAATTAATTTTATGATATTTTATATTAATTTTGTGATATTAGCTGATGTATAAAATTTTTGGTTGAATCTAAATTATAACATTCGTATAGGAAATTAATTGAAAATATTATTTTTTGTTATATTTTTACTAAATATTACTCCGTATAACATAAAATATGTTAGTTCAAAATCCAAAAATTTATTCATCAAACTAATTTGATAATTTTTTGAATAAAGAGAATATATGCAATTCAATTACATGGATAATCCCTGGTTAGATACAATTATATGTGTTCAAGTTTGAATTGTAAAATTAAATATATTAATATATCATGAGTAGCGAACGACACTAGAGCGCATGGGAGCAAGGTTCCCCTAATTTAATGGGGCAAAATTAATTTATTAAATATTTTTCAAAATTATAGCTATTCTCTTAAAAATTACGTTGTCATCCATTTTAATTTTTTTTTATATTTTTCCTTAAGTATTTACATAAGTGAATCCGTTTCCTTATATAAAAATTTTGATTCCGTCATTTAATATAACCAAGAATATGATTATTTTGATTTAACTTAAAGTTTTGTATGTTTACAAAATCTGTTAATTGTAGTTATAAGAGCTGAGGAGGACCACTCTCTGGTCTCTAGTCTCTAACATGCTAAAACAACATTTAACTTTAAAACAATATGGACTCCAAATCTAATCCTGAGTGGGTAAACAAACAACCAACTGACCACGCCCCATTTGATGTGTCTCAACTGTGTGTTGATTGGGGCTCACATATTTGACCCTGGTCCGAGCCCGGTTTAAACTGATTCAAGACTCGCAGCTCATATCAAAACGAGCACCCTGTTGAACCTCTTTTGTGGCCTTCATGCTACACTCATTGTTTGGGTGGTAACAACTAACAATAGCCACTCTAGTTGCTACCACTACCATTGTCGTTTGTGTGTAACTCTCCTTGGGGAGCTAACTGACACTTCAAGCACATTTACCTCGCCTTTTAGTGAGGCTCTGATCCGAACTATGTTGGAAAAATTCATTTTTGCTTCCACGTCAGTCTCAAAGAAATACTTTGATGTTGCGTCAAAGAAGACCGACCACGAATATCCAAACAGTACCAACATATATAATTTAAAGAGAAACAATTGCTTATTTAGCTTATATCTCCCATTTGTTGTTTAGATTGTAAATTTGATTGAAAGCCATATCAGATGTAATTATTAATTCTATTTAGTAGAAAAAAGAAAAACGAAGGTGGAATGTCCTCTTCAATTTATTTTGGGACGAGAGTAGATGATATTTTTTTCCTCTAACGATAAGCTACACTACATAACATATCTATTATTTAATAAATTTAAACAAAGAAATTTGCTCTCCAAAGAATAAATACCTCCTCTCTCGCCAACCACCGCTTTCAAATTGATATTAAGCACCGAGGCCACATAAATGTCGAAAATCCCAAAGCTGTCATTTGAAAGAACGCCGAACTCCCACATCATAAGGAACGAAACTCAAGCAAGAGGAATAATATACTTGCCAGAATCGAACGTGAGACTTTCGACAAATTAATAAATTTCAAATAATAAATTTGTCCCGATCCTGATTCGAGCTAGTTAAAATTACATAAAAATCGATAAAATAATAAGATAATATTTTTTCGAAAAAATCCCTTTATGTAACATAGGACCTAATAATTATAAATTAATTAATACTACTAATTGAAAATATATGTAACTTAATGAAAATACGACCATGGGCCGTTTTTTCTTTCGCTTTTATTTTGAAAAGTCAAACTTACTGGAAATATCTCAAATTTTTTTTATCAGATCCACAATTCTAAGATTGTTTTCGAATCAGAATATAACGGTTTCAAGAGCTTTAAACCCTGCAAGTTTACTTTCAATTTGCCTAAGTGCTCCAAAGCCACTGAGACGATCATGTTATTTCATTACTATTTATTATCTTTTACAGTTAACTATCTTCCCATATCCTTATTTGTCACATTTTCGACTAATCACTGAGATTCAATAAACTACTGAACGTACATGTGTTCATTTTGTTAAAAAAACTCTTGTAAATTAATAAATTATTAATTTATCATAAACAAATTTCATTTGGCCCAATTCATATTAATTCCCATGTAATTTTTGCTGTATAGTTATATCTTTAGAAAAAATAGTTATGTCTTTAGATGTTTGATGAGGATGACTGATGATCTCATATTCTGTTAAGATCAATAGATCATCGACTTGGTGGTATACATGTTTATCATTAATGAAATATATTATCGCTTGTTTTTTTTAACAAGGATCCTGAAAAAACAAAAACCAATACATGTCATCAGCATTATTGTTTTCAATTGGATACTATTAGTGAATGATCTTCCCAGCATGCGTGCGTGCAAATATCAAACATAAAGTAATAATATTCATGTCAAAAGGCAAATCAAATCATAACGGAGCCCACTATAAATGATTTAAGGCACACTTGGTTGATTATTATGTCCCTTCAATAATGCGGAGATAAGCCCTTAAAAAGAAGCTTTCAAAAGAGGTAGTCTATGTAACTCTAAAATATTGAAGTTACTTAACTTTGTGCTGCTTCTATTCACCCCATCTTGCATTAAAGTTGCCCAAATTTGCATACTATCTCTAATTGTCATCCTCTTGAAGATTTAGTGCTTTTTACTTTAAGATATTTGAATCACGGTTGCATATATTTTAACCAGAAGGGAGTTCTTGATGATCTACGTATGTACTATGGGTATCATGATTGGCAGAATGCACTTATATATCATTTGACACAACTATAGCAAGAGAATCCCATTTCTTCGGGGTTTGTTAATTTGTTTCAAGTCACCCCCTTTCTCCCACCATCATCAATAATCTCCCATAAATATATAACAAGAAGAAATACCACCATACATTATATATATATGTAGCCTCACCCCCACCCCCCCAATAATAATAATAATAAATAATAAGGCCATTTATTAATTAATTAAACTTCTACCACACCTTAATTTTTCTAAAACAAAAAATATCCATTGTTAAACTTAACAGTTTGCTAATGTATTTTAGCTCCGGCCATATTGTTTCAAAAGACCTCATCAACCACATAGTTGCATTGTACTAGTACATGTACCATCTTACGTATAACCACATTTTGACATATACTATACCTATTCACACGTATTTTTATACGTACATGTAACAAGTCAAAACAATTCTTTTATCTACACCTAAATCATCAAACTAGTATTAAAAACAGTAAAAATATATTATTAGATATTGTATCTATTGATATTATTATTTATTGGAGATATCATGGTGATTTGATATTATAATAAATATATAATAGGTCATATTGTTTCCATTAATAAATAAATATTGCATAAATTAATGTGTATCTTATAGATCATGTAAAAAATACTCACCTCTAATGGCCCCCACCTCAGCTGCCGCCACGAACATTGCCAACCACCTCAACCAGCCGAAGCAGAAGGTGGTTCTCATAATGGGTCCCACTGGGTCAGGAAAGTCAAAGCTTTCCATTGACTTATCCACATTATACTTCAACTCATCAACTGAAATAATAAATTCTGATAAAATGCAATTGTACAATGGTCTTGAAATCACTACAAATAAGATATCGGAAATTGATCGTAAAGGTGTGACACATCACCTTCTTGGAGACTTTTATTACACAAAGTCAACGCCTGAGTTCACACCCTCTGCATTCAGGTCAAAGGGAGAGGAGATAATATCGGAGATAACATTGAAAAGGAGGGTACCCTTTATTGTTGGAGGCTCAAATTCATTCATATATTCACTTCTTGCTAAAACATTCGACCCCAATTTGGACTTTTTTGATGAGTCGACGCACGTTGACTTTTCTTGCATGGAGTTGAGATATGATTGTTGCTTCATATTTGTCAACGTTGACTTGCATGTTTTGAATGAGTATTTAGATATGAGAGTTGATGAGATGCTTGATTCTGGGATGCTTGAGGAATTGGCTGAGTTTTTTGAGTCAGAGTTGTCCAAATTGGACAATCATTTTGGGATAAAGAAAGCTATTGGTGTGCCAGAGTTCGAAACCTATTTGAAACAATTTTATAGTTGCGGGGGTCCTGACGTGGAGGAGTATGAGAGGGCAGTGAGGTTAATAAAGGAGAATACTAGGATGTTGGCTAAGAGGCAAATGTGGAAGATCCAACGGTTGAGAGAAGCTGGGTGGGACCTACAAGATCGATCGGATGCCACAAGCGATTAGGGGTCAGGTGATAGAGGGAGGAGAGGAAGAAAATGAGGTGGAGGTGGAGGTGGGAGGCGGCGATATAGATGGCGGTGGGTTGATACTATAGGTTGGGAGAAAATAGTGTTGGAACCAAGGTTGTGTGAAATAGTGTGAAATTTTGATGGAGAGTAGGGTTTCAGCCTTATTTCCCAATTTCAAGAATTCTCTCCCTTATCTTTCATGTTTGGTACTCGTAATATAAAGGCATATTAGCCCCCAACTATTAAAACGCTTTCAAATAAGGGATCAAATTTTTCATTTTGTCAAATAAGAAACTGAAGTGCCTATCTTTTCAAATTGAAATCATTTAGTATAACTACTTTGATTAAAATTAATTGCACTCTATTATTGGTTGATGAGTAGGTGTTGTTCCTAGTTATTGTCCCCAGGCTATTTCTCTCTGTTGTTAACCTAGCACCACGTGGTCTCCTTCCACTGATCACTGTTTTATCCCTCTGCTGGTATTAAACTGAACACCAGAAGTAATTGTTTAATCCAAAAACATCAATTGCTTCCTCAAATCAAAAAAGAAATTTGGCAGGTAATCCATCACCGAGACTGAAACGGTAAGTGGAACACCAACCCATATATATTAAATATATCCTGTAACAGTAATGCCGCAAGGTTATGAAAAAAGACGATATACATATCAGATTCATTATAAAATGGCCAACAATGCTAAAGTTTCTGGGAATATACACATCACAAAATGTTTGATAACATCAAAATCCACAACCCGGCACAACTACCATACCAGTCAATCAATAATATAATAGTCAAATATGAAACGAAATACATTATATCAGACCACCTAAAAAGGCCATACAAAAATACTTTATCTCCACAGAAATATTAATGGTAAAGAATAAAAGCTTTCAAAGAAACACACAATTCCTAAAGAAATCAAGAGCAGGACCAAGGAATAAATTTACTTTTAAAAACTCTATCAAACTTCCGAATCTCCATCCCCACCAAGATACCAACCTCTATCGCCAAGATATGTCAATCCGCTTCACTCAAGTGAACTAACACCTGAACTTATTTCATACAGAGATAAGGTCAAACCTGACTATAAAGTATATGCACACCGCACTTATACAATAAAAGTGATAAGGCACATCGCAAGATCAAGATAGCACACCGCCTATACACTAAGTATAAGGCACACTGTTTATATAATTGGGTATAAGATTTATACACTCAAGATAAGGCACACACCACACTTATATAATTAAATATAAGGCATTATATCGTCGCATATCCCGGCAGTTTAGCGAGAGAAAATACCTAACCCCTAATCATCCCAACATAGCCAAATCCTAATACTCAAGTCACCTCAAGTCATATAAATTCCCCTAATCATCACCAAATACTCTACTCCCAAACAATATCCGCCTAAAACATCTCATAAGTCAAAACACAATCACGACAAGTGCCACAGAATCAAGGTACGACAAGGCCACGAAATATGGGAGTTCAAGCTTACATTACCTCAAGCTAAATTTAACTAATATAATCACATAATCATATAACAATTACAATGTATATTATTTAATCACAGTTTTAACAGAGATTATTAAGAATTTACACTAAATAATATATCATTCTCTGTACATAATCATATATCAACATGTCTACACTTAAAGGGCATCGTAAAGTAACACCAGATAAAGATTTATCATAAAAACAATCAGTAATCGCTCTTTCTCTTACTCCATCAACGCTAAACAATAATCAAAAATTATAATCAAGACCTATTACTATACCGGCGTTTGCAGATACATAACCAACTCTTATGCTTTTGAACTATTTCCAAACAGCCTAACATTTACTGATAACTATCGAATAATATAATCACCTGACAACTAATCCATTTCCTCATAAATTCCATCTATATTACTTATATCAAAATCAACTTATAAGTCATTCTAATTAATCTGGCAACCCTTAATTAACAACCTATACCAAATACTGTCTGTAACTCAACTCGAATTACCACTTTTTTCGACATAACTCCCTCACTGAATTTAAATCACTAATTTTAACATCACCATAATAAGTCCAAAATAACCTCCTGCCATTACTTAATGTCTTAGCAATATCAACTAAAAAGCCCAACTGAATAATGTCCTCAAACGTCTCTAAATCAAGAAATTAAAGATTTACATCATGTGAACTATAACATACTTAGAATCATCATAAAATTGAATTATGGAAAAGTCAAATAAAAGTCAACTATGTCAAAACTCAAGAAATATCTCAAAGACTTGAAATTTACCTTAACTCAAAGAGAATGGTTTTATAAAGATATTCTACAACCGAATTCTCCAGCCTGAAGGATGAAATCTTAAACAAATTTTATGGGAGCAAGTAAATATCTCTGTCTAGTGTTGCATTTAACTTGATTATGACGATGCTGAAGATAAGCACATAGATATTTAAAAACCATGTCCGCTTGCTTTTCTACATCATTATCATTTAAATCTCCACGAACCCATTCCAAAGATAAAATATTCATAAAAACTACTAAATTATAATAATGCACTGCTAAAAATTAAATAATATTATCATCGTAGATTATTTATACTATCCCTGTCCCACAAAATTAATTTTAAAATTTAATTTTTTCTTTCAGAACGGGTTTAGTTACACTCTAACTCTATGGCGGATGACGGGAAGTCTCATAACACAAGAGACATATTTAAGTTTTTTTTTTATTATTATTCTATAAAATTATCACAACTTTAAGGAACTATGTTAAAGTAATATGCATGTGAAATATGGTGTCCTACCAAAGTCAACTTACATTTAATAGAGATTTATTTAACAGCTTCTTCGAAGTTTTCTATAAAGTTAAATTCGCCTAACAATTAAACTAGAATATATATTTATATTTTATCACGATAAGAAAATTACTACCCATCAAGTCAGATGATGCTATTTCGCTAAAGTACGGCGCCATGGTAATAATACGGTAACTCCATTAATTAGTTTCTTTTTAATAAATATATTTAATTGAATACTAATAATAATTATTAAAACTTTTTGAACTCAAAACTCTCACAAATTTCTAAAATATAAGAATAAATCTAATGAAACAAATTGGTTAAGGAGCAATAATCAAACCCAAAATTACAAAAGTTGAATAAAAAATGGTGAAAAATAGCAAAATAGAAGTATTTTGTTTGAACCACAGAGTAATAATTCAAGGATTTTTTTTCAATTCAGAAAGAAATACCATGTTGAAATTGACAAAACAGGTTGGAATTGCTTTTGGATTACGCCAGATTTCGCTTGATGCAATATTTGTTGGTGATGTATTGTTATTCAGAATTATTTTTTAAATTATTTGTTAAATCAATTTATTGTAGTTTTGTATGATAACGCTTGAAACCTAGGGTGAATTGAATCAAGTGTTATGATTCTTCAGAAATATAGATTCTAGATTTACTTGATTTTGACATTCTATTAGTGTCTACATGGCTGACATACCAACGCCTTGAAATCGTAATGAGACCGATTGATAGAATATAATAATGCTTTAGTTGACTATACAGCTGAGTTAACACCAAGCAGAAGCTGGCATACCCATACCCACAACACAAACAGAGGAAGATACATATTGTCATATAAATAAAAATTACTGAATATTGTATTATCTGAATATCAGCATCAAATTTTAATTTATTTTTGCTGAAAAATATTAGAGGTATCCTACAAATTTCATACCATTCGAATATAATTATTTGTTTTGATGCATATAATATCATTTGACAAGATTAATGCAATGCATTGGATTATTTTAGTCATGAGGTATCTTATTATGCATTTTCGAGTTCCATAACACTCAATACATATGAAAATATGATTGTATTTATGTGTTCTAGAATGTCATGCGCAATTAATGAGTGTAAATGATATTATTTGATTATTTATAAATAAAAATACCATATCTATGTATACAATGGTATACCATATATCATTATATGCTACTAATAATGTTATCACATGTATGTTTTGATAATTTTTAGAAGAATCTAACGATAACAATCATCATTCAATATCTACTATCAATCTAGATTAACTCAAGAGATGTATAAGTATGCAGAAGACTAAATCAAAGAACAAGAGTTGAAAATAAATGAAAATTGATGTATGTCAATGTTTAGAAATTTCTTTTAATACAATTGTGTATTACTATATATATTTTTTATTCTATTATACCATTCTCCATATTGTCCTACTTGTGTCCTTAATAAAACCACGAAAGCTGATACCATTATTGGGAAAATGATGGTATTTTCAAGATTCACTCACATACCATATCCAAGAAATTATTATTTCAAACAATTACATATAATTTTCCAATATACGTTTTCATACATACCATACTTAGATATCAATATGATATTATTAACATTATTCAAGCATAAAAATATTACCTGTTATAATCAAATTAATAAGTATTTTCTAAAATTTTAGACATCATCTAGAAAAATATAACGGTAGTGTATTAGTATCAATAGACAATCATCATTAATCTAAAAACACAAAATGGTATAACAGGAAAGGCTAAAAATTGAAATTAAGGTATGAAAATTTAAATTTGGGATATTGCATTTATTTGAAAGATTGAGAGGATTTTCATCATTTTAAATTTGCTTAAAAAAATGGCATGTTTATGATTGACTGCTACAAAATCTAAAGTACTTTGAAATTAAATAGATTCAAATGCTCAAAATAAAAAAGGAAACAAAAAAATTGAAAAATGAAGAAATATAAAGCATTTAGACATGAATTTATTCGCTTATTTTATGAAAAAAAAATTAAAATCTCATTTCATTTGATAAAAAATAAGTGATTTAATACCAAGACAATTGCAGAATAATTCATTTTAAGTGATATAAGAAGCTCTTAAGAAAAATTGATTCCATCCTAATTCCTTTACCTAACTATATTATACTGAGAAAAGAAGATGTGAAAGACTTTTAAATAGTATGCCCTTATATAATAGACAAGGTTTCAATATTTTTACTATTGAATAAAATCTCACCATAATCACAGGCTCACCGATGTATATGTATAAATATTGATGTCTGCCTGTTTCTGTTCCATGGCACAAAAAAAAGATTAAATAAATATAGCCACCCCACCATCACTAAACTATTACCGTAGTTCCTAAATTAAACGCAACGTACTTATATCCGAATTTTACCTATTGAAAGATACATTTGAAAGTGCTCAACTTCCTTTAGGTTCGAACAATGCTTGAAAGTGTCTAATCTTGCAACGAACGCTGTTATATCAACACCGCGAATCGAACCTAACTCAAGTAATCAATCGAACCTTTGAGTAAACGTCAACACCTTTACGGTCGAATTAACGAAGTAGACGAAATAGAAAGAAAATATAGAGATAGATGGCTAAATCGTATTTCATGAGGTTTTCAAACATAAAGCCATAATTCATCTACGAGTAATGATCAAATGTGTACTTTTGATCGAACTATTTCGCACCTGCTCGGCCTCACCCTTCAACCTTGATTTAAGGTTCTGGTTTATGCTTATGCGATCGAACCTAACCACGAGTCGAACTATTTCAACCAAATAACGCTAATCAATCGAACTTTGGTTCACCACGGCCTGAGTTCTATATAACAAAAAAAAATGTCTGAGCCCAACACAAAAATATAAAAGTCCCTCAGAATGTAGCAGAATTTTATTATTAAAAGGTACAAAATAAAACCCACATAGAAAATTCTGCAGTGTTTGGCTGAATCAACTATAAGTCCCTCAAATATTTGTTTCATCGAGATTATGTAGACGCATTGCTTCTGGCCACTCTCACTGGCCCGAGAGGAGTTCTGCATGAGTTCGGCCTGATTTCCAGTCACTTAAATTAATTTGATTTGATTTGGTTGATATTAGCTTCCATGAAATTTAATTGATAGGAACTTTGCTGAAATGGATATGATCCTGCCTGATGGATTTCAGACTGTCAACTGATGGTCCCAGCCGAGAGCCTTAGCAGCCAGATTCCTGTCGGGCAAGATCATTAATCTGGTCTTGACTCGATTCTGGCCTATATTAGGACTCGTGGACTTATCGAAGTCTCTGTTAGTGACTATGGATGCCCCCGACAATTACATGCATGGGAGTTTTCAGGAAATGTTAAGAACTTGTTTTTAGTAGACTGTGTTTTAAGAGTGTTTACTATTTTGAAGGGGACTTGATTTGGATGTAACCCGAAAGCTTCCATGTTGGTTTTAAGAAAATGTGTTATTTGAAATAAATGTAATGCTTCCTTGCTTGTACTACAACCAGCTAGTGATGTTTTCGGTTCGGTTCTGCTGGTTTTTTTCCTATTTTTTGTGAAACCCGATCTTATTTGTTTTTAAACCATTTTTAATCGTTTGAATCACCCTATCGATGTCGGTTTCCATGCTTAGTCAATCGGGTCTTTATCGATTTTCCGGTTTTATTGTCCACAAGAAATGGTAAAAGTCTGTATGATTAAATCAAATAAAATGATAATATAATTTCACCAAACGATAGTCAAAAACAGTTTATAGCTCCAAACATATTATCAGATGTTTGAATGGTGTTATCATGACTGATAAGTAGCTCAAATACTAAAGAAATTAAGGTGTCAGACTGGACGTGAAGATTATTGTTTAATGGGTAGATCTAATGATAAGATTAGAGCCTATTGACACAGACAATATTCACAATTAAAGACATCATCATTTGGACCTTTGACTCAATTTGAGTTATAATTTAGAATTTGATTATATATTTAGTTATTGACCAAACATTAAATACTAAGTATATAATCTTTTAAAAGCATAAAATTAAAGATTATAAATGATATAGGTTTTGCCCATTGCTCTGTTTTATGCTAAACCGTAAAACTAAATAATTTTTGTCATTTTTACCATTTCTTGCTCGGTATCATTTTTTACCCAACCAATCAAACTGCCCTGCTGTTTGAACCAATCGAGCAATATCCCTAACAATGGCCTTAGAAGCAACATTAAAGGACTGCTTTTAACACATTAGACAAGGCCCACCTATTGATACCTTATGTGGATCAATATTCAATACATTTCCTATCTCGAAATCCTATTGAATCAAACCAAGAATTTCAAGCTCATGACTTAAGAACAACTTTGAATATTCAATATTCTGCTGCCTTGAGACCTGGCCTGATTCTCATCAAATTTGTTGTCCCCAAGACCAGATTGTGTCCTCTATTTTAGGCCCCTATTTAAAGACCCTGAGAATGGTGTCAAAGGCTTAAAAAGATTTAATTTGTAAATCTCGTAGATTTTTCTTTATATTGTCTTGAAAGTATTGGATGAATGATCGTCAGATGGATTTTCAAAGCTATTTATGGATACTTCCTTCCGACGGCTTACTTAATTTAAAGTTTAATTAATTTTGAACTGAATTGAGGCAAAGATTCTGACCATTTCAATACTGAGAATTATCAAAATAAAGAGTAGTAAAGAGCGTTCAGATTCTTTTCTATAAATATCACACAATTGCACTAGTTTTGATTTTGAACCACATAACTTCCGAGTCTCCTCCATTTTAAACTAAACTTTTAAGTTTCAATTTTGTTTCCTACTAATTTCACCCAACAAAAATCAGAGGATTTTGTTCTGACCAATGAATGTACATTTAATCAGTACTTTCAGAAACCTGTTCAATGAGTAGTTGGTCAAATTTAGGGCTCGATCGAGAACCCTAGCCACATGTCACTTTTTGTGCCCGATTTTAATTATCATTCTGATTGTCAATTGCTTAATTTATCAGTCACCCTTTCACCACATGATTGTCCCCCCAGTGTCGGTTCCAACTGCATAAAGAGCTCACTTTCAAATACTCCAAGAGCATTTTATTTCAAGGCTTTTTACTTCAAGATTAATATCCACCTATTTGATCATTGATTTAATCCACATAATGTCTCTCCTCGCAGTGAGGTCCAGAGTCGCTATTAACCCAATTTAGACTCACAGAAATGCATTTGCTACAATCATGGTCCCTGTGCTAGCAGATCATTTAAGGATGATTACCTATTTATAGGATCATCCTGCCATCCCACTTTGCAGAGGCTGACCTACATAGACTATCATGCATTTATCCTTAATTAAGTCTCGTCTTAAGTTTACTTTAATTTAAGACTTAATCATGCTGATTTAACGCCAACTTGTATCAGATCCCATTAATTTAAATTTATTGGAGAATTTCAATTATTCGGCTCGATGTTAACATGTTGTATTACATATTAAGACCTACTTAATTCTCAAATATCGAGAATTAATTATTCGAAGTTTGATGTTGTTACTAATGTGACATATGTTGCCATTCATTTAATTTTGAATTTATTAGAGAATTGGAAGTTATCTTTAGTTTCATGTTAACATGATACATGTTAGACCCATTTAATTCTCTCACCTTATTAACTAGTTTATCTGGTTTCATGTTAACACGACGTATTACATAAAGTTACCCATTTAATTTCAATTATTAGAGAATTAAATTATTTTTAGCGCGTAAGATTTCTGAATTTATGCTGATCCATAACTGCTTTCGGATTTGACGGAGCCGGAATATCTTCGTTAACATGAATTTATTATATATCGATATTTTAAGATGATTATCCAAAACCAGTGAATTTTCAAATAATCATCTTAATTTCGAGATTTTAAATTTAACAAATCCCATTTTTGATTTGAACTCATCTTGGTCTAGATTTTATTGAATGAAATATATTGGATATTTTCTGCATTGCAAAAATTCTAACACACTCCACCCATAAAGTTTGTGGCTTTTAAACAAGTGCCTATGGCTACTGTTTTATTTTGGTTCTGGTAATTTCAGAACTTTTATCCAATAACAAGACAAAGCCTGTATGGTTTTGTGGTAATCAATCTATTTGGTGTCTATATAAGTGGCAGATGATCAAAAATTAATTTTCCATCACTCTTCTCTTCCTCAGACGGAACAATGAGGCTTAGCAGTTTTTCCCATTCTTTTTATTTTGACTTACTTGTCTTCACATTATATGATCATAGACCATTAATGTGCTTTTTTTTCTTGTTTAAGTTCTCTGAGTCAGTATACTGGACAACCCGATTTTCCCTAAGTTGCATAAAGCGGTAGCACCTGACCTTTATGCATCTTTTTATGCTTTTGATGAACCTCTGATGATTACCAGATATTAACTAGATGCCAAATATCTTTGAAATATAGCATAGTTAATTTTCTTGAATTGCATAATGTCAAAATTTCACTCTATTAGAAAAACTCTGCCCATAACTTTTTCAAGCATAAAGCCGGTTTCTCAGCTTGCCTATCAAGTATAACGAAGTGATTTAGTCTTTTGGCATATAAAAAGCAGATGATAATCGCATGTAGCTCGAAAGTTATGACTGTTTTAATATGCTAATGAATAGTTTTTGCAGACATCGTTTTCCTAACTGGAGGTCCCATCAGCGGCATTTCCTTTCATGGACTCAAGTATGAAGCCCAATTAGATATATTTTCCTGAGCCCAGGTTTCGAGGTTGGTCAGTCCAACTCATAAGCATATGCATGCTATACTAGAAGTCAAGCTAGAAACGATCATGCATTCAATAGATAAGACAGGCTTCGAGCATACAAGCACAGAACTCTTTAGTACTTTGTTGCATCCCTTGCTCCTTTCTTTGATCGACCTCTATAAGAGTCATTGATTGTTTGATTTGGTTTCTTCTCTGTTTTGTAGATCCAAATTTCAAGTAGAAGTTGATTTATCATAGTCTCTTCTACCTTCATCATGTTCGAAGCCACTTAACATAACAGATGTTAAATTAAATATATATATTTGATGGTATTTACCAAAGTAAGGATCACCACTCTTTCTATTGACCACGTGCTCATGAAATCATTCTATTTATGCTTTTAGTCCTTGTCTCCCTGGGCACATCCTTCGTCTAAGTGACAGGCAGCGGACGTCCCCTTCTGTCCTTCCAACCTTCGTCTCAGAACATTTGTCTCACTCTACGCCTTTATTGATTTTGATTTACAAAATGAGCGTTATATGAAATTATGATTTTGATGTCCTCCATACTCATTGGGCTGGCTATGTTATGACGCCAGGCTCACTGAGGATGCATTGAGCCTTTTGGTGTCATGATCCTGAAAGTTACCACATTCTCTCTTCTGTCAGAAGATGCACCATTTATATCTCTTCTGCGCTGATTGATTTGTTTTTACGCGAACTTATCGGGCCGCAGTAGTCATTCCGCTTTTGTTCTTCAGCGTCATACACCTATCCACGCTTCCTCCGGTTAGATTTCAGCACATGACGTTGGGCAGTTTCTTCCGCCCTTTCGGTGAACAAGACTTCAGAATGGTACGCTAATAGCAAGCATGCTAATTCGCCTAACCCCAGACTTCGCCACCGGGCTCGCCCGCATGGTTGTGTCGCCATTGAGTATTTCTTCTGGGTGTAATTGCTAAAGACGGCGCGAAGAGCCAGATCAGAATCATCTCCGCCATGAAGCATCATTCATAAAGGCTTAGAGATCGTGCAAGCGCTCGAAGACTTCGGCCATGAAGCCAGGAAAACGAGCCGCTTAACGCAGCTTACGTGAAGACACCACCACCGCCCATTTTTCATCGGGTACGAATCGTCATTACCTTCAAGTGACCATAGTTTACCTCATCAGATCACATGGTCAGCGAGGTCCATCATTTGGAGGAAGCCATTGATCCTATAGAGCAACAGGGACTGGGAACCTGAATCACCATATCTCAGAAGCCAAATACTCCGAGAGGTTTATTTCATCTTAGATTACCATGCACTCTAGCCTTATCATATTTACTTCTTGCTTGTTTTCGTGCTTTGTGAACACATGATCCTTTAAATCTAATGCGATTTTTATTGTTCTTTGCTTATTCATACAATAGTTCTTATGGAACCAAAGAAAGTTCATACATGACTGAGGTCGGGTATCCCGAGCTGCCTACGTACTCAGTCATCCACCAGGATCAAGTCACAATTTAGTCTGCTTTGGGTGGGAATTTACTTTATCCATGAATGTGTTAGGTATTCTATAAATTTTAGCTACGAGGATGTTAGGCATTTTATGCTCTCAAGCAAGAGCCGCTGCTAGGGCGCTTTACGCCTTTGCCAGTTTAATCCGCTAGATTTCTGATATTTCTAAGGGTAATATCATGTATATACCATTTATGGGTCTTACTCGCTCTCTCTTCGCCGTTTACACACAAAACATGCCCCACTAGGATGTACTTTCTCAGATGATGGTTACCCATTTAGGCACATTGACATTTTGGCCGCGCCAGACAAGCCTGGGTCTTATATATCACCCACTTGGTATGATCAGATTTCATGACTTGCCACTATTAACATTTTATTAGCCTGCTAACCCATTAGTTTGGATAGTACATTGCGGAGTGGTACTTTATCTCAAACCTTATTATAGGTCGGCTATCATCTTATAATTGAATGCTTAACATTATCTCTATGAATGTATTTTCTGCACTCCATATCGACACGATATCGACTCATTGACGTCCGCCAATTCTTCCTCAAGCTTATTTACTCATGAGGCTTTGGCTCTTCCATCAGAAGTAGTCCATGGCAATGAGGGGATGTACGTGTGCCCTTTAGACCAGTCCACTACAAGTCCCCACGACGAACGCCAGCGTCGCCGCCGCTGACGCACAATTCCGGGGCCGATGGATGAAATTAGTACGGTATCGACACAAGGCTTTCTATGCTCGCGGCATAGTCTAAATACCCTTACCATTGTCACCAACAGTACCCCATTATTTGATCTGAAGCTGAGCTACACCGATCGCCTCAAGATACTGCTGTCATATACTGAAATGCTTTTATATTTGATAAGCATCGCAGTAGCATCTCTCGAAAAGATCTTTGAATAAAATGAGAACAAGCAAGTCAGGGCTCTTCTTCCGATATCGAACTCTTCTTGCTTTAGGTCATCCGCTAATCTCATGTTATCGTTAGTTTGATGAAAGTCGCCTCCACCACTCACGCCATCGATCGGCCGCAAGTGCCATAATTCTCTTCATCTATATGTCTTCGTGATTCTTGTGGTTCAAGATGGGTGGTTTCCCACACTTTTCACATACCGAATACTTACTTTTTCCTCAGGTGCTTATGATGAAAGATTCTGCTAGGTACCAGTTTATTATATTCATATCTTCCTCGACACGTTTACGGAGACTTGCATTTAAAGACATTGTAGATTTACCTATATGGACTCACCATAGGACAAGTTCGGCTTTAACTTCAGATTTCAACAAATGGTTGATCATCAACCGCGAGTCCCTATATACTTGTTTTACCTAATTCAATGCTACCTCCAACCCAAGCGATTTAACGTATCGATACTCCGCCATTTGCCTGAAAGCACCTTTCGATTGGGCTGCTGAACAGTACGACAACATATCCCGCCAAAGCGAATGGCACACCCTTCAAGACTTTTCATTAGCGCTACAATTATCGGGAAGTTATTTCATTGTGGTCTTATTTATGTTCATGAAATCTTCATTGTGAGTGTCATCATCATGGAATCAACGGTAATTGGTTCCGATGACATGCCTGCTGCGATAATGCGTAAAGAATTCATTTACCGTCAGTTAACGCTATTAATGAATCTGTTCAACTTAGTAATTGTATATTACCAGCGCTGGTTCTCATGATAATTTAGTGTCATGAAGTATCATAGATCTTAATTATTAATCGCTATAATATAGTAATCAATAATTATTATTATACAACTTAATATTATCTCGAGTTTGGCAATACATACAGCTGATGTCAGAAGTTATATTTCATGTATGAAATTAAAGAGAACTGGCAATTGAGAAAATGTATTTCTAATTACAAGGGTTCTACATTTTATGTAGAATATCGATTGAATAAATAGAATCAATTAAATAGTTATTTAATCGTTCGAGTACTCTTAGTATTTATCGATAACTCAAAGATATTGATATCAATTCATTATATTTAATTAGCTTAATTAAATAGCTCAACTTCATTAGCAACCTATATTATAGTGTCTTAACGAACTAATAGAAAGTTAACGAGTCAAGCTAATATTTACCTGTCACATCGGAATTTGTTTTAACTCAGCCCTACAGTTAAACTTAGGTTTTTCATCATAAGTTTCTTTGTAAAACTTTTCACCAAAAAACCTAGTACTTTGTAAATCTCCTTAATTGGGGGGTTTTTCCATTTTCATTCATCCTCGCTTACTTAAAGATGTATTGGCTCGATTCAACCTCCTTAATTAACTGTAGACATCATACGATCGATACTACAAATAAATAGTCAAATTCACGCTAGAATTGCTAGGATTTTGTGAATTTACCCCACGATCAGAAGTCCTCCGTTCATATAATCTTCCTAATTTATGTTTTATATAATGTAGATGCACTTTAAGATCCCTAACTACGATTGCATTTATAACATATATCCATAGTATATTTTCGTGGCATCAATGCAGCCAAATGAAAAGTTGCTTTACATTATTTATTTTATTATTTTGTGTTTTATCAATTTTTTATTTGATTAATTTCTGTTCATATATTTAATTGATAAATATATTTACTTAGAATAAATCACCATGTTCTTGATTATTGATTATTGTTAATGTGTTACAAGTTTATGATGATGTATTATCATATTTTGTTAATATGGATTTTGTTTCATAACAAGACTGATTTGAATGATTTTGTCATAAAACAGTTTGAAAACGTGTTTGGGGCGTGTAAAATTTTTGTAAAATGGAAACCAATTTTTTCTGAACCCAGATAGCATCGTAGAAGATCTCCATTAAATTTCAGTACTTTTGATTTTTTCATGCCTCAACAATTTTGAGATTTCGACTGTTTAATTATATTAATTAAATATGAAAAATTTATTTTAATGAACGACCAGTGGGATTTAATTCAAGAACATTATGGCTTGAAATTTGTTCAATTTCAAAGAATTTTGAAAAATTGAAATTTCCAAACCATCTTCTACAAACGACTTAACAACTGAAACCGAAGCAACATTAAGACATTGTCACGGTCCGGCCGCACTGACCGACCCCACGGGCGCCGCCCGTGGTCGATCGGGTGATTTGGTACCAAACACGATCGAGGCTGGCGCTGCTGCTAATCAGAGCCCATCAGTCGGGTCGCCGAGCCCACATGACGTTGCAAGTCTTAATTAAAAACCTGACGTCATTCCTTATTTCTGCTTTCCTAAAATTAGACTAGTTATATTTCAAGTTTTTACTGATTATTTATCATTTTAATCAATTAACTAATCAGAATTAATTGTTGTGACTATAAATTTAATTAATTTCCTTTTATATATATCTTTAAATTAATTTAAAAGTCGATATAAATCATGTAACAACTTAATTACTTAATGTATTTTAGAAAGCATTTTGTGAGAATATTTTTCTATAGATATGTTACATTAATTTATCGTAATACCATTAATATATTTGTATGATAATCAGCTATATTAATTAATTTTAATATGTAAAATTTTACGATTAATTAATTTGAGATTACAAACATGCATTTTCCATTTAAAATATTTATTAAGTCTTATTATGTGATTTAACAGCGCCTATATTTTGCAAACGGTGATCGAAACGAGCAGATATGATACGCCTATTTATTTATTTTTCGTAACCGTCAGAACAATCTTCCTGAGTTTGTTTCTTGTATTTATTTATTTAATGTTTTACCCACAAGCTCAGCAAGTCACCAAGATGGTTAGCATAAATATTGTGTAATAACAAGATATCAACATCATTTCCATGTTAATGGTGACTCAGATGGATCCGTATACAAGATACAAGAATTAGGATTTTGTTAGAGATTTGATAAATACTGTAATAGTTCTAAATATATCAGATATCTCGAATGTATTATTTGTTTATATTTAATGTATTGCTCGAGCCATGTGCCAAGATGTATGAGTAAATGAAAACAAAGTACAATAATCACAATAATTAAAATTTAAGAAAGATTGTCAATTTAAAAGCAGAATCAACCGCATCAATCAGTACACCGCGACGGCGGTACATAACGCATTTGATACGCACAACGGATCATGTTGTTGATTTCCACTAATTCACAAGGCTGATGACTAACCAAGTAACACTTTGGTTTAATTGCATGTTTAACCGTTTTCTAGAGACACAATGTCAAGTAGCATCCCCGTAGATGCAATGACACAAAGAAAGCATGTAGTTTTTACATAATTGGTTGACAACCTAATTATTATAACCGGATTCAAAATGTAAAGAATGTCATGCTTCATACCTATGTATAATAGGTCTTGATACCACATATTTCGTGAGATCAAGTATTAGTATTTACTTTACAATTTATTTGTAAGTATTTTAGCATGATACATCAGTCTCGTTATTTTATTACTTTATTCTTGTAGAATTAATATGGCTACCACTATTGCTTACTCCTAAGAACTCTCGCTCGTCAAAGACTCGAAAAGGTGTCAATAACTCGACTTGACGAGTAGTCTTAAACTTGGAGAATCATTCCTCAAGCAAGAGGACTGAATATACTTATTTAACAATAAGTTCAAACCTAATTGAGCGCCCCATCGAAAAGCGGATCCTGCCAAAAAGAAGTCAAGTCTGACATGGATGTCCAATGTCTGCCATCATGGAACCTTCTGCTCAAATTAATATGAAAAGGTGGCAGATATGACATATACCGGCAACTTCGAGGAATTATTCGTAAGGCTTTTAACGAGAGATATGACATCGTCAAGCCTCGTGGGATGTTAAATAACGATGTGCCGCAAGCCCTCATATCATTAAAACGGGATTGGGCTGGGTCGACGACTAACGCCTGGGCACCAAAGGTTTCCAAGCACTGGCTGATCTCATCCCCAAGTCTCTTCATTGGGCCTTCTGGCCATGAACTTCAATATGCACAAAACAGGTTATCTCTAAACGAATCGCAGAGCAGATGACACGACGTCAGACGAACTCACAGTAAGCATTAAAATTCCCCTTACCTCTGCTTTAGTGGGGTTCAAACCAAGAAGAAATTCAAGAAGAAGAGTTCACGGCAAGCACTAATCCGAGAACCCAAGGTCATGGGAGTGATGAGTTGCAGACATGTATGTCATTATCATGAAACCTGGCCACCGGAAGTCATCCTCCAAGAAGTTCACAGATGATGTAGAATGGTTCATGACCGCCACCCATGTGCATGTATGTTATTGAAGTTTGTACAACTTCTAATTCTACTTCGCATGCTGTATTAATCGCCTGTTCTCATTTGTCGACATGTAGAACTCAAGTCAAGGTAAGACTGAAGAGGGAAATGGATCTGCCAGCTGTGAAATTCACATGTCATGCCCTCAGAAGAGGGGATCCATTAGTTTGGAAATTTGCCCAATGGGCCTTGTTTTAACCCTATTCTAAGCATTGCAAAAATTCTACCAGCAGAATATTATTTCATTCTTATTTTGAATTAACATGGTTTTTCATTTTCATCAGATCCCGACGAACAGATCACCAGAGACAACGGGTAAAGATTTGCACCTCCTCCCTTCAAAATGGTCTGGCATGCTTAAATACGATGACGAAATACATAACATAAACTTAAAACGGAATAAGTTTAACGACTTAAACCAAAACATGCCTCATGTATCAGGTATCAGTCACACCAGAACCGAATCAAGAAACTCCAATTCAAAGTAACACTAAGGTTTCGATTATGAAGCATACGATAGCGTGAGTCTTGCCTTCCTCGGGCAATGACCAAAATGCCTTCAATCGGCTTAAATGAAAAGTGGCAGTTGATTTATCGGGGGTCATACACACCGATGTATACGGGCCAACGAACACATCTGCAAAGAGGAGGTTATAACTACTTCATTACATTTTACTCGACGACCACAGATACGGTTTTGTGTATCCGATGAGACACAAACACGAGTCCTTTGAGAAATTCATGAGTTCCAAACGGCACAAAACCACTATATAATAGTATTCCTCCAGTCCGATAGAAAGTGGAGAATATTTGAGCTCACGAAGTTCAATACTCACCTTAGAGAGCGCGATTAGGAGCCACAACTCATCGCCAGAATCTTGCCGATATAATGTCGTGTCCGAAGAAATCTGAACCTCTTGATATGGTCTCGATCTATGACGAAATTCCATCGATCTACTCAAGACTTATGGGATATGAAAATTTCAGTTTTTGACTGACCTTAAAACAGATGTCCAACCAAGTCACAGATAAAACCCCCATGAACTGTGGTTCGAAGATTCTGTGTTGGTTTTCAAAGATTGGGTCGTTGGCTTATGTTAAGAGATTTAACAAAAGATAAACTTCATACCAAATCATAAATGCTTATTTCATAGATATCCAAGTGGAAAACAGTTTGGTTACTACTTTCACCCAAGAGAATAAAATCATGTGAGTATTCCTGAAAAGGAATATCCTGGCCTCGTATGACTAGAGAACGGTGTTCATCTGGATGAAGCCTGCTCGATGAAACTAATATCGATGACCCAACGCAGAGGCATCCGACACACCACAAGAATCGAACCTCTTCATAGAAATATCCCAGCTCAATCAGCAAAGTCGCAAAGAACCAACTTAGGAGATCCAACAGTGATCGCCATCAACTGCATGGTGAAGCTTTCATCATCAGAGCGACGAGCCCACTTTAAAAGAAGAATGAACAGCGCGACGCCGATAAATGGCAAATTTTACGCAACCGAGATGGATTCTACGTACTGCCGAGGTTCGGTCCTTGTCGATTTACTCAACGGGCCTCGCCTATTGAATGTAAATGGGCATCTAAAGGCTAAACACGATAAAGACGAACGGCTGACGCTTTCAAAGGACTTTAATAAAGGTTTCAAACAAGTTCACTTATTTTTAATTACGACGAACTTACTCAGCTGCTGGCTACGCTTTAATCCATCCCGATAATCTTAGCTATATCATTATTTCATGACCGGCGAAATATGGCAAACGATTTAAGCACCGCTTTCCTGGCTGAAATTTAGAGAAGATGCGTACATGGTACAACCTCCAGTTTCAGACAACCATGACCTGCTATGTACGTAAGCCGCAAAGTCCATTTACGGTTCAAGCAGTATCCCATTGAATCTACGCTTTGATGAATCAATCAAAGAGTTTTGAATTAATCAAGAACGAAGAAGCATAGCTGGAAAGTATGATCATTCATAGTCCCTGGTGTCGACGACATACTATCACACAAAACAACAGAAGCTACGAAACCAAGATCGGGTCACAAATGTTTCAACGTGGCGACTTAGGCTAAGCATTACTAATGAAGATCCACCCGGATCGATCCAGAGGTCGATTAATTCTGTCAGACATTCTATGAATAAGGCACCGCAAAGGTTCAACATGAGTAATTCCAAGAAGGGTAATCTCCCCACGACACGGGAGCTCAACTCAGCAGAGTTAATACCGTCCCCACTACTAGCGCCGAGACATTAGAACTAAGACATACCATATCAGCCATAGATCCATCATGTATTTATGTCATAAGACTAGACCGATGTGGTCTTATGACTAAAACAGGATCCAAGACAAGCTAATCCAGTGAAGCCAATCGGATTAAAGCTGTCACATCTCATATCCGGTAAGAATCCAAAGATGCTTTCTTGGTATATGAAGTGGAGATGAGGAGTTAAGAATGAGGTACCACGCCGAACCAGAGACGACCATCGCTCCTGCCCGTATGTATTTCATTTCACTAAGCAGCATCTTTGGCGAGTTCCAAACAGAGGCATCGCTTTCTATTCCACCACGTAACTGACATCGCAACACTGCCGCCAAAAGCAAGATGTTGATAAAGAAGTTCGTGACCGAATCAGCGCCGTACCTGCATCAGATTCAGCGAGTTGCTTGGATAATATCAGCAATGTCTCGCTTTATAATTCCGAGCACATCACAAATCCAAGCACGATTTCAAAGTATCAATTTATTAGAGATACGCCGACAGAGCGACGTCAAAGATGAAAGTAGAACAGACGCTATTCGTCGACTCATTAAACTAATATCAAGTTACGATGAAGTATGCAATAACATAGGTCTGTATGATGCCGCAGCCAGAAGGTTGAGCCGTGAGTGTATCTATTAGGTTATGGAACAAATATTTGAATATTATCGCTTCTTATATTTTAATATATTTGCTTACATGACTATAAGCTCAATTCTAATATATTATATATTAGTGATTTCTGATGAAAGGAAGGTTAAACTTTGTGTTAGTTTACGTTTTCTGGTAGGTAATACGAATCCTGAATATCTCTTCAAACCTGGGAACATGTGATAAATTAAAAGCCTGGTCGACGCCGATACAGTGCTGACAAGCATCATACGACTAACATGAGTTTGATTAATGATCAAGATTGATCACGCATTCTAGACTAGATCAATACTGCTGGTCACCATGACTGGGATTTGCACAATTTAAACGAATCTTTACAAGATATTGTGATATCATGGCCCCTACGACATTTGTTTAGAATTTTAGTTCACACTCTATCTACAGGTAACTATCTCGCTTATGCCAAGCTCAGATTGACTACGACCAAACGCCCAAGCTGAATGAGAATTTATACTGGGTCACAATGAAAGTATAAATGATGACGCTGAGATATCGGGAGGATTTGTCCTGCCCTTGATAGTTATGGGCAAGATCTCAGTTCTCTACACATTGAAATTACTGTTTGGCTGACGCCATAAATGCTTATTCAGC
This sequence comes from Lithospermum erythrorhizon, assembly GCA_019722365.1. Taxonomy (NCBI): domain Eukaryota; kingdom Viridiplantae; phylum Streptophyta; class Magnoliopsida; order Boraginales; family Boraginaceae; genus Lithospermum; species Lithospermum erythrorhizon. Next base: position 26,533 of record JADFUC010000413.1, on the reverse strand, counting down.
CATACTGGTAAAGAAGTCATGGACAAGCCGGCGACACACTTCAGTACTTACGACCAGAGACGCGCGATAAAGAATTAGAGACTCCAAGGGTGTTTAAATCAACGAGAATCGTTCCATTTATATGCCCGCCATGATAATCATGTAAAGTAATTCATTTAATGCATTTCAAGAACGCGATTATCGTAACTTAAATTGCTCAACTTAAGAATCAGATATTACTACGATAATTTATACAGGAGCGACATATAGATCTACTCATTAATCGTTATAATAATAGTAATCGTCAATTATTATTATACAACTTAAATATTATCCGAGTCATGTCACACACATACAGTGATTGAGGTTATTTCATGTATGAAATTAAAGAGAACTATATTAATTTGGTGAAATGTATTTCACCATAGTGATTCTACATTTATGTAGAATATCGATTGAACAAATAGAATCACCAAATAGTTATCTCGAGTAATTAGATGAGACGATAACTTGAAAGATTATCGAGACACTCATTACTATTTAATAGTTTTAATTAAATAGTTCAATCCTCATTAGCAACTCATTATCTAACCAGTAATCCACCAGAGTTAACTAATGTTTTAATATTTAAATTTGGTCACATGCTTGCTTTTAACTCAAATTTCATATAAACAAACTTTAGGGTTTTTCATCATGTTTTTAGCTTTTTTCACCAAAACCCTAAGAATTTCCCTTTCGTCGAAATTCTCCCAAGAATTGCCTGGTTGCTGATCCTCATATCAAGATGATTAGTTCTCGATTCAACCCTCCCGTTGACTAACTGTAGATATCATAATACTTCATATTACAACATGAGTTTAGAAAGTCAAATTCACGCCAAGGACTCAGTTGGATTTTGGTGGAATTTACTCAGATCAGAAGTCCTCTCGTCTATATAATTTAATTATGTTTTATATAAATAATGAGATGTGCACTTGAAGATCCCTGAACTACGGATTTGTATTTATACTCATATCCATAAGAATTTTCTTCAATCACACAACTCCCATTCACCGCAAGGGCGGTCTGCTAAGAAACGGCTAATATTTGCCCTTTATAGCCTTTCAAGGCATATTAGAGATCTCAAATGTTGTATCAGAAATAATTGGTTACCGATCAGACAGATGCTCTGACATCACATACTGACTGATTACTGGGGATATTCATGGACCGGTACCGAAGTAGCATCAAATTAACGGCGAATACCGTACTAAAGTAACAACTTTCGATCGATGAGTAATTTAACTCATTTGGATTGGCTCCGCTGTCTGCATGTAGAAATGCCTCTTTAACTTTCTTCGTTGTTCAGAATACCTCCCTATCGCATTCACTCCCGAAATATGGTAGTATAAGGGTCAGATAAAGGCAACCTTAAGACAAGAGAAGCCTCATCAAGTATTCCTTGACTCTTCGAACGCTGAGCATTCCGCATCCTAATCGGGAGTGAGCATTCTTTCTTCATTGGTCCCATCAAGTGTCACTGCCATGGGGTTCGAGATTTAACCGACGTTGTATTCCACTATTTAGATTTCATGGCTCGTAACGACGCCACTGCATTCCATCTGTCTGTCGATCTCAACCCTGTCTTGACCACGGCTTGTAATTTTCCCAGGCAACACTGAAAACACTGTCGGGCTCACTTACTATATCACCTTCGCAATCGTATTTAAATTAATCTGCCCTTAGGTCTGGGATTTATCTACCTTTTATTTGATTTGACCAAGTTCGGTCTTGTAGCATTCCACGCTTTTTGTGTAGCATATCATCAAACACCTTTGTTGGCCCTTGCAAGTTACCCCCGTACCTTTAACTGCGTGGCATGACTTTGTAACAAGACACCTCTTAGAGTTCTGGTCATGAGTCATCATCTTCCGGTGCCATTCTTATTTGATTGCGGCTCCTAACGACTCCATCCATGAATGTTAGCTTCTATGGCCCAAGTGTAGCATCTATCATTAGTCTGGTACGGAAACGAAGTCGCCTTACCATGCGATTCAAGTCTCTAAAGTCTACGCATAACTGACGCATTCATATTTCTAACTGTGGGTACTATAACGGCCAACCACGTGATATCGAACCTCCACGGTTTCTTCAATCAATTTGTTAACTGCCATTTGTTGTAGTGACCAACTCGATGAACCTCTGGCTGCTTGTTTTTTGCTGTGTTTAAGCTCTCCTTCACTGTTTATTTAATGACCGCAACCTCGGGGTCTGGGCCTGCATTTCTTTGTATGTCCAAGCAACATCCTTGAACTTTTAGAGCAAGCAAGGTTACATTTTAGCTTCTTCTTCAAAATGTAAGTTAACGGCTGCATGCTATTCTGAAGTCTATCTTTTAGCACTGACGATTTTTCTAACCCATATACCTGGGATTTTCACATCCTTTCTCCAACCTCGGAGGTACTTATACGCCCCTTTGAAGTGGTTCTCTTCTTCTCTGTGATATGGAGAGAGGGGTACCAACACTTTTTGGTTCTATGCGATTTTCTCCAATATGATTTCTCACAAGCCTTAAGGGTCGTTTTCCCAAGAGGCCTCCTTCAAATGGCTCCATCCAAGAGTACTGACTTTTTCTTTCTGTTGGGGTACCTCCATATAACCTGCCCCTACAAGTGGTAGGTGTCTCCGCTGGTTTCGCTTCATTCTCTGGTCTACGATCAAGAAGCAATGTGTTTTGGGCTGTATACCCCCAACCCCGTGAAGTCAGGCTCCTCAAACCCATCCTTTATGCCTCATCATGTTTTTAGGTGTCATTCAACCCATGTACTTTGTTAAGTTATGACCTCGGAGTGCACTGTCTCCATGGCTTTGTCCTTATCGACTATACGCCCAGTGTCATATGCTTTTGGGCCCATAGTTCTATGCTCGCCACTGGGTCCTTCCCAAAGTCACAAAACTTTGCGGCGCCATCACCTCCTTCTCTGCTGGTGAGCCTTTTGAACTGCATCTTCTTCACTTTGTAAAGTTTGGTAGATGCCAGGATAGGTCGAGACCCAGCAGCCATTGGCCCTGCTCCTGGGCGCCCTTCTTCAGGCCTGGCACGCTTGAAAAGCGATTCTTCTATCAAACGGATTTTCGTCATTGATCAAGCTCTATCCCATCTTTTTACGTAATTTCAAGCAATCATGAGCGCCAGGGGACAACGCATGAAGTCACGCGAATCCAAAGGCTCCTCCAATGATGTCAGATGCGACTAAGGTCATGATACGGAACCAGCCGGTTTCCACCTCTATCACCAAGTTCAGATTTCATTTCTGAAATAGTCATTCCCCGCCTTGGTTAAAAACCTTGAATTATAATCGTGGACTGTTGTAAGTCTTCGCTGAGATGCCCCAACTTAATGACATTTAATTTGTATTATTTTCTAAACCTCGTCTAACTAAAGTTTGTATATTAAATTTAGGGTCGATCAGTAACCTCTATGTGTGTCACTTTTTAGCCTACTGATTTTAATTAATCGATTAATCATCTTAATCATGTTAATTATATTTGAATAAATTTTCGTTGTCTACAGTCCCCTATTTGTTAAACGCCGGTGGATTCAAGCAATGCATGCAAAAATAGTCTCATACACATAAGTTTTACTTTCAGGAAGCTACATTATATTTTACTCCCATCAATTTATTTTTATGTTTTCATTTTTTTGAATCAAAACTTTGATCATGAATAATTTCTAAAGTTTATTTGAGAACAAAAAAGTGTTATGTTATATTTGAGGTTAATTTCATACAGCACTGTCATGGAATATTTCAATAGCATTCTGACCATTTCAACATTTCAAACAGGCATTCGTGCAGACCTAACTTTGAAAACATCTTTTAGCACCTCGAACTTCACTGATGATAGACCTTGCTGCAACAGACATTGATATATTACATCTTTACTTAGCCATTTTCAAATAAACAACAATTTAATTAGTCAATGTTTATTACATTAATCAATTTACCGATGAATAAAATAATAAAATACATCATTTTCAACCTTACACCCCACCCCCACCCCTTACCCCACCTCCAACCCAACACCACTTCTTCCCCTACCCCTTCCAAAAGTATATGACTGCTATCTATCTGGTTATTTACCCAAAATAAGAGTATATGACGGCTAAAAACTAGCACTGTAAAACTCAAATATGCATCATTTTCTCAATACTTAATCAACCCAAGTTGTTCTATCGTTAAAGAGTTATACAAATTCATTTGTACCACTGAATTTTCTAAGTTTCAATTACATTTATAAATCAGTGAAATAGAGATATTAATCAGATATTACAATTCCAAGTATCATATAGTTAATCTCTTTCATTATTTAATTAAGTACTTGTATATTATCATATAGTCTCTCAGGGATACGTTTATCACGAAGAGTAAGCTTCTATCCGACAAGCGTTTAGCGTCAGTCGTGGTGGGGTGAAGCCAAAGGGGCGAAAGTTAAAAATGATGCTGCTTTTATTTTATTAATTAAAATTATTTAATATGATAAACATCAATTCAACGGTCATTATTTAAAAAATGACCCATAAAGTGTAAGAGAAATATTTGTTGCCCTTTACAAGGCCTTTGTTATAAGAAAAGTTCAGAGCTAAAAAGACGTTTAAGTTTAAAAATAAAAATCAATTTAGTTTATTCAAAGCTACCAAATGCTCATGTAATCATTCAAATATTTTTCAGTCGAAAATGATAAAATTTAAATTGTAAAATTATTTAAAAGCATACTAATCTAATAATTACTCTATAATTTTTTTTTCATGGCCAAACTTTATCTCAAGAATAAAATAAACTAAAATTGGTTATGTGAAAAAGATGCACTGAATCGAATCATCTATAAGTTAGGTAATTTCCATTATTAAGCAATAAATAAACTTCTATAGAAAATCATTAATAAAATAAATTTGAAGTGTTATTTATCAGTTAATTGTAAATATAGTCCTAGTATAGTCAAGTTATATTTTGATTCAAGTAATTGATATACAGATCACATTTAATCCTCAGTCATATACGAGTGCATTTTAGTCATAGTGTTAGTAAATATCACCATTCCGTATGACGTTATGCTACGACAAATGGGTATTTTTTTTTTTGTTCACTTTTAAAATCATACTACATTATTTATGTCGCTGTGAACTAAATGTAATAACGCTACCTATAAATAAAGGAAAACTGATTTTATGCTCATGTCCACAATTAACTCTATTTTGTATTTGACGCAAGGCTTTTTTTCATTTTTGCCCATTGAATATCAGCTATCTTTTCAAGTTTCGCTCTAAACTATTATCTTTTCAAGTCAATTCCCCAAACTCTCCTTTTTTCAATTCTACTCCCCTAAGTCAAGTTTTTGCATTAAAATTCAATTAATATTTTTAATAAAAGGGTAAATTTGGGATTGCATATATATTAGATATCCGGGTCCTTTTGAAATTAGATTAAAAATTAAAATTAAAATAAAACACCTCTACCCCCCCCCAACCAAAGACCACCCAACCTCCTTCCGAGTATCGAGGATTCCAAAGTAGTTTACTACTCGAAGCCAAGAACCACTTGGAGATCTTGACGCTAGGTAGAACCACAAAAGTAGCCAGACATTTTATTGAACAATTGTTAAGTGTCACCAAAATATAAAAGTATATAGATATTCTTGGGATTAGTTTGACTAAATAAGGTATTCACATGTAAGAACTCACCCCATATCAATTGTATAGACCAAAAGTTTTTGAAAATTTCAGAATAATTCTAAATTTTTCCGCACAAATTTGATACCATCTTTCTCCTCCTCAGTTCTCTTTTCACAATTAGGTTAAGGAGGTTAGTTTGATTAAGATAGTTCTTGATAATTTTGATTCTAAAATTGAGTTTTTTCATTCAAGTATCTATCAAGGTGTTAAAGTTTACATTTACTAAGCATTGGGGGACTGTGGTGGGGAGTATTTTATTATATTTATAAAGAATCCAAATATCTTTTTTATATTTAAACATTGACCCTTAAAAGTATGATATGTAAACAATTCTGTTTTATGCTTTCAATAAAGTCATATTAAGTCAATTTTAACACTAAACTTGACTTTAGGGGGCAAATTGAAAAGAATAAGAGTTCATAAAAGCCTGAAAGAGTTGTTAGTTTTAAGGTACAACAAAATGAAAAGAAACAAGGAAATTAGAGTTAATTATTAATATAAGTTAAAGTTTACCCAACATCCGCCAATGTCTTCATAAGTCAAAGTATACCCAACATCCGCCAATATCAACGGTCAAATCGGTTGGCTGACCCAAATAAAATAAGATTAAAATGAATATTATTCTAGTCCATATCAAACCTCCCCGAAACTGAATGAAACAATAAAAGTAAACCAACAAGAAGTCTCCTTTCCCCCCCTATATATGTAACAATAGTATCTACATCTATCTCATCCACTCTCCATTTCTCTTCAACAAATCCATCCACTTTAGCTAAAATTCTCACAAATAAAATCAAGATACATCTCTTTCTTCATTTGATTCTATTTATTACTCCTTATTAGATATTGTTGAACTAAATTGGCTATCCATGAGTTCTACAAAGATGTTTCAAGAATTTGGAAAGCCTAATAATAGAAGGATGATGAACATCAATGGACCACGTCCAAATTCATTGAGCATAAACCAAACATCTCATTCCATCAAGAAAAACCCTAAGCCAATTTCTTTTCAAAAGCAGCCTATTATAATCTATACTCATTCTCCAAAAATTATCCATGCAGATGCTAAAGATTTCATGGCTTTGGTGCAAAATCTCACCGGTGTTCTGAGGCGGTCCGAGGATAAAATTGTGCATGAGAAATCTAAAGGGGTTATTGTGGCTAATGTTGAGAAGAATAAGAAAGTTGATGAAATTAATAATAAGAATAATTCTTCTTGGATCATGACTGAGGACAATGTTAATAATGATGAGCCGAAGTATAATTTTGCTGATTTTCCACTTTTCACACCAAATTCAAGCAACTTATTTTGTTCACCTCAGAGTTCTTTAAGATCTAATAATTATGATAATGCAATTTCTTCATTTCTTGAGGTCATGAATGGACTGCAAGAATATTGATTGTGAAGTCAACTCCGACAAGAGGTGGATAAAGGAGGTAGAAATTAAGGTGGTTGCAATAATGGTTGACTTTTGATTTATTTTCGTAACTGGGGGTAGGATTACCATTGAAATTATTCCTTGTTTCTTTGGATTCATTAAATAATGATGTGCATATGAATATATGATTAGGGAGGTTGGTCAGCCAGTTAGGTGTTGACGAAAAATGTAAATTTATTATTTTATTTCTTTAAAATTTTCTTATGGCTTCATTCAAATCAGATGGTTGGAATTTAAACTTTAATTAATTTGTATTGAAACTTGATAATGTTTTCTCATACATTTTTTTTTATCAAAGTCAATTCCAATAAACATAAGTAGTTGGACTAATAAATCGTAGCCATCATTGTCACAATATATATAATACTCATCGACGGTAGAAAAAACGAAAAAACAATAATAATCATATATACATAAGCCTTCATAAGCACATTGACACGTTATCCCTTGTGGTTTCTTCTTTTTTTTATTTTTTTTATTTTAATTTTTGATATTCTATGTCCTACTGTATATAAGTTATATACTCCGTACTATACAACACATAAAATAATACTACGTATGTCATTTAAATATTATCCATTCTAACCATGCGTGATTTAACTTCAAATGTATGCAATCGAAACCTATCCATTTTGACGACAAAACAGCTGTAATAATCAACGTTGGACAAACAAAAATTCTTTGGTTCAATTTTGCAATCAAAACATTCTTTACCAACTGCGGAGATATATTAAAGTGCCCCTCTTAATATAAACTCCTATTTTACATCAGACAATTGAAATGACTTGGAGTTACATTATTGGATACATGCAATTTTTCGCCCAGATGCGACAAAGTCGTATATACTATTTGACCATTGCATTCTTCCATCCATCAATATCTTCCATCCATCAATATCTTACGAAGTAAAAGTTATACGGAGTACTAGTATTTGACCATATTGCAATCTTCTATTTATTAATATCTTCCGAGTAAGCAACATTTAAAAATCAACCAATAGCAGATCCTCTCAAAACTATACATACATACATTAAAGCGGCGGGTGATATATATTGCCATAATTATTTTTCATATCTAGAGCAATAATTTACAATATTTCAGGGTTTTAAATTAAATAATTATTAACATCTAATGAAAATGGTAACTATACTATAGAAACAAGAAAGGTATAAGCAAGCTATTGGAAAATAGCTCAATTGGTAACGAACTAGAGTACTAAGAACCAACAACCTCGCCTCTTTATGCCATGTAGGTTCGAATTTATTAAGGAGCGAATCTTGTATTGAAGTGGTAAAAAGGAAAGCTTTAATTTCCTAATCAATTGAGACACATCCCGCAATTAACTATTTTGTAATATCCCAAAACAAAGACTTTGATTGACGGTTTCACACTTTTAAAAAATTTCTAAACAAATCTTGCTGATTTGATGACCGTTTATATCTTACCAACTTAGTAACCATTACCATTCAACATTTAAAGAATTTATTTGTTCCATGATTTTTCCTTTCCAACTTCTATCCATAATCAATTAATCATTATTAAAGAACCATAAACGAATACCACCAGCCAGAAATTTTGTTATTCCAGCTGTATATACCTACAATTGAAGCATGGAACTACGAAATTTCCTCTGCGTGCTTGTTGTAATAAATCACCATTGGATTTGATCCCTTGTTCGACATTGCTTAATAATTACTGATATTGTCAAACTCCAAATAAATTAAAACTTATACTCCCTCCAATCCATTATAACTGAATTTGTTAAATATCGAGATAAATCTTTAATTTTCAATTATTACACTAGTTATTATTAAATAAATTTTTAAAAAAAATATTATGAAAGTATTTTAAAAGATCTAATTCAAATAATCTCAATTTTATATTTTTTAGAATAATAAATAATTAATAATTGATGGTTAAAGTTAAATTTCAAAAAAGTCAAACGACAATTAAATTGGATTATAGGAATTACTATATAACTTGACTTGACTTGCACAGTCACATCAAAGATGGTATTTAAGGTGGTATAGGAGACATGATTATCTTTCAATTCCACAGCTTTGGAACTTATTAGTTATGTTCATATGATCCTAATAACCTTTTCTATCTTGATGAATATAGAAGTTAATGTTTCCATCTTTGATTATGGAACACAATTAAAATGCTAGGACAGAGTTTATTCATTCATTATTATAAAAAAGGTTGAAACCCTTCATTATTATGATATGCTCGTAACTCGTATCTCATTTGGGTGCAAGTAATAGGGATGAATATTGAGGGATAATATATGAGTTGGGAATAGTATTGAAATCCCAAAATTTGAGGATAGGGATGTTATCGGTTCGGTTCAAACGGAAAAAATTGATCGAATCGAACCGAATTTTTACCGATTCGGTTGAAGGAAAAAAAATTAGACCGAACCGAAATAGTAAGAAAAAATCAAACCGAAAAAAATTAATCGATTTCGGTTTTAGGATAAACCGAACCGAAACCGACCAAACCGAACCGAGTATATATATTTTCATTAAAATATTTATATTAGTGATATTTCTAGTTTATAACTATTTTAGTTTGAAATCATGAGTACTCTATTTTAACTTCAAATCATGTATCATAGTAAATGTTTGAAGTATCTCAAGTTAGAGAATCAACGTTATTACGCATACGTTATTAACTGGGTTGGGAGCTATATCTATTATTGTACATGTGTTTGAAAAAAAACAATCCGTTAGTACAAGTTAGTAAGCACCGCTTCTCGGACGCATCAAGTTTTACGGTTATATCATGCATTTGGTGTATGTGGTTGAAATTTATGTATATTTTATTTTAATTTGAAATCACGAACTTTTTATATCATATTGTTGTTATAAAATCGAAAATCGATCGAACCAAACCGATTAAACATGAAAACCGACATCAAACGAACCGATTCAAACTGAATTAATTTCAAAATGAAATGATTTGTATATTTAAAATATTCATGTAACGTCGGGGCCTACACAAGAAAATGGAAAAACGATCAGAAACCGAACCGAAAACGCATATAACATCGTGTGATCAACATTTGGCCTACTAAGAAAATGGTCAACATCTGGTCGACATAAGGCTAGACCGGTCCACACTGATTGATCCAATACGAACCCAAGTACAATAGTTTTGGATTTTTGGTGCCTAATTTAGTCGTACTTAAGTATTAATTGCTACATGAGAGTCAAGTTTGAAATATCACTTACCGCATAACACTAGTATCTTATAAATTACGGAGTATAATAATATACGCGAAGTTCATATTCTTGGTCATTAAGTGTTAGTTATGTATACTCTTCTATAAACATGAAAACCAAATCACAAATCATATATACCTTAAATGTATGAGAATGTTCAAATCCCTTTTCTTGATTTCCAATAACAATAAATAAAGATATAAATATGCATCTCTTTCAGAAATTATAACTGTCATTACTACGGAGTATAATTTGTAATGGAAAGAAGAATTTTTATTATTTATGATAGGGATACAAAATAAAAAATTTAATCAGAGGGGAAAATTTTCAAGGTAATGTGTTTTATATCAAATCTAGGAGGATCGACTGCCCAAACTATGAGTCCATAAGCGCTGTTTCATTTATTTCATGTAGACGCTTGGCTTGGTTTGTTCTGACTTGATTTGGTCTTGACTTGGCTTGATTTGATTTGATTTGAGCTACTCTGATTTGATTCGTTGATTTCAATCAGATTTGGATAGAAGCCTCTACGAAATGGATAGATGTTCTCGTCTTGATGGATTTGAGACCGGTCTCTGACTTGATATGATCCGAGCTGGAGCCTTAGCAACAGATTCCCATGTTGGCCGCATGGGACTTACTGGTCTCGACTTGATCTCTCTGTCTACTGGGACTGATGGACTTTCTCAAGTAAGCTGCCAGTGCAGTGGGACTCGCTTTGAATACCGGATTTTGGATTCGCATTTCCACCTTATGTAGGCGACTATGGTAGCCGGATAAGCTTATTTGTCTTTGATGGGACTTAGTGCCTCGATACGAGAGATAGAACCTCCGAGCTTCGAGTCAGATGATGAAGCAAGTTCAAGTAGCGCAGCTTGCTCGTGCGCCTTAGGTTGTCAGAGAGTGACTTAAGGAATAAGGACCCATGGGACTTAGTGAGATTTCTGGCCTCACTTGACGCTCTGATTTTGCTTTGAAGCAAATAAGTATTTCTAGCTTTTACTACGCCGCCTTAGCCTTGTTGCCGAAAGTTGACGTATCGCGATAGTGGAGTTTAACCAAGGATGATACCGACCAATTAGACAGGCTTTAGCGCACGTTTCTCGCCTAGAATCCGCCTGTAGGACCGAACGCTATGTATTCCTATATTTGGAAATATTGAATCAAACACGATTTTATCGATGTTCATCCATAAGAACAATCGTGAAGGCTTTAGCTTAATCCTCGAATATTCGCCGCTTCAGAAACTTTCGCCGTTGTTCCTATCAAATTTTGCTTATAACTTGGAAGAATTATTGCGCTTGTACAATTCTTAATTTCTCGGGCGCCCTATTTTGCCACCGAGGTTTTCACACCACGTGTTTTGTCGGGCGGTTTATAAATCCTGCAGGTTTTTCTCTATTTCTCGTGGGGTTTTGTGTATTTTTTGTGGTGGAATGTTGTGATTGTTCATGATTTTTTTGGCCAAAAGAGGGGGGTATTTATAGGTTTTTGGGCCTCAAATGCTTGCTTCTCGATCAATGGTTCGATTGTGTGGATCACGCATTCACTGCTGAATTTTGAGGCAAAATCCGACGCTGCAATTTAAGATGTACTTTTCTCTCCAAAAAATCATTTTGGGGAGCCTATTTCACATAAAAAGAAGGTTTCTGGCATTCTTTCTAGGTTAAAATATTTTAAATATTGACCCCGGACCTTGGAGCCTTGATTTCCGCACTCATGCCACAACTTCCTCGAGCGCCGATTTTGAACCACAATAACTCAGATTCTTGGATTTGAATCACATAACTTCGTGAGTCTTGATTTTGAAACCCCGTGGTTCCTAGATTCTTCACGCGGAGCCACGTGGCTGGAACGCTCCATAAGGATCGATTTAATCAATAAAATTAGAGTTTTCGAGCCCTAATTTTATTTAACGCGAGAATGTTTTCTGGAAACCCTATTTGAGTTCCAATTTTAGGTTACTCAATGCAGTAGACCCTATTTTTTATACGATTAATTTCCGTGGGCTTGATTTTCGGAATTGTCAATCGAGGGTTTGATTTGAATTTAGAGTTTAATCGAAAAATCCTCCCACCACGTGGTATTTTTTAATGGCTCGACGCTTAATTAATTTGATTAATTTATCTAATAAATTTAATTATTTTTTTGATAAATTGAAGTGTCTGCTGTCACTTTCTTACATCTTCAAAAACTTAAGGAAATCTTACTCAATCAATTGTCTTCAGGTCATATCATTATTATTCCCTCCGCTTTTTATAGTTGTCGCTTTAGCCAAAAATTAATTTTTATAGTTCGTCGCTTAGCATAATAAATAGTTTTTTTACATTTTCAATGCACTTTTGACTACTTTACCTAATCTATGTGCAGTAAAAGTGCTAAAACGACAATTCAAAAACGGAGGAAGCTATTTTGATAATTAATACATTTCATAAATTAGATCAAAGAGTTCGCATCAGCATCTGCTTGGAATGCCAGCTTCTCAATATCACAACAATCTATTGAATTCAAAGTATTAATCTGAGACATCAAGCAAATTCAACAACCTAGTCAAGCGAAACTGCACCAGAGAATCAGTTCCATAACTTTCTCCATTTCACCCATCTCGCTTGATCTTCTTCAATTACATGAGAAAATGGCACATCAAATACAAATCATCAGTACAAAAGCTGTAACATGCCTCCTTTCCAAAGAAGGCTAATTTGACGTTCTTCAAACAGATGTCATTATTATTATAAAAGGTAAATGTTGATGATTTTCCTATGGATTCTCTAATTCATTTCGAGTATATGTTCTCCAACTGTATCAGTTGTGACCAGTACAGTGGTCACTTTAATTTCTTCCTCATTCACATGAAAAAAGGCAATTGCGCTTCACATACAGTATATCAAAACTACCCACATATTCTTGATAAGATGCATACCATTTTCAGTGTCACTGGATGTCATTTCATTCATAACTCCTTTCATAATTTTAATATTTAATTTTAAATTGTTACGCCTAATAATTCAATTATTTATTAGTTTTCTGAAGTACTTTCTTTTTGCTAATTTAACATGTTAATCGAAAGGCATGGTTAATTGAAACTTAACATTGAATTCATAGATTCTAGGTTTAAATCTGCTATTAGTTTCCTAAATTGCTTTCTCTAAGCCACATATAAATCCCTTGTTAAATGAAGCTTCTTTTTTTCACCAATGAACTTGGTTAAGCTATCTACAAAGTCACTAACTTTAAATTAAATTGACATCTTACCACGTTAAATGTTCGTTGAAAAGCACATTATTACATAAAAATTTTACACCAATCAAGTCGATCTCATATAACACTGTCTTTGTAGGCTAGCTATTGATATATGGTAAGAGTTCGTTACAAGAGGTATTTATTTGTTCGAGTTACTTTATTCGTAATAAATATTTATACAATTTCAATTCCATATAATATAATATATATTCTTCATCAGTTTGTCGTAGACTTAAAATAATGGGCAAAATAATACTCAGTGAATACTATGCAATTCTCAAAATATACAAATTGAAGCTATTCGTTTCCAGACTTACTTAGACCTGACTTCTAGATAATTATTACTATTATTTTAGATAATTTGTAATAATTTTTGTCATTACTCAAAGAAAAAAAATTCAATTCTCGTATCTCATCCTTATGCAGATGAGAAGTTGAAGCTGACATATATATGCTAATTTTTGTAGAATAAAAAAATAGAAGGCATCGTCATCTTTAGATCACATGCATGGAAGTAAATCTCCAGTTGTGTCAACCCCAAAAATAGATAAATGCCAACACAATAACTTCCTCTTCATAGACCTACACTTATAAATAGAAACCTCCCTTATGAAAATCCGAATAAAAATTTGCAAACAAGGAAATCAATTCTTCACTTACATGATTATTATTCTCATGCTTCATTCTATCTCTTGATCAATCTATTCCACACATCCCTTCTTCATTATCTTCCTCCTTTTGTAACATGGACACTAAAGGCTACTTCTCATGATTGGTAACGTCCAGGCCCCTACATTGAAATTGACATGTTCTGATAACTATTTCATTATCTTGTATATCTTCAATTGAATTCTACCACTCAAAGTTGAGTAATAACGTCGGCATAATAAAATAGCTTCAGAAAGCATAAATGGCATATAACAAGAGAATGATATAATGTACAAGTGACCTGTGTGATGATGTAGGCAGAAGGCAGGGCATGTAATAATTAAAAAAAAAAAGACTTTTATTTGCTCTATCAAAAAAAATGACATCGCTTTTATTTTGTGCTACTGGCCTACCTCACCTAACAGAGAACCGATGCTTTCCCCGTGACGCCAAGTTGCCTGTGAATACATTGGTAACCATCATTAATTCCAGCGAATCCACCCCAACAAATGCAGAAAATCGCCGAGGTTCGAACCTGTCGAGGCACACTCTCACAGAAGCCCATTGTTCACGTGGATGCGTCATGACTTTTTATTTCGTCTATCGTTCAGAGGGAGTTCATGACATCCTCATAATTGTACAAATACTGCACATGATTTACAAAAATCGATACAGTATTGAGAATCGATGGCTAAAATATAGTTGATATATAAAAATATACAACTATAAAGTAATCTCAAATTTGTGGATCAAAAATAACTTTTAAATATGTTTCACAAAACTCACAAACAACACTTCATTTATCTAGACCACTAACCTCTCTCTCTTTTACAAAAACACTTTGGTAGAAATTTCACTTTCTCTCAAAACTTAAAAGATTTTTTTCTTGCTTATGATAATAACTTCAAAGTTCACCATATATTTATACTACTAAGATGCTAAAAAACTTACTATTTTGAAATTTAATTCATGGTGTAATTTTTCTAAAAGCTTCAAATATACGTTGACAAATTTAGCGAACATATTAATTGGCTGCATGTTATATATGTATTACCCATGATTTTTTCATGCATGTTTTATTTGTTGCTTCTGCATTTACAACGAGTGTTTAACACTCCTCATTGTCAGCTTTCCTCGTCCGTATAATCATCCTGCCGACTTGCGAACTCCGAAAGTTTTGTTATAAAGTTTCTTTGTAAAGATGTCTACAACTTGATCATCTGTCTTGACTGGTTTCATCTCGATATCTCCTCGAAGTACCTTCTCCCGTAAGAAATGACGCGTATCTTTCATGTTTGGTCTGAAGCCAAACAAATGGGTTCTCACTAGTCGGATCACGACAAGTTATCACAACGTAGAATGCGGACCCCATCTTCAATTGGTTGTCTAAATCCTTCATGAAGTCGAGTCAACCAAGCACACTCTGCGCAGCCCATAGCGCTTTGTCCTTGCATTTCCGCTTCGTGGTCGAAAGAGAAACCGTGAGGTTGTCTCTTAATACACCACGATATAGTTCCCGAGCCAAGATTAACACATATCCAATAGTCAAACGACGAAGTGCCAAGGATCTTCCCCCGCATAATTAGCATCACAATATCCGGCTCACTTTGCACTCTACTCCTTCTCGTAGACGAGTCCCCAACTGCTGCCTCGACATATCTCAGATACATCAACCGCTTCAAGACGTGGCTTTGGATTCTTCCATGAACCTCGCTTAAGAACTCCAACTACAAATGCTATCAGTTCGGAAAGAGTTGTGAGATTTACTCACCTACTATCTATCGATACATTGTTGTATCCTCCCAGTCTTTCCTATCATTGATACACAACTTCAAGTTTGGCTCCATTAGGTAGAAATCGCTTATACTCTGCTAGCCCAAATTTGGAAGATATCATCACGATATTTCTCACGACTAAGAATATACCTCTCGTCAGCTTCTTTCAACTTCCAACTTATAAAGTGTTTCAATCTCCAAGCTCCTTCATTTGAAATCTAACCGATGTGTTTATCCTTGTTCGTATCTTATCTTTTCTATTTCCAAGTGATTTATCAAATCATCCACATATACGAGGACAACTGATAACTTGCTTCCTTGAACTTTCACGAACAAGCTTGAATCTGCTGGGGCAACATGATAAACTTACTCAACTAGGAACTCAAATAATTTTCCTGCATTTCAAAGCTTTTTGGTGCCTGCTTCAAGCCATATAGTGCCTTTTCAACTTGCACACAAGATTTGGCTTCTCCTGATTCGTAAATCCCTGGGGTTGATCGATATAGATGTCACGATCAAGCTCCCCGTGAAGAAATGCATTCTTCACATCCATTTGCCACAATATCCATGACTTACTTGCTGCAAGAGATAGTAAGACACTTGAACTGTATCTTTTGCCATTGACCTAATGTCTCGCCATAGTCAATTCCATACTCCCCAGAATCTCAACAACTAGTCGCGGCTCTCAGATCTCTCAATCGTACTATCAGCCGAATCATTAACTTGTAAACCCATTTGGGTGTGATACTGGGTTTAACACTGTGTTTGACACTAAATCCCAAGTCTCATTTTGTTTTAGCTAAAATCTCTTCTTCCATGGCTTTCCTCCTTGACTTTTCAAGCTTCTTCAAAGGTAGCTTGACTCCTTGACCTTAGCATATGAAGTTTCTATGTACTTCGATTGGCCTCCTATTCTAGTAGATCTTCAACTGAAAAGCGGACGACTCAACCGTAACCTCTACCGACCGGGGTTCAGCACCTCTTTCCTCGGTGTTTCATGAATTCTCGCTTTCCGTCGACTTCGACTGACTAAACATCCGACTCTTGTGATTGCCCATTTATCGAGACTTCGTTCATCCGTTTTCCATCCGGTCACCACTATCTTCAGAGGAATCTTCCTTCAACTTAAACAGTTTTCTTGGAGCTCTTGGGTATCTGGTAATACCTCTTGTTTGCCCATCATGACGATGCCTCATCAAATACAACATTTCGTGAGATATAAGTTCTGTTTGTATTGGGATCACAACATCTCCAACCTTTCTTCTATTCGTCGTATCCTACAAAGATGCAACGCATAACCTTCTTGTCAAACTTACTTCGGTGTTCATCAACTATAAACACATAACATCCAAGTGCTTCTAAATTTAATGTGTTATTACCCCAAGCCTCCATACGAGAGGTCTTGTTTGATTCACGTAGGGTCTTATAAAACATTCTCCTCTCAAGAAAAAACTATAAACACACAGCACATACATCCAACACCAGCAATTGACGCCTGACTGACATTCTTCAACTTCTCAAATGGCAGACAAATCCTAGTCCCTGGCCAAGGTAGCCCGTCATGATATGACTACCGCATCACGATTCCCGCCCAAAACCCGAATCCATATTCGCATTTATAAGACTTATACATGTCTCTACTAGATGACGATTCCGTTGGAAATCAATGAGAATTGGTTCCATTTATTATGCCTCGCCGCGACAATTGCGTAGCACTTCATTTACCAAATAAGCAACGTGATTATCGAACTTAAAGGCTCAACTTAGTAATCAGATATTACTAGCGTAGTTCTCATGATAATTTAATAAGTTACTTTAAATGACAAGTTAGATCTTACTTATTAATCGTTATAATAATAGTAATTGGTCAATTATTATTATTATACAACTTACTATTATCCGAGCTCGGCTGGGTCACACACATACAAATGTATCGCTGAGTTATATTTCATGACAAATTAAAGAGACCATATAATCGAGAAATGTATTTCAATTACAAGTGGTTCTTACATTTTATGTAGAATATCATTGAATGAAATAGAATCAATTAAATAGTTTAATTGGTTGAGTAATTTTAGTATTTATCGAGAATCAAAGATTATCGAGACACTCATTACTATTTAATTAGCTTAATTAAATAGTTCAATCTCATTGAAGAACTCATTAGTGTCTTAACGAACTAATGTAGCTTAACGAGTCAAGCTAATATTTCTTAACGGCCGCTTATCTAGCTTGTTTTAACCTAGCCCTAGTATAAGTAAACTTTAGGTTTTTCATCATATATGGTGTGTACCCCTCACCCAAAACCCTAGTACGCCTCGTCGAAATTCTCCCAAGAATTGGGGTTTTTCTCGGTTTTGTTCATCCTCGCTTTTACTGGAAGCATAGATTAGTTCTGATTCAACCCTCCCAAAGTGACTAACTAAAGATATCACGACGATATTACAACAAAGGAAATTGAGTGAGTTTCACCCACGCCAGGAATTCAAGCCGCGATTTTGAAGTGAATTTACCCGCCGCACCGTAAGTCCTCTCTGCTCATTTCCACCATACGTTTTTGCATCGGCACAACGAAGATGACTTTAAAGATCCCCGAACTATGGATTTGTATTTATACTCATATATCCATAGTAATTTTTTCTTCAAAGTGGGCATCAATGCAGCCAAATAAAGTCAGCTTACATTATTTATTTTATGCTTGTTTTGTATTTTATCAATTTTTATTTGATTAATTCTGTTCATATATTTAATTGATAAATATAATAACAGAATAAATCACCATGTTCTTGATTATTGATTTACACGTATTACAAGTTTACGACGATGCATTATCATAAATCACTACTTACGTATTTTAGAAAATATTTGTAGATTTAATATTTTCATAATATTGTGATACGGTTAATTATTGGTAATAATTATTAATTGACATTAGATGATAATTAGTTATATTACTAATTTTATTGTAGAATGCATGATTAATTAATTTGATAATACAACATGCATTTTCCAATGCCATTTAAAATATTTATTAAGTTCATTTATGTGATTTAATAAAGTGCCTATATTTTGTAAACGCGATTGAACGGAGGTATACAGATATGGCCCATTTATTTATTTTTCGTCCGCGAACCCGTAATGTCAGAAATTAATCTTCCAGCTCATATTTCTTTAGATGATTTATTTACTGTTAATCTAATGCTCGCAAGCCGCCTAAGATGGGTTAAGATGTATCGAATGCTCAAGATATCATGACTTCATTTCACGTGGTGATACTTGTGACCTTATGGATCCGTAAGGACAAGATGAAGAATTGTGAACTTATGTTAGTATTTTGATAAATACTGCACAGCTCTAAAAATTAACGATATCTCGAATGCATTACTTGTTTTATTTTTCATGTTGCATGTATTGCTTCATTATGTGCTAAGATGAGTAAATGAAAACAAAGTAATAATAATCTCACTAACAAATTTAAGCAAAGTATCGTCAATTTTTAAAGTCAGGCAATCAATCGCATCAATCAAAATCTACGGCGGCGCAAGGTATTTGCTATGACAAATTGATCATGCTGTTGATTTCCAATTAACGCCAAGGGCTTTCGCATGATCAAATCCAAGTAACACTTTGGTTTACCTGGTATGCTTAACCGTTTCGGAGATACAATGTCGTGAGCATCCGTAAAGAGATGCCAGCCATACGTTACGTAGTTTCCATATAATCGTCGACAACCTACTATTATAACTGGATTCAAAATGTTGCAGTGTTGCCGTTTGAATTTAAGTGTGATAGGTCTTGATACTAATATATTTCGTGAGATTTGAAGTATTAGTATTTACTTTACAATTTATTTGTAAGTATTTTTAGCATGATAGTTTAATGAACCGTTATTTGCTTACTTATTCTTGTGTAATTCATGGCTACTAATACTATCAAGTACTCCTAACTGCTCGTCAAGACTTGAAAAGTGCAAGTCAATAACTCTAATTTTTGGATTTAGTGGTCTCGAAACTCGAGAATCATTCAAGCAAGAGAGGATCAATGAGCCAACAATAAGGTTCCCCAAGGAACCTAATGATAGCTGGCCCATCGAAAAGTGATCCACAAAGACAGTTCACATTGATGTTCAATGTCTCATGCTTTACAATATGGAAACCTTTCTGCTCCAAATTTACAAAAGGTGGCAGATATACATATACCGGCAACTTATAAATTATTCCAAAGTGAAGTTAGAAACGAGATATGACACCGTCAGGCTTCTCGTGATGCTGTGCTCGGGAACGGATGCAGTTCTCATATCATTAAAATGATTGCTTCGTCGACGACCTAAACTTCCGGCACCAAAGTGTCTCCAAAGAATTGGCCGTGGGATCTCATCCCGGGTCTCTTCCACAAATTCTTTGTCATATGAACTTCGCTAATATAAAAGCTGAAGATTCTAAACGAACTGCATGAGGATTACGACGCTGGTATTTAATTTCGTAGCATTTAAATCTTGTTTCTTCGTTGTGGGTTCAAGAAAACAAGAAGAAATTCAAGAAGAAGAAGAAGTTTGCCGGGCAAGACCAAGGGTTTGGTAATTCCAAGGTTGCCGGAAGTGAGGAGCTGGGGAAGCGACGCATGTTGTCATTATTGCGGAAACCTCGTCATCAAGTCACCAGAAGTTCATGGATGATAGAAGAATTGTCTCTACGACCGCCAAATTACCGGTATGTATGTTATTGAAGTTTGTACAACTTCTAATTCTACTTCTCAAAAGTAGACAATTCCGGTTGTGGTTCTATTTGTCACAGAACTCAAGTCAGCAAGACTGAAAGAGGGAAAATGGATCTGCAAGGGAAATGGCACAAGGTTATGCCTTGCAGAGGATTCATTGTTTAATTGCCCACGCCTGTTTTTCTTTTGAACTTATCTCCGTTTACTATGTACCCGCAGTAATTTGCGGTGAATATTATTTCTATTTCTACTTTTGAACACCATGGTTTTTCATTTTCAATAGATCCCTATGAATTTAGATCACCGTGAAACGAAGATTTTGCACGCCTCCTCAAAATATCATAAACATGATTAATGAGTCATATAACATAAACTTAAAACGAATAAGCCTAATCACGCAAACCAAACATACCTATGGTATCGTATCAGTCACATTAACGAACCGAATCGCTAAAACTCCACTCCGCGAATACTTGAAGGTTTCATTATGAAGCATACATAAGTGAGTTCGCTTTCCTGGGCAATGATTCAAAATGCCTTTCATCGGCTTAAATGAAAGTGTTGATTTATTTGGGGGTCATACACACATGGCATGGCCAATGAACACATCTGCAAGCAGAGGTTATAACTACTTCATTACATTTGGCATCATTTTACTATGAGATAATGTGTTTGTATCCGATGCACAACACGAGTCCTTTCGAGAAATTCAAGGAGTCTCAAAATGAAGTACAAAAACCAATTGAACAAGACAATAAAGCATTCTCCTCCGGTTCCAGAAAGGGAGAATATTTGAGTCACGAAGTTCAATACTCATCTGTAGAGCGGTATCATTTCACAACTCACTCCAGCCAGAACGCCACAAGATAACGCCGTGTCCGAAGCGAGAAATCAACCCTTCTCGATAGCGGTTCGATCTATGACGAGCCTATCTCGATCTACCAGCTAATTTAAGGATATGCACTTCTAAGCGGCACTTACCTTTTAAATGTACGCCCAACCAAGTCACAGATAAAACTCCCCATGAACTGGTCAGAAGATTCCTCAAAGTTGGGTTTTCTAAAGATTTGGGGCTGTGAAGCTTGGTGTTAAGAGATTAACAAAAGATAAACTTGCGCCCAAATTCATAAATGCTATTTCATGCGATATCCATGGAAACAATGCATACTACTTCACCGGAAGCAGAGAATAAAATTTCATTGCCGTATCGTGAGTATTCCTTGAAAAGGAATATCCTGGCCCGTAAGGACTAGAAGTAATGGTGTTCATCTTGATGAAGCCTGCTGATGAAATCAATATCGATGAATCTAACGCAGCAGTATCCGACACACCACAAGAATCGGGAACCTTCTTCATGTAAGACCCAGTTTCGATCCACGCAGTTCGCGAAGAACCAACTTTAGGGAGATCCAACAGGATCGCCACGAACTGCAGCTGGGTATGGTGAAGCTTTCATCATCGGTTTATTTCCAGCCCACTTACAAAAGTTAAGCAACGAATGCTGTGCGACGTTTTATTAAACGGCAAATTGCCATGCAATCTGGTATGGATTCTATGTACCAAAAGGAGGTTTCGTCCTTGTTGATTTACCAAATGTAGTTCGCCTATTGAATGTAAATGGCATCTAAGAAGAAACATGATAAAGACGAAACGCCATGTTTTCAAAGTTGACTCAGAGCGAAAGGCTTCAAACAAGTTCACTCGAGCGGACTATGACGAAACTTTACTCGCTGGCTATGCTTAAATCCAATCCGATATCTTAGCTATTGCTACATTTCATGACTATGAAATATGGCAAGATAAAGACCGTCAACAATGGAAATTAGAGGAAGATGTGTACGGGTACAACCTCAAAGCTTTCAGCATGTCCTAAAGGATCTGCATGCAAGTTGCAAAAGTCTGCAGCCCAAGTATCTAGCTTAAATCTACGCTTTTGATGAATCAATCAAAGAGTTTGGTTTCATCAAGAACTAAGAAGAATCTTGTATACAAGAAGGTAAAATGGGAGTTAAGGACACTATAGTCCCGTAGATGTCGACGACATACTTATCATTGGAAACAACAGCTAATAAACTAGCCGGGTGATTGGTTGTGGGTAAATGTTTCTAACAAGTGACTTGTGCTGAAGACAATATATATTTGGAATAAAGATCCACGGATCGGTGCCAGAGGGCCGATTGACTTTTGTCGTATTACTTATGTGAATAGCGTACTACAGCGTTCAAATTACGAGTAATTCCAAGAAGCGGTAATCTCCCTTACGAGACAATGGAGTTCAACTCACAGCATGCTGTCCCACTACTAGTGCCGAGATGAATTTAATGCTGACATACCTTTTATGCTTCGGCTATAGGATGCATCATGTATGCTATGTCATAAATTCACGCAGTCTTACGCACTGTCGGGTAACCAAGTAGATACCAAGCTAATCCAAAGTAAAGCCACCGATTAAAAATGGGCGCATCTTGAAGTATCCGAAGAACTAAAGATGCTTTCTTGGCATATGGTGGAGATGTGACAAGTACACCCTGACAGAGATACGCTGATGAGGTGATGCCAAAGTACGTAGCAAACAGATAATCAAGTCGACCCTTTACTAAACCACTAAGCCAGCAAAGCATGATGAAAGAATAATATAGGTCTTAGACAGACGTCAAGAGCGGTGTTAGTTATGGGAGCCTATGTAATATCAAAGTTACGTGAACAACATTTGAATATTATTGCTTCTTTATATTTTATATTTGTTCTCATGACTATATGTTTGAATTTACATATAATATACATGTAAAGCGTATCCTCGATTTGTTGAAAGGTTAAACTTAGTCTATGCTTTCTAGAGAGGTACTATGAACTCGTTAATTACACCCTTCAAGCCTAGAAACATAGGATAGCCAAAGGCCTGGCCGACGCCGAGTAATAGCGACAAAGATCATACGACCAATACGGTAGTTTGATTAGGGGCGATCAAGATCGGACCACGTTAGCCCGCAAGACTGGGATCAATACTGGCCGGTCTCAGGACTGGAAGCTGCATATCTAAACGAATTCATAGAAGATATGTATATCCGTGTCCTATGACATTTGTTTAGAATTTTAGGTTCACAATTCTACCTACGATATATAACTATCTCTGTGTTATACAAGCTCAGATTGGACACTATGACCAAACGCCCCGCCTTTAAGCTGGAATTATAACGGCATATGTTGGGTCACACAAAGTGAGTATAGCGATAGATGATATATCGGGAGGATTTGTCCGGCCCTGATATACAAGGAAGATCTGTGCCTTCACACAAATGGTAATCGACTGCTTACGTGGACGCCATAAATGCTTATTCAGCCTATACCGAGTAAAGAAAGTTGTGGGTGTTTCATGACACACTTCTATGGTTAGCCTACGACTGAGATCGCGTGATAAAGGAATCAGAAGCATAATCGCCCAAGCATGGGAGTGTTGGAAACTTCAAATTCCAGAATCGCTCCATTTATTATGCCCGCTGACAATTTCATAGAGCACCATTTACTGGGGTTAAATGTGATTATCGAACTTAGTGTTCAACTTAGTAATTGTATATTAGTGTGGCTCCTCATGATAATTTAAGGGTTATGAGCGAATATGATCTTACTCATTAATCGTTATAATAATAGTAATCGGGTCAATTAATATACAACTTACTATTATCTCGAGCCTTTAAGGTCACACACATACAAAGGATTGAGTTATATTTCATGTATGAAATTAAAGAGAACTATATAATTGAGAAATGTATTTCTCAATTACAAGGGTTCTACATTTTGTGTAGAATATCGATTGAACAAATAGAATCAATTAAATAGTTATTTAATTGGTTCGAGTAATTTTAGTATTTATCGATAATCAAAGATTATCGATATCGACTCATTACTATTTAATTAGCTTAATTAAATAGTTCAACTCTATTAGCAACTCATTAGTGTCTTAACGAACTATCAGAGTTAACGAGTCAAGCTACTTCTTTTCCCTAATCTGGTCGCTTATCGGACTCGTTTTAACCTTAGCCCCCATATAAGCAAACTTTAGGTTTTTCATCATAAGGTTTTGTGTGTACCCCCACTAAAACCCTAGTAGCTGCCCCCCTTTGGCCGAAATTCTCCAAGAATTTTGGGGTTTTTCCTGCTTCGTTCACTTGCTTACTAGCATGATTAGTTCTCGATTCAACCCTCCCGCAAAGGACTAACTAAAGATATCATACTTATCATATTACAACAAGGAGTCGAGGGAGTCAAATTCACGTTTTGGAATTGCTGTGATTTGCGGAATTTACCCGCTGCACTGTAAGTCCTCTGCTCATATTTAATTATATGTTTTTGTATTTAATAATGTAGTATGTGACTTTAAAGATCCCCTTTAATATGGATTCAGATTTATACTCATATATCCATAAGAATTTTTCTTCGTATTCTTCCTCTCAAAGAACTCCATTTCACAAGGAGTATTACACGTGAGTTGTCTCCATATATCGCACTCTTCAAATAGTTGTTAAACTCATTCAAGTGTATTCTCCTCCATTATCAAGACAAGACACGCTGGGATCTTATTCCCGAAGTTCACGTTCTACCATCTCTTTGAATTCCTTTGAATTTCAAAAGCATCATGAGTCCTTCAAGAAATACTAATACCTAACTCAGACATCAATAAATGTTATCATGTATTGATAACTACGGAAGATTGCTTGTTTGATCTCTCCCAGAAAAAATCTGGTGCTGACCAACTCCAACGGCTCATTAGCTATAAAATTTGACTCCTCAGAAGGTAATCATTTAGCATTACCATATCACATCCCGCACATACACTACCACCACGGATCTCAAGTTTCGGAAGTCATTTCAACATCGACTTTTGTATCATGATCTTCAATTTGTTGTAATTGACATGTCCTAGCCTTGCATGCCACAAATCACCGGTATCACTTCTCCTGGCCTTGTCAACATAGGCTGCTTCGGCTGACATCACATAGACAGCTTCCATTCTCCGTCCTTCCATCACCGGTGTACCAGTGACCTTCAAATTTTCATACACTTTTACATCGTTTGGATTAAAAACGACATAGTTTCCTGAAGTGAATAACTGGGACACCGATAACAAGTTCTTTATTCCCGAATACGATAGACATCTTGAGAGTCGAATCTATCACGCACCATACCCTCCCTGCGGTACATTCATTTTACCTCAATATGTTCAATTTGCATATGTATGTTGTTTGTCGTTACAACAACACGATTACCAACGTATTTCAATCAAGTCTATGACTTTGACTGCTTCCAAATATACGATTGAACATCCGAGTCAACAATCCAATCACATTCTCATACAACCGAGTATTCACTCACTGCCGTGAGTGCAAATTCCACAAGAATTTTCACCGTGGAATCAACCGTTGGAAATCAATGAGAATTGATTCCCTTTATTGTGCCCGCTGCGATAATCATAGACACCATTTACCTGCTCAAGTTAAATGACACGTAACTTTGTTCACCTTTAGTAATTGTATACATTGCGCGGGTTCTCATGATAATTTAAGGAGTTATGAGCGATTGCTAGATCTTACTCATTAATCGTTATAATAATAGTAATTGGTCAATTATTATTATACAACTTACTATTATCCGAGCCTCTGTGGGCGTCACACATACAACGATATTCTTAATAATATTTAATGAATGAAATTAAACGAGACTTGTATATTGAGATGTATCTCTCAATATTTATATATTTGTCAAATATATGAGCAATACGTAACTGAACGAAGCACAATGGAT